>VZTY01013602.1:158284-239757 GCA_013400935.1 Turnix velox
CCAGGAAGGGAGTAAACTCTTTGAAAGGGCTGACAATAGCAGGACTAGGGGAAATGGATACAAGTTGAAGGAGGGAAGATTTAGGTTGGATATTAGGGGGAAGTTCTTTACTAGGAGAGTGGTTAGGTCCTGGAACAGGCTGCCGAGGGAGGTTGTGGATGCCCCGTCCTTGGAGGTGTTCAAGACCAGGCTGGACGAGGCCCTGGGCAACCTCATCTAGTAGATGTGTTTGTTAGGTGGCCCTGCTAGACAGGGGGGTTGGAGTTACATGATCCTTGGGGTCCCTTCCAACCCGGGTCATTCTGTGATTCTGTGTGATTTGTTATTGTCACTTGGACAATGCTCTTAACAACATGCTTTAACTTTTGATCAGCCCTGAATTGGTCAGGCAGTTCAACTAGATGATCATTGTAGGTCCTTTCCAACTGAAATGTTCTATTCTAGGTAGAAAAAATGTTTTCAGAGGTCTGTTCTCTCTTGATGAATGTTTTTGTGGCTCAAATAATGCTTAATGTTAAAAGTAAAGTGTAATAATTTGGAGCCTGATTTAAAAATTCCCATGCCATAGGTGTCATAGAGCTAGAAAACTGTGCTGTCTGAGGTGGCTTTCTCTTGTAATGCAGCCAAAAAAAAAATTCATTCCTTTTAACTTCATAAAATCTTAAATGGATGACTCAGTTACCATTCCTTTTATCCTTCCCATATCCTTTATTATAGACTGAGCTGCAGAGAACTTGTTCTTTCATTTACACATTCTTTATTTACTGCATTAGATGCTTATTTATGGTGCTAGTTTCAGAAATCAAGTTTGGTTTCCTTGCAAAATCATGCTTTTATAAGTTTTAAATGCTATTTTCCCTTTTTTTTTGTCTTGGTGAAATGCGATGTAACTGTATTACTCATTTTGCAGCAAAGGCAAAACCACCATCAAAAATGGGTTTAGAATATAATGGCTCCATCTACTGTAAACTGTGGCATTATATCAGCATTTGCTGGATACTGGGTTTTGGGGTTTTTTTTTCCTACAACATGTTCATTTTTTCTGTATGGAAACTTCAATGAATGGAATTTGTTGTTTTGCTGGTGTGAAATTGTTACAGTATTTTTTTTTATTATAGAAAAAAAAGGAATTAGTGTATTTCATCAAAATTTCTTCAAAACTAATGCAACCTCTTCATGTTCTTACTTGTGAGTGTTCATTTTTATTTTGTTTTTAATGTTTTGATTCTGAGTTGTAATACAGATTTACTTTAACTTCATAAAAAATTTATGTCCTTCTTTAATTAGAATATTAGCTTGTGATAATTAGAAGTTTGTTGTATGAACATGATTGTAAAATACAGTCCTTAATGTTGTTATGGATGAGTCTCATGGAGTCCTCATAAATTCCTTTGTCAAAACAGATGGCATCCTAAAAACTATCATTGAATAACAGATTTTTTTTTCTTTTGATGTCTAAGCTGCAATGTTACATTAAGAAATACCCCTTCCCTTGGTGAAGTAGAAAAAGTAACTTAAGCAGAAATTTTTTTCTAAGTTTCTGTTTGGTTGTGCTTACTCCTGCGTAGCTGAAGAAAACAATAGATTCTTGATTAAAATAAAATAGATTTCCTGGAAAAATACTTAAACCTTTTTCTGAGCATTTGAACATTTTGAAGGCATTTACAGAAGCATTGGGAACGGTGTCTGCTAATGTTAGGGAAATTGCACATCACTTTCCAGAATGAGGTGAATAGCAGCATCTCCCTTCTATTATCAACCTTCCTTCCTCATCCTTTAGTCCGGATGTTAGGTTTTATTTTATTGGTCACGCAAATCTGCCAGCCTGATGAAATGGATACTGTTCCCATTGCTACCAGGAATTGTGCTACGAAGTTTCAGATAATCATTGACTAAAAATACAGTTGTCAGCTGCACTAATCTTTATTTCTTTGTGCACACTGTTATTTACTGGACTATAAAAATTAGTGTAGTTCTTACATTATGAATAGAGAAGCTCCTAAAGTTTTTGGGAGTTAATGATGCTTTAACAGTGAAGAAAGCTAATAGAAGTGAATCTTCTTGGAAAATGGTATATTTTCCTATATATTTCCTATCACATCCACTTTATCTGTAGTGTCATGTTATTTTAAGTTGCAGCATATGTAGGCCAACAAAAACTGACACAAAGGAAAGCAGCATAATACAATGTAATGATATGTGACACATCATTCAGATTGAGAAGGAAACTCACTTTCTTGGAATTGATGTCTACTACTTTGTGTTTTTACCATTAACATACTCAATTAATGCACTCTCCCCTGTACAATCATAGAATAGTTTGGGTTGGAAGGGACCTTAAAGATCATCAAATTCCAATGAGTTTGTCATTGGCTCATGCAGTCAAGTCTGGAAATAAAAATTAGCATATTACATCAGGATTAAAACAGAAATGGCACAATGAAGGACAAAATTTCGTAATACATTGTCAATAGAAGGTAATAAACAGCATAGGAGTTATTGTTATTGACTGTTGAAGAATTTTTTCCACCACAAATAATAAAACCACACCATGTGTTTTTGTACTATTGCTGTCAACGGATTCTACTTTGAAGTAAAATGAAGTGATCCTAAATAGAAAAAATTTTCACTCATGGGATAAGTCTGACAAAGGGCTGAAGAAAAAATAATGCAACTGAAGCTAAAACCTGAGTTCTATTGTTAAAAATGTCTAGTAAAATTCTAAATCAAAGATTTAATATTGTGAAATATTATTGAAATATTTCAAGTTTCAGCTTTGATATTCTGCTTTCTACCTGAGCTTATATGTTTCACTGAATCTGTGGGATGTTCATACAGAAGTGCCTTTGGCAAGTATGCCCAAGGACTTTAAATACTGTAATATTACCTGCCCTCTTAAACTGCTGATGTTTCTTCACTGATGAACAATGGAACTGAAAAAATGGCTTTTGTTGTGCCTGTGTAACTTCATTCCATAACAATAACTGTTTAATCAGTTATTGGTTTCACTTTGTTAAAGTATTAACTATCAAAGTTTTTTAATAGCTCTGTATTTGATCTAAGTTAGTGATGTTAATGTCTCTCTTTTCTATTAAAAATAATGCAGATTCTCATAGAATTTATCCTACAATTTTTGTTGCAAAAAAATTTGTTTCATATGAGGGAAGATTCTGCCCCTTTGTCCTAAGGAGAGCTGACTCACTACTGCTTGAAGTAGCTGCAATACAGTCATAGACTGAGCTAAAGAAATAAAACTCATTGTGATGCCATGGTACAAGATCTGGGGATATAAGATTAGCTGAGATATTAGTGTCTCAAATTCAACAGAATGTAACTGTTGAAGGATGTTTTACCTTATAAGCAAGAATCAAAAATATGAACAAAGTAATTGACTTCACTGATTAATTAAACAATAACTTTTTCTTGGTTTCAAAACCATCAGGAAAGACTTTTTCTGTATGCAGTGTTCAGTGTATGCATGATTTCAGAATACATTGTTTTAAATTCTTTTAATGTCCTTTTTTAGTATGTCATGTGCCTACCTGGATATCACCTGTACTCAAAGAAATACTACTTGAGGATAAAAAAATTTTTCTTCCAATCTGTAGAATTTTCATTTTTAGAGCTGTCAGCCTTTATTCTTAAACTGATACATGACATTCAAATGTTTTATGTTTTTTATTTTCATGAATACAAAAAGGTCACTATCTAAATGTGACTTTTAAAACTTTGTGCCTCATAAAGTTATTTACTTGCAGCAACTTCTCTGACATTGGATATACCAGCACCTACTTTGGCCATTGTTCCTGGTGTTCAGACTGTTGCCATTCTGCTGATGTAGCTGATGTTTTTCTTCATTATTCCTCTGCCTTTGTCCTTTCCTACAGGCTTACTCTGAGTTTGTCCTGACCTACCTAGAGGAACTAAATGAAAGGGAGGAGGTGACCCAGACAGAAAACCGCATTCACCATGGGGCCTGGTCTGCAGCTCATCAGGAGATAGACAGCAGCTCAGCAGAAGAGGTCACAGTATTAAGCCAGAGGCAGGTCAGAGACAGTCCTTTCAAAAACACATTTTAAAAGAGAAATATCAGTGCAGAAGTTAACTTATTTCCTTGAATAAATAATCTAATTTGCTTTCTTAAATTATTTATGTTTTGCAGAAATGATACTTGCATGCAGCATTTTAATGAATAAAAATTTATATATATTTGTGTCTCAAAAGAAGTGTAAGCCTACAGCCCATGTAGGAAAAATTTTTTGAAATTTTGTACTTGCTATGTGGAAAAACTGAAGGAAAAAAAGAAAACCAAAAATATCACTAGATGTCTAGATCTTCCTCTTGATGCATCTTGACATAGCTATTTGTATTTCTGACATTTTCTGCTAATCAACAGCCTTACTTGAAAAAGGAGACACACATTATTTTAATTAGTAATAGATAAATTACATGTTTATACTTCCATCTCTTAGGTTCTGCAAAAAAATGTCAGCAGCCCCAATCAGAAACAACTTTCAGGACCTTTGGACGCCCATTTAATGCCTGCAGATCCCCTAGGGGAGACTACACAGCTGACAGTGGCACTGGTGAGGAAACTGGAAGAGAAACATCCTAAGGCCTCAGCTCAAAGGTAAGCCACTGACAGAACTGATATTTATTGTTCAATGACATTAGATGTTTTCCTTCAGTTTCATGTAAGATTGATTTCCTGGATATTATTGAAATATCTCAGAAACCCTCTGGCTGATAAGCAAACGGGGATTTTGACCAAAATTAATGAAAAAGGGTGACATTTATGTGCTTCATTTTTTTTTTTATTTCAAAGATTGATGTGGACAATGTTTGGTAGTAATTGCAAATTTACTTTATAATTTTTGTCTATTAATCCCAGATTATTAAAGTTACATTAAAAAAATAGGATTAAGTAAGATCTGCATGAATGTGGACGCATTATGTGCCACCAGATTTAAGTTTAAATTATGCTGATTTTTTTAGGAACCTGAAAGTCATGCTGAGCTCAAGTACTAAGTGACAGAGTTGCTTTAAATACAGAACTGTATTTTAATTTCAGTAAAAATATAAATAGTAGTGTTCTTAATTATTTCTATTTAGAGTAGGCAGAAGGGTTTGCCTTTCTTTAGGTAATTGAAACTGTCCTTTACAAATGACATTCTGCAGTTAAGTGTTGAGCTTTTGAGTACTTTTAGATCAAAATACTTCATAAATGGATCTCCCATTCAGAGACATCACCTACTGTTAGAATGAGAGTTGAACTAATTAGTGGTGTTGTTACCACTAGCAGGAAGTCAATAAAGGTAATTTGCAGAAGACTGCAAGCAACAACTAGATTTGGTTTACCTGGGTTACCATAACTTTCCTTGGATGCATTACCCTTGGTCAACCTATGATTTGCTCCTCTGGTCCTACTTCTAGGACTAGGACTTCTCTTATTTAATTTATAAAGTTACTTTGCAAATATTTGTTCTTTGAGTATTGAAAATAGTTCTCAAATGCATCTGCAGACTATGATGTGACTGAGGTATCAGAAGGTATTTGCTACCAGTAGTTTTTGTGGAACTGCACAAGTAAAGGTAAGTTACCTGTGTTTTTGGTAATTTGTTTTTTTCTTTTGATGAATCAAGTAACTCTAAAGCTTGCTAAACATATGATTTAATATAAATACTGTTGTCTGTTTACAGCAAATAATGAAGTACCAAAGTTAATCTTGATTGGCTTTTTCAAAAATGCCTTCTGCAAAGCAAGGTGAAGGTTCATGAAAGATTTTCTCTAGAGTGCTTTAAATTTGAATTGTTATGCTCTAAATATGTAATGTGATCTAAAGGTCACTATGGAAAAATTTAACTTCTTTAAGTACAATGGGACAAGTGGAAGTTTTACAACTAAATCTCCATGCTTTTAGTTTCAGATAATAGTATATAAATATTAGGCTGAGAACATAATCTTGAAAAATGTAGGCATTTGATTTAGCAAGCTACATGTAATCAAGACAGTCTTTGAGCACTGAATTCTTGACTTGCGCTGTCTTTATGTATCTCTTTCCACCAAAAGGAAAGTCATGCAGTCTGAAGCATATTCCTGAACTAGAATTAAATATAGAATCAATACATTTTAATACTAAATAACAGTATTTTTACTGACAGAAACATTTGGCACTAAATAGCAATGGCAACTAATTCAAAACTTCTGCAGTTGCCTCAGTTATGGAAGGTACTAAGTGATTCAAGTTCTTTTGCTGCTATTTTTCACTAGACTGTGATAAATACTAATGTCTTCTGTTAAGTAGCTGCCACATTGCTCTCTGTAGCTTGTAGAATGCTTTCAGTGTCTGAAAGCTGATGTAAGAAACAGGAGACAGGAATTTATTTATTCATTGTGATTTGAAAAGCTGTTCAATTTCTAAGTAGCAATGAAATTTGCCTTCCTATACAAAATAACATGGAAAATTGTCATAGTCTGAGTTTGGTATGAATTATGTGCTAGAAGAGGAAACTGTCACAGTGTCCTACAATTTTTGTTTCAGGATTTTATCCATCTTAAACAGGTTGATAAATGTAAAGGCTTATTATCACTGTTCTTCTAGAACAGTTAAACTAGAGAAGTTAAACTAGTTTTTATTGAACTCTTTTTGGTTGGCTGCCTTGCTCAACACTTGTGGATTTTTGGCTTGCTGAGAAGGTGTGGGAACGGGGGATCTAAAAGGAGATTTAGCTGTCCAAACAAATATTTAAGGCAATATTTAGGTGTTGAGTGAGGGTACACTGCCAGGCTTCCAGCTGCCTGAGGTTACTGCAAGTCTCCTTCCTGTCCTGTCTTAGCAGATCATTTGGGTAGATTGTCAGTCTGAAATACCAGCAAGTGTCTATTCTTAAGCTGCCTAGAGGTTTCCTTTTGCAGCTTAGTCCTCTGGGGGCATAAGTATTTCATAGCTGTCACTCCCAGTGTTCTTTGGGTTTGCTTTCTTAGAGTCACACCTCTGTGGTGACCATGAAGTCAGACCCATGTTGAAAGAATTCCTTCTATGGGATGTTGTAGGGAGAATCTTATGAAAAGGATGAAGTTTGAAAGAATGCATATAATTAGATGGCAATTTTAGATGACAAATAGATGACAAAAATGATCTTGCTTTGGTTCTTTTGGATTTTTTTTGTTCCCCATCTAAATGGTCTCAGCAGGTCCTCAGTATCTTTGGAGACATCTTATTTGGTTGTCTGTCTGCTATTGTTCTTTCAATATGTTTCATACTTTTACTTACTTACATGATGCCTATAGGACATGAAAACTGGAACCTTGTCTTTTATTTACCTGATGGAGTCCCTGAGTTTCTATGTGAAAGATGAAAACCCATCCATTCCAGCAGATACTGTTGAGAAAAAAAATATTTTCTAAATTACTTTCTAAATAGGCTTTCTCCTAACATATCAAAATCCAATCATAAACTAGCTTCTAGATGTGAAGGTTTCAAGTTGCTTTGATGTTGCCTTTAGAATAAGGATGAGTAGAGAGGTGAGCTGCATGGCTGCTGTTTATGTACTTCCTTCAGTGCACAACAATCAACAGCTGAGTAACTAATGTCAAATAATTTCCTTCTGATACTTTGATCCTTGTTCCTCACTGTTTGTGTATGAGAAACAACAAATTCATTGCCCCCTTTCACCCAGAGGAAGATTTTGAATAGAGACTTGTAGATAGGCATTATGTGGTGTTACTTTTGCCTGGGTGTAGATAACTTAATGCTTTGAGTGTTACCTTGAGGTAATTTAAGCCCTATAACTTCCTGAGCAGATTTTTAAATTACTTTTTTCTCATAAACTTACTTGACAGGCCCAACTAGGAAAGTAAGAATGAGCTCCTGTATCAACAGCTGTAACATTTGTGCTGTCCTAGCAGAACATTCAACTTGTGAATTGTCCCTTCAAAAGGTATTAGACACTTGTCTAAGATTAATCACTTGTATTAATGCAGGCCTTATTGGATCATTTACCTCTGTATGTAAACTTGATTTCACAGGTTTCTGAATGTTTTGTCTCCAATCCAAATAGGCATTTAAATATGCTCCAAGTTAAGTACATGCTGTGTTCAAGCATTCTTGGGATTTGGGTCAGAATGCTTGTGACCTTGTCATACTTAATACTAGCTAAGATACATCTGGGACAGTTGGTTTTATTTTATTCTGAATTGTTTGGACAAATTCAATTGTAACTCTTTTAAAAGACTTATTAGTGTAGGAAAAAATGACTAAGGAATACCCCGAAGGAGATGGAAATATTCTCCTGCTTCCATCAACGATAGAGCTACAAATTGGTACAATTGTTTGTAACAGCTAAGCAAATGCTTGGCCTTGATTTTTTTTTATATGCTGTTCATAAATTTTAAATTCCATGTTGGAAAAACGTAGGTAAAAGCCATAAACTGCATCTATATTGTAGAGTTGATTATACCATGAAGAAAGATGAGAATTAAAAAAAAAAAAGTTTGTGACTGAATAATTTAAAAATGTTTCCACAGAAAAGCACTTAAAACTATTTCCTGCATTTAGAAATTCTGTATTAATTTTAAGTACCCCCTCAGATTTCTATCTGTTGGAAACTTCTCTATGAGAAAAGCATCTTTTCACTGAGTTGCAATGATTTTCCGTGATGTGTCTCTCATGTAACTGTTCTAAAGGTTAAAGCTTTGAATTGGTGACAAATTAGCTTTCATTATCTGCTATAGTCACATCTTGACAAAATTATTCTAATAGTTGCACCTGCTAGAGATACAAATCCAGTTCTCCATTCAGCACTGAGGGGAAATATTACTTATCCATCTGAAAATGAAAGGAAGGAATATAAATATTACATTCCCACTTTCAGAAAGCATTTGAAGTTATTTGTTTACGTTAATAAACCAATTTGAGAGCCTTACCTTTATTTAAATGGAATAAGAACAGGGGGCGAGGGGGAGTGGGGGAAGACTGTAGCAGCCGACAAAGCATGGTGACCCAGCTTGTCACCCAGTGACCTGTGAGAAGGAAATAATGAACTGTGAGTAGCTGTCATCTTAACTGTTTCTGACAGTTTGGCTGTGGGCACATCTGTGTTAGTTGCATGGAAAGGCCTTTGTTGTTTTCCCACTAGTGACTTTGCAGACCGCTGTGGGGTTTGCTGCCTGCCCTACTCTTACACTTCCCCTCCTTTTTTAGTAGTAAGAGCAGCTGCCACTGATAGAGCTGACATTTCTTTTAATGTTTTACTTGGCATTTATACCATTAAAAGGAAGAAATTAAATTGAAATAGAGCATTTGGTTATTACAAATGAAAATACTATTTTTATTCATGTGAGATCTGCTGAAAGCATGCCTGTAATCATTTGGCTTTATCTACAGTGCAGCAGCAGTGTGCAGTGTTGGTACCCTTACATCCCATCCTGTTATCTTGTCATACTTAACCTTTTTGATTGAATCAAGTTTACTGCTAATAGTAATGAATTTAGGGGGCTTTTAATGGTTAAATGATACTTCACGAAACAGACTAACAACTCAGTTATTTAGCAGTATAGAAAGTAATTTTTTTCCTTTCCCATGTTGACTGAGGTGTGTCTTTTCTAGTAGAGCAGTACTGAATATTGGATAACTCTACTCATGCTATTATTAGCATTTTCAACTAGGAGACTGTTAAATGTAGGCATGCCTGCTCTCATAATAGAGCTCTGGGCTAATTTGTGAAAGATTATTGTTAAGAAAAACTGGAAATCATTACTTATGAAAAATTAATGATTCACACAAAGTGTAAGTATTTTACATAGTTTATATACCTTGTTGCTTTATGTTATGATATGCTTGGAGTAGGTTATTACAAGTTGCTTTCCAGGAATTGAATATTAAAGCTTCAGCAGGCTGAAGCTGAAATCTTTGTGCTAATTGTTTTCCTGATGTAGGTTTTGAGGAGCTTAAATTTGTCCTTCCCATGCTTCCACATTTTGACTCATTTTCTTTAGACTTGTCATGTTCTGAGTTTGATCTGTACTTGAAACAGTTCATATACAGGTAAAAGAAATTTGTATTTGAACTCTGAAGATGTGGAGTTGTAAATTGGTTCCTTTGAAGGCTGGCATACAGCATGCAACATCATCTAGAATACAGGTCAAATTCTATTGCCTATTTGTGTGGTGACAGCCATTGAATGTATGTAATAATGAGTCCTGTTGCTCCAGTTTTGGTGTATCACTAGCATAGTCCTCTGTCCTAGCTTTATTTAAAAGATATGCTGTGGTGAACAGGAGAATGTACAAATGCAGATTCTCTAATGTGTCTCATATAGTTCCAGGAGGCATTGGAGTTGCTTTTTGAATCCATGTTTTCACGTCTACCAAAAAATCCAAACCAAATGTTTTCTTGAATGTCAGTACTGCTGTTCTAATCACAATGAGATCCACTTTGCTGAGGATGTAGGTAATGGTTGTGTATTTTCTGAGTAGATAAGTTATCTTTATGAAGATGATGCGAGCAAAGGTTAGATGGGGAGGATGGTGGTATAGAGTAAGGAAATAACCTGCCTATGTTGGGGAAGCAGTGACTATTGAAGTCAGGATGCTCCAAAGGGATTCTCCAGTTCCCTGTTTGGTACCTGCTGGACCAGGGTGCTTTGGCTGTTTAAAATTCTCTTACACCTCCATGTAGTGTGTGTCTCCTGGTTAAGATGGAAGGGTCGGTGTCCCTTGTATCCCATCCCAGCTGGGTAACCCCCTTCACAAACAGGGAAGTGCCACAACAATTACAAATAAACATTTTATGTAGTTACTTTTTTCTCTCATGGTTAGATACACTTAAATGTTGATTGAAGCCATGGAGTAGCACAGAAACATGTCTCTTTCTAGAACTTGCTTATTCTTTGCAGAGATGTTGCCCTGCTTCTATTTATATGTATGCATATATGCTGACACAGCTTTATTAGGTTAAAGGTGTTATTTTTATCAGTAAATTATTGTTTAAAATAAATTCTACATTAATGCATATTACAGTGTTGCAAGGATGATGTGGCTCAACTTTTTTGTTTAGAATAATGTTGTTGTTTTCATTTATTCTACTTGGAAAAATTGAATACATCTTTGCTAAGTGATGCCTTCACCACTGACTGTCAAGGCCAAAAAAAAGTCTGGTGGGTCTTAGGACATGGCCAGAGACTTCTGGTGATTCAAATAATTCATTGGAGAAGTGATTGAGATTTTTAACTGGAGAAAGGCGTTTCAAATTTATCAGTCCTTCATCTTCTGCAAAAAGACTTAAGGAGAAGCAGTTAAAAATAAAAACATCCCCTATAGGATGTTTTGCTCCCTTTTCCAAGGTGAAATTAAGAAGAAATAATTAGGTAGTTTTCAGTACCTTGATAAGGATCACTTCGGTTAGTTACTGGGTTGCAGACTACTTGGTTTTATCTGATTCTGATGAATTGCTCAACTTGACCTTGGGGAGGCATGAGCAGCATGAAGTGTGCAGGCTAACCCAGAGGAAGGGCATTGCCTGGGTTTAGAAAGTGCAGGGGCCCTTGTTGCGAACTAATGGTCTCTGGTAGAGCCCATTGAGTTTTAGTATGTTATTACCATTTACAGCTAAGGGGTTCTGTTGAAGTTGTGATGTCTGTTTGTAAAAAAATTTATTTCAGCACGAAATTGAATGGTAAATGCATATTTTCAATGTTCCACCTGCAGGCCCTATCTCTTTTTTTTCAGAGTTTTTAAGTGTTTGTTTGGGTTACCAGTTCAGCCAACTTATTGTGGACAGAAAAAGAAGTATTTTAATATGAGCATCAAATTTTCAGAGATAATAAATTTATAAGTAGTTCTACTTGCTGGTTAGTTGGACAATTGCCTACAATACTTTTATTACCTGCAATCACTGTCCCAAGAGAACACTCTTAACCATCAGTTACAAAATATAAGCTGTGGTAAATTGATCTTAAATTCCTAATTGTAACAGCTGCCTTTCCTGATGGAGCCTAGGAACTATTTAAGCAGATGTTAGTGAAAGAATTTATTCTATCAGTCTTGATAGATGCTAAAGACTTTTCAATTAAAATATTTTAGAAATGCACTCAATTTTAGGAAAAGTGGACAAATTTCTTGATATGTATTCATACATTTTTATAAAAGCCTAGCCTTATATTGTTCACTTTTTTGAAAGAAAATTATGAAGAAGGTTAAATCTGTGGTGCTATAAAAATTTGGAGACTGAAATCACACAAATCCCCTTGAAATTTTGAACAAAATTGTCTATCAAAACGCTTTATTATGTTTTTACAGGATCCAGTTTACTCTTAGGTGACTAAGTCTCCAGTTTTTAACCTTCAGAGTACCTTTCATGACATTTTCATCCACAGCTCAATCATGTTCACATTTTCTAAATAAAAGATAATTTACTTAAATCATATTATCCACTCTACTTTTCCTTCAAATTAGCTTAAAATAGGCAAAAAAATTTCTTTGAAGAAAAAAGTCAGCTGTTACAGATTGTCTGCAAGCATATGTCTATTTTCTTCCAGGTTCTTGTATTTATCAAGTACTTATTAACAGCTGGTAGTAAAATCAAACTGAATGAGTTAATGAACTTGAATGAGCAAGACTGCAGCAGGTACCAAGCCACTGAAAACATAACTTTGGTTAGCAGATCTTGATGCTTTTTTAATGCTTAACATATTGAAATGGGAGACAGAGGGTAAAAAGGGTTTCTTAGACAGCCAACATGTGTCAGAGGTAAATTGATTTGTCAAGATTGAAGATGTTTTGGTCATTATGGAACAGAAATAATCATAGAAGGGACTGGCCATGGTCTTACCTAGATTTTGAGTTAGAGTCTCTCAGACTATGCTAGCCATGTTGCATCATTTCAGTTTTCTCTGCTCTTGGATTTGAGGTAATTAATTAACCAGCTACAAAAATATAAAGCTATGAGTTGCATTTAAAGACAAAAGCCACCTCTTCTGAAGGTACAGAGGTGGTATAATAATACTAGGGAAAAGACAATACTGGAGAAATTTATTTATGAAGAGAAATGGGATATAAAGAATGCAAAAGAGCAAAATATAGTAAAAAAAAAGTTAAGAGCAGTGCATTTACAGTCTCCTGAGTTTTTGGCACAAGTAGTAGTTTTTGAGAGAGTATTTTTTGTGGGTTGCTTTTGCTGATTTTGTGTGGATTGTTTGGGTTTTAGGCATGATATAAGTTTATTTCTGAGTGATGTGATAAACAAGAGTGAAGCAGCTAAGGGTAGCACATTTGTAGTTACCTTATATTTTGAAATAATCATATATTTTAATCCAAATACAATAAAGGTAAAGAGTGAGACAATATCCTAATTTACAGTGTAATTGGTATTAGGTTTATACATGACCCTTGTTTCTTGCAAAAAAGGGGGTGTATCTGAGAGGCTCAGTGAAATTCATATCTGAGGAACTGTGCTGAATTTGAGATCAACTTTTAAGTGCAACAGATGGGGTGAGAACATAAGTGACTCTAGAGAGAATCTGTTATATTTGTAATACAGTATGTGAGAAAAGGGCTTTATGAGAGCTGTGTACCAGCAATCCACAAGCCAGTGAAAACTTCTAAATGCTGTTTCATATACTTATCTGGTTATACTGNTCATTTCAGTTTTCTCTGCTCTTGGATTTGAGGTAATTAATTAACCAGCTACAAAAATATAAAGCTATGAGTTGCATTTAAAGACAAAAGCCACCTCTTCTGAAGGTACAGAGGTGGTATAATAATACTAGGGAAAAGACAATACTGGAGAAATTTATTTATGAAGAGAAATGGGATATAAAGAATGCAAAAGAGCAAAATATAGTAAAAAAAAGTTAAGAGCAGTGCATTTACAGTCTCCTGAGTTTTTGGCACAAGTAGTAGTTTTTGAGAGAGTATTTTTTGTGGGTTGCTTTTGCTGATTTTGTGTGGTTTGTTTGGGTTTTAGGCATGATATAAGTTTATTTCTGAGTGATGTGATAAACAAGAGTGAAGCAGCTAAGGGTAGCACATTTGTAGTTACCTTATATTTTGAAATAATCATATATTTTAATCCAAATACAATAAAGGTAAAGAGTGAGAAAATATCCTAATTTACAGTGTAATTGGTATTAGGTTTATACATGACCCTTGTTTCTTGCAAAAAAGGGGGTGTATCTGAGAGGCTCAGTGAAATTCATATCTGAGGAACTGTGCTGAATTTGAGATCAACTTTTAAGTGCAACAGATGGGGTGAGAACATAAGTGACTCTAGAGAGAATCTGTTATATTTGTAATACAGTATGTGAGAAAAGGGCTTTATGAGAGCTTTGTACCAGCAATCCACAAGCCAGTGAAAACTTCTAAATGCTGTTTCATATACTTATCTGGTTATACTGAGTACACACCTCCCTTGACAAAGTTAGAACTGACAAAAGTGCAGCCACTCTTCACATTTACAACAAAAGAGAAGTAATTGAGCTTAGTGTGCTGCTGGAGTGAGACTCCAGGCTGCTGCAACAAAAATAGAGATCAATTTGTGATTGTGTGTTGCCCCCTGCTCCTCTAGCTGTCTGTAGAAGATTGAAATGGGTATGCATGGCAAGAAATGTGGAGGAAAACCAATGGCAGACTGAGCTTTTCCTCCTTACTGTGTTTGTTTTGCTCATATTCATAAAATTAGATATGAGAAAGGTGCAATGGGTCATGTAAGAAAAAATTTCAACAAGAACTTCTTGTGCATTACTTAATTCATTTTTAAAGGACTGAAGGAACGAAACTTCTGTCACTTCCCTTGAGGGTGTCTTTTCTGCAGTATAATGGTTGTCCTCTCTGTTAAGAATATTTTTTCTGACATTCAGCCAAAAAATATCATCTGCTCAATTTACTCTCATCACTCCCTTTGTATGACATAGGTTTGCACCTTTCCCATCTTTCTGAAAGGGGTTTATCTTACTTGATCCAATGGTGCAGCTTAGTTAAGTCATGCATTGTTACTTTGCTGCCCTATTTAAATGAGAAATGCGTCTTTCTAAATTTCTCACATTACATTGACTCATTTCACTTCTGTAGGCACTTTATACTTCATTACATGGATTTTTTCCAGGGAAAAGTTCATTTTATGAAGTACCATAATTATTTCTTTTTTGTGCACTCCGACTCTTGTGCCTGCCTTTATTCTGTTTTACATTGTAAGTACATTTGAGAGACAGTTCTCTCATTTAACTGCCTTAACAGCAAGTTGGAATTTATTAAGCTTATGCTTGGGTTCATAAGTGTGCTTAGGAAATGTAAGATCCAAAATTCACTAATAGCACAAAGCCAGTAAGCTAAAAATTTTAAAATGACACAAATCAATGTCCTTTTTAGTCTGGATCACAAAAGGCAAAAATAAAGCTTATTCAATTTTTAATCTGTGATGAACTTCATAAGCATGACTTTTATTAAGATACAGGTTTTATATCATAAGTGTTTTGATACGAATTGATAGCGATACATGAAATTGGTAATAGAAAATATTTTTCTCTTGTCAAATAATAAATCTTGAAGACAAATTTCCAATTTTTATTAGCTAAATAACAAGTGTATCAAAAATCTAACTTCCTTCCTGAACTAAAGTCAGGACAGTAATTTTTAAAATAGATTGTTCACAGTGGAGCTTTTTTCCTTTTTCATTTGACTTTGCCATTAGGGACCTCTGTTCAGAGTTTCATCTGCAGAAGACACCTTTGACAGTGTGGTTGCTCTTCTCCCTACAAGCACTGTGCCTCTGTGTCATCCCTGAATTAGAGCCCAAGTTTTTTTATGTTGTCCTTCAACCCCTGACCTTCTGGCCTGAAGGCAAGGGTATTACTAGCACAGCTATGCTGAAACAGAAAGCAGGGAGCAGGCAAAAATGAAAAGTGTGAAACCAGTAAAAACTAACCATTTCTGTATGTTTTCCTCTTTAAAAAGTAAAAACTTCATTCTTTTCTCTAGAAGCTTGAGCCTGACTTCTGGCAGCTTTGGCTTATTCAGTGACCTCAAAACAAGTACCATCATCCTATTAGTACCCTAAATGTGAGATAGCCATACCATGACAGTTTTGAGGCAGATGAAAGTAATGTAATTGGGTTTTTGAAGGGGTGGTGGTGCTTCTTGGTGGTGACAATTATGATTATTCCAGTCTATTAAAAAGAATTTCTAAGAAATCTTATGTAGTGTACATAATGAACAATTCAAAAAAATATTAGTTTAGCATTGGTTAGAACATATATCTTCCAATCTGCTTCATGCTGTTGAAAAGAACCATTACAAAGATTTATCAGCATAATGAAGGTACCATAGATTTTTAAAAATCTTAGAAGTTTTACTCCTTGACTTTGTGCAAAACCTGTAATCCTTTAGTAGGAGCAACACTATATGTCAAGTCATTCCACAGGTTAATTACATGTTTGTTAAGAATTAATTCTATTTTCTGAAAGCTGTAATGGCTTGCTCCATCTGATTACCCCATGAAAGGGATGATGAACAGTCATTGTCTAGTTCTTTTTCAATCTTTCTCCATAGATTTCCATCGTATTCCCCGTTTTCTCTTCTGAATTAAGAATTCTGCTTTGTTCTTGCTTACTGATACATACCTTTGATTGCACTTGAACACTTGATTGCACTTGAATCTCTTTGCTGTTCTTAAGTTTTTTCCTCTGTCAGTCTTTTGAGATGACAAGAGATGCTTTTGGATTTTTTCAAGATACTGATTCTTCATGGATTTAACAGAAACATAGGAATATTTTTTCTTTTTTTTTTTTTAACATTCGTTTTCAAATAATGCTTAAAGTGTGGTCTGCTGTCCTGAAGCTGATGCACTGTGCAGATGAAATTTCCATAGTCCCTTCTGTTACTGCAGTAACTTGCTGTAGAGCAGGCACCTGGAGTTAAATAATTCCAAAACATGTAGAGGATGAGTTAAGGTAAAACTCTACAAAAGCATTAGCCTCAGAAAGGAACAAAACTTATTTTTTGGTCTTTCTGAACCTTCTAAAGTATGAAGATTTTGTCTACTAAGATGTATAACATTTGGTGAACACTGTAGAAGCATCTCTGTGCAGCCTGGTTAAACTTAAAGCCTTAATGGCTGCAATAGACAGAGGTGTGGTAATGGAAGCTTAGGAGAGGAGGCAGTGTTTTAAGTCTTTCTTCCCGACTACAGCCTCTCAGGGAGGCTGCTCTGATTTTTGATAGTTTGGAAATATAAGCAGTAGCAGATTTGCAGGATTAGTACGACAATCTCCTGGGTTTCAAATCCTCCAACCCATCTAAAGTTCAACAAAAATTCTAAGAAATGGAAGTTAAGACTAAACTCGTTAGAGTTTTACAACCAATTGGAGTGGCTTTGTCTTGCTGTAAATGAATAAGGTAAAAAATTGTTTATCTCAAGTCAAGCTGATTTAAATATTCAGATTCAGACTTGGTTCTTGGACTGTTAGTTGTTGAGTGATCTTATTTTCTAAAATTTATTCTTTGTGAATTGTAAATTTTACATCAGTGTTATGCATCCTATGAGAACTCAGTGTTATCCTAACAAAATTAATCCACAAGACCTATGTCTTTGTCTCTCTGCTCTGACAGGGTCTGGTAGTGAGTGTCAGTTTTAAAGCTGATTAATTTGGTTTCCAGAATTAATAAAGCACTGAATTGGATGCATCAAGACAGCTCTGAAATTTTGGCTTTGTTCTGTGGTAAGATTTGACTACATTCACCAACTGTAATTCTTTATTGCAATTGAAAAGTGGCTATGAGATAGAGAAGGATGAGGCCCTATATGTTTTCCTTTCTAGCTCTTTCACGCTTAAACACTCCCTGTAACTTTAAGTTAGGGTTAATGTAACAAGACATATTTTCTTCTTCCAGACCCTCAGGAAACATTCAGTTCCTGGGGCATTCTCTTCCTTCTTCCCTGATTTTTTATATCCAGTTGTACTTATTTTGGGCTTTGCAATATGTTTGGTTTTTTTTAGAATTCATATTTATCAGTCTGAAAGAATTTTAACTCATTCTCCCTATGATCTTGATACTTTGGGGAATGGAAAATTGGGATGAAAGAGAAGTCCTTGTTTTCAACAGAAAAATTTTCACTACTAAAAACATCCTTGCTGGTTTATATGATTTCAAAGCTGAGTCATTTAATGAAGACATTTGTCAAATACTTTATTAAGCACTTCTCGTAATTAGATGCGAAACAGCACAGTGGCAGGGAAACAAGACCTGTTTCTCTTCACATACAATTATAGAGCAAAGGTCGGAGCAATGTAATTATCAGAGGATAGTCAAGCAATATATCTAGCATTGTCTGTATTTTTGTACCTTGGTACACGTGCTTGAAATACATAGTGGAATTTATTATTATTCCAATTTATCATAGATTTCTTAATTTCTGAGAAGACATTCCTTTCACATTTGGTTTACATGTTCTTTTTAAAGCATTCTATATTAAAGTTCAGATATGTTCAAAAAGCACTCGTAGATCTAGGCTGTAAATAAATTAAGCACTTGTTTGTGTTCGTAAAACGAAACTGTTTCTTGGATTTTTTAAAGAATATAATTCTTCATTGCATTTTTGTGTTTAAAGAACTGTAATATTTTCGACTGTATTGTTTTCATCAGACAGGTAACTTCCTGGAATGCTGAAATGCCTTGCATACATTCTGTCCAGTAGGTTTAAATGAAAATTCTGTGTTTCCCATAATCTTATTTAAAATGTTGATGGAAAAGGCTTGCTCAACTGTTATGACCTTTATCCTTATGAAATGTATACTGTCTAAATGATTAATCCATTCTGCATATTTTCTTCTGTTTGTTGTAGCAGCATCAATGCCTGAAGAGATATGAACATTCCTCTACCGTAATTTTTAGTGTAAAATATATCACGTGTACACCATTACTTTTTATATGGGCTTATTCTATTCATATGCATTTTTCTGGGGAAAATATATAGAAAAGGTTTGTTCCTTACTGTGTTTTCTTTAAGAATTCAATGAAACCTTATTGCTTTCAAGCTTACTTGGAAATATTGTGTAGCCAGCGTATAGAGATTATTTGTATGCAGAACAGAAAAATCTAATAGATTAGAAGGCAAATTAGATGTTCACTTTTTCCCAGTGTGATTGGCTATTAAGGTTGCAATAATAGTTCAGCATTTTATGGCAACTTCATAAAAATAAGCGTGTAAGGAAGATGGATTTTTTTTTTACCCTAATGTTTCATGTTGGTGGTGTTCTCAGGTATAGTACGTTTTTGCAGCTGGTCAATTGAATGGCATTAATTGTTGTTTTTTAGGGAGGCTTTTCAGATATAGGTAGCTGCTTTGCTTGCAGATGCCAGTGTGCTCAGTACCAGGCAGGTTGTGTAGGACTCCTACCTCCAATTTGTTTGGTACAGAACTGCCATGTAGGAGAGACTGCAGAGGACTCCTGCCTACAGAAAACAGGGCTTTTTTCTTTTTTTATTTGGTTGCCTTTGTCCATGCTTCTTCATTCACCTAACTTACAAGACAGAGCTGGCTCAGGTTACTACTTAAATTGTATTGCTTTTCATTATAGAATGTCAAGAGTCTGCATATGAAATATTTCTGTCCTTGCTAACTGGAGAAGTTTCTATACATCAGTGTTGGATGTTGGGTGGATTTAATTCTATGTTCACAGTGCTGTCGGTAGAATGTCTACTGTAGGGCTGAGATTATCCTGAGTTTTTCCCAAGTACTGATAAAAATGGAAGTTTTTAGTGTGTGCATAGAAAGCTAACTAGAGCTTTTACTATTAATGAACACATGAGGATCTGAGAGGTAATCCTTCTGAAAGAGATTGTCCCAATATTTTCCTTACTCATAATGGGCTCATTGGTATGCCAAATGAGTATGGGATTAGGAAGCAGGGAATTGCATTTTTACACTTTTGATACATTATCATACTGTGTTATAATTTTGTTTTGCTTAAGCTCGTAAGAACCGAGGTAAAAAATAACCTCATTCACAAGTAGCTCCCTCTGCTTAACAGACTCCAAGGTAGGAATCTCTAAATTAGTTTCTTCCCCCCCCGCCCGAGCAAATGCACAGCCCTTGATGTTAGTCCCATTAACGTGCGGTAATAAGTTAGTCTCCAAATATCAATAAGATGATGCGGTCTTGATGGAAGTTAAATGTCCCTAAATCCTATGAATTGATCTGCAGGAGCTGTTTTCCACATGAGCGGTGCCCGCAGCCAGGCGTACATCCGCAGAGCGGCGGAGGTCAGGGTGAGGAAGGAGGAGCAGGCTCGGCGGCACACATGCACTCTATTCCTGACAGTGTCTTGCTTCAGCAAAGGGAAGTGAAGCGCGTATGCCATGCTCAGTGGCATTTCCAAATGCAGCTCAGCTGGGGGCCTCTGCTTATTGCATCAGTGGCACACACTGAGAAAAAAAGGAAATACATAATTTTGTCAAAGTAGTAGATCACAATCTCCCCATCCTCCTTCAAAATCATCACCGGCACACACTAATAGCTCTAATAGATACAGATTTTATGCATATTTCAGTCACAGCAGTATTTCTAATGCATATGTGAAAGGGTCCTTAATTTATGTCTACCAACTGTGTGATGCCCTTCTTTTGGGTAATGTCATCATCCTAATGGTGTTTCTATTATACTCAAAGGTAGCAAATGAGGCTTATTGCAGGAAGGTAATTGATTTTCACTGAGTGAAAATGTAAATAGCCATAAGAAATCCTATGAAAGACAAGCAGTTCAGAATTGCCAGAAAAAAAAAAAGAATTCATATACATTACTTACTGGTGCTAGTACCTGTAAAATCTTTCTTATTATAAGAAACCCACAATGACTATATTTCACACTATTTTATTTCAAATGGAAGTAAAAATTGGAGAATTTAGATTATTTTGTCTTTACCAGTTTGACTGCATTTTATGAAAATTACTATCCTGTTCAGCAAGGGTGCTTCATTTTGTCAGGTTTCTCTCAAGTGGAAGTGAATAAAATTCCTGATACAGACATGTAAAGAAAAATGGTTCTTCGGGATTTCAGTGGTAAGAGGTAGTCATTTAATGCATACTCTTTGTGGATTGTCAGTGTAAGCTTTCCTTTGCATCTTGAAGGGTTATTTGAGATGGTTTGCTTTACTCAGACCTCAGGATTCCAGAAGAATGCATGAGTTAAAAAGAAAACATGCCCTTCGTGTTCTGGCTGCATCACGGCCACCGTTTTAGAGAATTGTTTTAGGTCAGCAAAAATAGCCACCTGTGGTTACAGTCTTTTTGTGTGTTCTGCAAAGTGTGCCTTTTTTATTTTTTTTTCCCACTCAGAATATTGTCCTCCCATTATGTTTGCTATCCTCAGTGTGCTCCTGATTGCCAAAGTGATACCTGCTATGAAGGGCAAAGCTGATTAGATGCACATTTATCTCCTCTTGATATTGCACTGAGAGTTTTAAGTCCTGTATGTTTTATGACCAAGGACTGATGGCAATGGGTTATTTTTCTCCCATGAATAAACTGATTTTCAAATCTTCCAGTGCGTAAATGACCAGGAAATTCTGCACATCTTTATCCCTGCTGGCTATATCCATTATCTTCTAAGTCGTAGTTTTTTCCCCCACATAATTTTTTGGGGAGTTTTGCCATGTAATGATTATTTTCATAACAAAAAACTCTCTCTACAAATGACTTGGTTTGTTCAGAACTGGAACACTTTTGGCTTCCTTATTTTCTTCTGTAGTTTGCTTGGAGGAAAATTAAAATCCAGTAGAGATTTAATTTAAAATATGGACTTGGGAATGCCCTGAGTTTAAATATAGAATAACAATGTTTTTGTTAATTATTAATACAAAAGTTCCTATGTTAAAAAAACCTAAGAAAATTATAAATTAAATGATTTGTTCCTTTAGCTTTAATTAGCCTCTGCATGTAGTATTTTCCTGCACTGCTATCTTGTATGTTTCTGCTGGTAAATATAAATTTTTGTAGAACTTTGGAATGCATGTAAGTGCAAAGCAAATGAGCAAGGTCTCAAATTTTAAAATAGCATAATGCAAAAATTTAGTGGCTATTTTTAATGTCAAGTGCTTGCCTCCAGTTTTATGCAACCCGTTGCCTGAATCTTACTTGTGTCTACAGAATTTAAAAAAATAAATCTGTTAGTCTAAACAGCTTTTTACCTGGTTGTAAAAGGTGTCCCCCAGAAACCCTGTAGGATGTATTTCAGTCTTAGCACATGGGCAAGTACTCTGTGCATCCAATATTCATTATTGCCTAAGGGCTGGAGCAACTGCCATATGAAGACAGGCTGAGGGAATTGGGGTTGTTCAGCCTGGAGAAGAGAAGGCTCAGAGGGGACCTCATAGTAACTTATCAGTACCTGAGGGGGTCCTACAGAAAGGCAGGGGAAGGAATTTTTAACATAGTATCAGATGGGAGGACTAGAAACAATCGATGTAAATTGGAGGGGGGTAGATTTAGACTTGACATAAGAAAGAAATTCTTTACAATGAGGGTGGTGAAACACTGAAACTGGTTGCCCAGAGAGGTTGTGGATGCCCCCTCTCTGGAGGTGTTCAAGACCAGGCTGGACAAGGCACTGGGCAGCCTGGTCTAGTGGGAGGTGTCCCTGCCTATGGCAGGGGGGTTGGAACTCGATGATCTTTAAGGTCCCTTCCAACTCAAACTATTCTATCATTCTATTTCAATTTGGTGTTAACTGATGAATTTTGGAAACAAAATATCACCTGTGAATGTTGCTCACATTACATACTATGTAGTACACAGCTGTATGTTGTACATACGTCTTCAGACCCAAATCAGTGTGTCTGGTGCTTTTTTAGAAGTATTTTTACAGTAGCCTGTTTTTTTTGTTTCTGAGAGGAATCTGTGGATTGTCTCATACTTTTAATTTGTAGGTCTTCAGATTAGAAAGTAAAAAAAGGTTTTTCTAAAAATAAATGAGAAGACCCGGGGAAATAAATCGGAATTGCATGTTCTGTCTCCATACTTTTGATGATTTGGCCTATTCAGGCAAGCCTTTACTAAATAAGCTATGGAGGGATTGAATATAGAATAAAAGGAAAAGTCCTATGCAGAAACATTCTACTGTCCAGCAGAGAAAGATTACTCAGATAAGCAAATGTTTAGCCTAATGTTATCTGTTCAGTCATTACATAAATATATATATAGCCATAGGCTTCATTGTTCTAATTATTGCAATTTAACAAAGTTCAGCATCTTCTATGCTACTTTTTAAAACTGTAAGAGTAGCTGGCAGTGTGTAATTCTGTGGCAGAGATTTAAATATGAAATCTTGAATACTAGCTAATTGAGAGTATTTGAAACTTAAATCTAAAAGCTTTTAAAAAGTCATGCCATTTTGTTGTTTGACACTAATTTTCTACCCAGCATGCATTAGCAATGACTGAAATTAGCTCCCAGTGAATTGTAGTTAAGCTATTTTATGCCATCTGCAGAGGGTTTCTGATGGCAGCACTATCTGTTGTGTTGGAGTTTAACTTAATTTTCTGAGAATTTAGAGCTCATGGAAGGTGAAGTTGACAGCCTCGTAGACTTCTAGCTACACATTTACTAATGCACCATCATCAGTGGAGCTTCCACCATTGCAGTTCTTAGCCCTGACCTACAGATACAGATTTAGACTCTAACCTGGTGTTGGTTCTTACAGTTTCATTGAACTTCACTAATTCCATGAACTGGCATTTTACACCAGATGAAAGTTTGACCATTGCTTCAAAGTAGAAGCACGGCAGGGTCACAAGTGAAACCATAACCAGACCAAGATCAATGCAGGTTCGGTGGCTTTAGATTTTTGTGGGATCTTCCAATTGAACTGTTTGCAGTAGCAAGAATGTCAATAGTGCCAAGTCTGATGGCAGGTGTCATGTTAATGTCTTGGCTGGAAATTGCACTCTGTTTCTCTCACCAAATCTATTCTTTATACTTCACTATTATTTCTGAGGTAATATTAAAGACCACATGAAAAGTAACCAGAACTAGGGTTGCTTTCTACCTTCTGAAATTTTATATTTATTTAGCTTCAAAAGTTTAAAATTTCTCTAAAATCTACATGTGCTAAATTACCACGTATTGCATGATACCTGCCGTGCACATGTTTTGGATCATATTGCATTCTATGAGCTAATAGTTCTCTAATGGACATGAAAAATACATCTCCTGGAAGAGAGGGGTAATTTTTTGAGCTCTGGAGATGCTGGATTTTATCTCAGGAATTTGAATCTGAAACATTACAGCAAAACATTACAAAATTCCTGTTTAGATCTATTTTGGATCAGGAGCTTTATCAGGCAAATAAATTTTCCATGGAAAGATAAAGGTGGTATTTGACCTTCTCCACTCTTCTCCACCCCTGATAAAGAAAGGAAATTACGGTGTCTAGTTATTATTCATAAGAAGTCACCAAAGAGATGATTTGCCTTAGAATAAATATGATTGAATTAGAAATGCACAGTACTGATACCCTGACCTCAACTAAGTGGGTTCCTTATTTATAAAATGTACCTAGATATACTTCTCTGTTAATTATGTCTGTGTATTAAATAAATATGTAATTCAATTCCAAACTTAATTGCAAGGGAGATGAAAGGGGAATGACAGTTCATTCAGACTTTTGAAGAAACAAATCGGGATGCTCTGACAATTGATACATATTTGACTTTTGAAATACAAAATGTGCCTGCTTGTTACAGAGTAGACCTATTATTTTTAGGATTTTAATTTTAAAAAGTAATTTCAAATTATTTTAAACTTCTGAAAGGAATTAATGCTAAGTTTTGGCAACGCTTTTTCTTTAATGTTCTGCAGTTAACATTTCTAAGCTCTGCAACAACTGATAAAGTGGTTCAAGTAAGTAAATAAGTAATAAAAAGCACATCAAAGTAGTTATGATGAGACAGCCAGATGGCAGAGAATTGCAGTTCTTGCTGTAATTTTATCAAAATTACTATTGTCATGGCATGTTAGTTTTCATAAGAATTTGTACAGTCACTGATCTTATACAGACAAATTAATTTCAGGTTCTCTCATGTGTAGTCACATAACAGCTATACTTGAGCATGCACAAAGGAAAATTAAATAATCATAGTCACATAAACTTGAAAAGCCGCACAATTTAAGTTTACTATTCCATAACGTCTTGGGATCAGTGATCATTCTTCTTATGGTAGACTCAATTTGATCTACAGCCGTTCTGCCATTATATAGTTTCTGCTGCATTTAATCTTCATTATGAAAAGATGTAGTATCATCTAATAGGGTGGAATTAGTAGTAAAGCACAAGCATTGTAATAATTCCTAGGAGCTATATCATTTCATGGAGTCTTATACTTTTTCCTCTCATAAAGCTACCAAGCTGAAAATAATTGAATCATTTTGGTTTCATATATATGTATTATCATTACACGTTCTCTACTTTGGTTAAGGATGTCTTGTGTTTTAAATACTTGCAAAGGAGAAAACATTGGGAACTACAGACAGTGAGTAACTTTGTTTTGATCTGAATCACAGGTAGGGTAATAGCAGGCTTAAGTCTGTTTGTTTCCCAAAGGAGGGAGTCCTGTGGCAGATCAAGAGGAGATTCTTCTCCTAATGCTGGGCTTTCTGGGCGACCGGTTCTTCCTGCTACACGTGAAACCCCTGCCATCGGAAGTGGTGAATAAGAAGTGTGTATTCATCTAGTGTGATGGCAGTATCAATTGCTGTAGCCTTGGCCAATTCATGACAGTGTAACTAAATGCTACCATTTCTTTGAGTTGCTAGTCCTGTGGCTTTGGGACTAACATTTTATAGGCTCAGATTTTGTGTTGCTACTTGATCACCTCAGTAAAATGGCTGAAACCCCTTGCGGAGAAATTAACAAGCTGAATGTGATAAACTTTTATGGTGTGGGAAGCACATCAGCTTTCTTAGTAACACCAAGGAAAACAGCAGAAATAGAGGAAACTATATTCTCAGTTACGTTTTTACTTTGGTGAAAGCAAAATATCCAATATTTGTTGTAATGGAATTACTAAATTAAGGCTGCCTTGAAGGTAGCACTAATGATTTAAAATTGAGGGCATCTCACTATGTACTGCAATATGCTGACAGCCTGAAAATACAAATGTACCCACCTTAGAAGTCCAGTGACTGGCTTTTTTTCTACTGGTTTTTTTTAATGGCTTTGTCCAATTCCTGTTCCCACTGCTACAGAGCCATTCTTTACTTATGGATATTACTAGTGGGCTTTTTTTTGAGGCTTTACCATACAAGGGGAACAACAGCTCTAGAGAATGATGAATTTAAAAAAATCCCAGTAGTCCAGGTAAAGATGAAATATTAAATAAAACCCAAACTGTGGTTCTTGACAGATTATTCCTCATGATGTTAACATTTGAAATGTATAACAAAATGTCCCTCTGTGCATACAGAAAGGCACACATTTTTGAAGGCATAAATATAAATACATGTATATGAATACATACTGTTAAAATTTTTATTCGTATCTGCATAAAAATGTTATGCTGTTATTCTTAGTGTGAAATCAGTGAATGGATGCAAATTTAGTGCTGCTCTTTGGTCAGGTTTCTTTTTCCACCCCTGTGTAGCTCACAAACAGTCCATGCAAACAGTCAAATTATGTTCTGAGGCTTCTGCCTGTGGTTCTTATTGTTGTCAAAATACTCTAACAGTAAGGTGATATTTTAATAACTGAAATTTACTAAGTTTTAATGGCTGTTCAATGAATGTGTCATCACAGAATGTAGTAAAATACAATGGAAGCATATTGGAAAATCAGATTATTTCTACATAAACACTTTGTTATTGACACATCTGAGAGTGCATTTGGTATGGAAAATAATTATTCGCATCATTCTAAGTGCAGTTGGTGGGGAGGCTGTGTTTCATTTTAGTCTGTGACTGACTTCACTTGTGAAACTAAATGATGCCAATTGTGCTGGGAGGCTCTAATGCTGAAGAGTTGGACCTTATTTCTCCTTAGAGTACCATACTCGTAAGAACCTTAAAAAAAATTTGCTACTGAATGGATTTTCCTGTTGCTACAAGATGAAACAGCTTTTATAGACAGCAGCTTTATTTGTCACATATTTTGTGCAGCTTGTATTCTGCTTGTGGCATTTACTTAATATGGTTTCCAGCCTACAGATGATCTGAAACTTAGATGTGCAGAGAGAGGAAAAATGCTACCATTTTAGCAGCTCACAAGCAAACTCAGAATGGGAGTGAATGTTAATGTAATTTTCAAATATAAATTCCTAAATGTGTTGATTTTGATGAGCTGATGTTATGTTTTCTTGATATTCTAACCAACACTTAGCAAGCTGGAATTATGATGTAAAATGATGCTGTGTTCAGCTACACATAAATCTCATGTATATTCATGAAAAACAAAAAAAAAACCCACTCCAACAGGAATGTCAATGATCTGATAACATTATTTTAATTAAAAATAGCAACAATAAATACACAAAATCTACTGACGTGATGGGGAAAGGAATTTCTGCTTGAGAAATCTACTGTAAAATAGAATAGTTGAAAACTAGCGTCGAAACACCTGGAGGGAGGGACGGAGGGAAGATTGAAAGAGAAAAAGGAAAAAATTAAGCAAGTAATAACATGAACAGCTGGAAACAGAATAGCAGCTGATGAGAGAAAGAAAAGATTAAAAAAAGCAGCGCTTGCTTGAAAACCTATTATTACCAAAAAACAATTTTCAGTGTGGCTAAAAATCATGTTTAACAACAAAACCAAGACTTAATTCATTAAATAACCAAAAGCTGTGATCCACATTTTTTGGAGGCTGGTGAAAGTAGTTTTAATCTCATGCTTTTTTCCCATTAAGTTGTGTAAAATTGAAATAACATCTATTTCAAATGAATTATTATATTTATCTATTGTCTGGAGGGTAAGCCATTGTTTGCAATGGAAAATCAACAACAGTGGAAAAAGTAATTGTAGTACATGGACAGAATGTCCTGGATACTGATTCAGTGAACTTGTACAATCAAGACAAACATGCAGCATGTTTTGCTCTATGAATTAAGTTATATTTTAAATAGAGAACTGAGTGGTTAAACATTATCTACATAGGATCTGTAACATGGCTGATTTCATAATTTCATTCATTAGCATAGTTTTGGACTTGGAATTTTGTTTCAAGCAGCATCTCTTGAGCAAATAAGGGCATCTGGGATGTTGCAAATACCTGTTTTAGTGCTTTCTGAACAGCAGGAGCACTTTACCTGTAAAACATGTAGTCTAATGAAAATCCAACAAAAGCAATTGAGATGTGACGTTGCTGATAAACAAGCCTATACTGTTTCCCTCACAGTGGGGCAATGCTAGTTCTGTAACTGTTGCCTGGCTCATGTGTTTCTAGCTAGGCAGTTTGTGGCCATCGTTTATGGAAATAGCTTTCTATCTGTAAATTGTCTGCCCCTTGGCTCTTCCTCCTGGCTTTCTGAGAGGAGCAGGGCAACTGTCAGTGGTGATCAAACTTTCTTCAGGAGAGGCCTCAGAGAGTCTTGTGTTTGTAAAAGGAGCAGCCAGCCTCTGCCAATGGCCACTGCCCTGAAGAGCAGCATGGGAGGGAGCAGTAAAGACATCAGTGATAAGGAAGCAAAGCAAACTGTGGAAGGTATGTTTTAACAGTGTTGCTTCTTGACATGTTTTGGCTTAGAAATGTATATAAGCATTTATACACAACATATGCCTCTATCTGATTATCCTTCAGTATTGAAAATTTTTTTTCCTTTAATTTACCAAGTTGAAGTAGGGTTTTTTAGTGAAGGACCTGATTTTTTTTTTTCTGTTTGCTTTTTAAAAAAAGCCATATTATGCAGTTATGCTTGGTCTACGTGTATATAGTCACGATACCCAAAACTGATTACTAATTACTGGAATAACTGTTTCCCTATGTAATAGAGCTTTAAGCAGGACCCAGAAGTCATAGCAATATATAGTGAGATTAGAGAGACAATCCTCAATGTCTCTGTATGTTATTCTTTATTGGCCTTGTGGCCAACTACAGAGGGCTTGCTTGCTGTTCCTGGGGGAAAAATATTTTCAGATATGTTAAATGAAGTGTACTAGTGTTATTTGTTAGTAGTACATGTGGCACACTGCAAATGTGTACCAAAGCAAAGTTCCTGCCCTCCTAAGCACCTGATGCACAAAAATCCTTTAATTGTGTGAACTAACCAGCAGCAACTACCTGGAAACAGTAGGGGAAAAAAAAAAGCAAACCCAAACTCTTAGTGTAGCTATAAAAATAACAGAATTCCACTAAGTATATATTTATCATACTAATTATCTGTAGCAGGAGCAAAAGACTTTCTTCTCATCCTTGCCCTTTTTTTTCCCAACAAATAATAATAATTTTAAAAGAAATACATCAGTAGATTTTATCTACAAATTAATGGATTTCATGTATATTTTCATCTGCAGAGACAACATCCTGAGTGAATCATTTATGATTAGGCTTGTGGCATTCTTAAATGTGGTCTTAATGAACAGATATACATATTTGAGTATTAAATTTTATTTTGGAATCTCTTGAGTACCTGTGCTTGACCAACTTGTGTTGCTTTATAGCTTGTGTGATAACACAACTTTCGAGCCTTTAGGCAATCTAGAGAGAGAATTCCAAGAACTGCTTATCCTTAACTCACTGTCAGCAGGGTCTGTTTCCTCAGAAGGCAGGTGCTGAGACACTTGGATTCTTGAGTTTAGTATTTCTAACTTGGAAAGCATGGTGCGGTCCTTCCTGAAAGGCCACAGACACGTTAACTTCTAAGTGGAGCACTCTTTGGTCTGCAACATCCTCTTCATTTGGAGTTATGAGCTACCTACAACAAAGAACTTCTTGTTCTGCAATGGTACACAGTAATGGCTATTTCTAAGAAGAAAGGTCATACTCCAAAATCTATACTTCATTCTTCTGTGTGCTTACAAATTGTTTCCTCATAAAGTTTGTTTTCATAAAGTATTTGTAATTTACTAATAGAATCTAATCTACCATTCCTTCCAATGTTTTCTTACTGAATTTACTGAATGTTACTTGTTTCATTAGGTGTTTTAATTGGGAAAAGAAAATGCATGACCATATTAGTAACATTCTTTTGTAATCTTTTTCTAATTTTCACTTGTGATTTTCATCTTTCAGCCTGCTGTTTGATTTCCCTCAGAGATACAAAGTGTTGGGCAGAAGAAACAGGAAAATAATTTGTAAGAATATATTGCCAATGCAAGTGATGTGTTTTCTCTCTTTGATTTTTTGGACTTTTAAAGGAAGAGAAGTGAGGCTGTAGGTCTTTTGTAACCTCAGGCACAACACTCAAATCTACATCTGATCTGCATGACTGGCCCCAAAGTCTAACTGCTTTTAAATTGTTCATAAACTCTCTGACACGCTGTTACACTATCAGTGAGCAGAGATGATAACTTTGACAGAGTTGACTAGAATGGCTATAGTGTGATAAATGTTCCTGTAATAAGCAGATTCTTCTTAACTAGACTTTTAAAAGTTATTAGGGCTTACAAGGACTTTGTTGTTCTATAAAATACTTCAGCTTACAACAAAAGAAGGATTGAACAATAAAAAAATGCTGTGTAGTATGAAGGCTAATAAATGGAATTTATTGTAGAACTGTGTAATTAGGTACTAGTGCTGGTAATATAATTCTAATAACTCTAATCCCTAGAAATATCAGACTATTGTGAAAATTCATTAATTTTAGAAAATAGTATATGTTACCGCATTGTTCCAATATGGGAGGTGATACATCCCAAGTCATATAAAGTTAATTATGACTGAAGCCAATATATAAAATAGAAATCAGTTAGCTGCGCATTAGGGAATGCTGCAAAATTGACTCACTGTAACAAAAATACACTGAAATGTATTTTTCATATTCCATGCCACTCATTTTCTGACTTAATCTCAAGTGAAATGTGGCCATTTTAATGGTGGTAAAGGTAGAGATCAGTGTTAAAATTTGGAGTATTAAATTATTTGATGTCTTTCTTAAATGCAATGGAAGCATAAAGGTAATCTGGAGTCCCAAATAACTTTAACACAGGATGAACTGGCTCTAATGTTTTATATGTCTTTATTTGCCTCTGCTCTTTGCAATCGCCCCCTCTTTCATCTGTGCTGATTATCAGTGTTTATACCATTCTGCTAAACAAGTATTTAGAAACAAATGCTTTGTTCACTTTCAGTTGTAAAACACTGGTCTTCAGCAAAATAAAGTGATATTTGTGGTGCTAGTCAGTAAAGCCCCAAAACTTCCCTAGGGGTTTTCACGGGCCATTGGGAGCCAGCTTGCAGGTCAAAATCCGCAGCACTGCTAGAACCTATGTACATAAAATCTGATGTGCTCCATTGAACACTGTATTTCTCCTGTCTTGTTTTGACATTACTCACAGTGAAACAGCCAAATCAATCTAGATCAATTCAATTCTTTCTGGGTGGAAAGCAAGAAAAATGTTCAAATCTGTTATTTTGCAGAGTTTTTTCAGCACTCAAAAATTCACATAATTTCCTTTAACTTGGAGTTAACAATTGTTGAATTAGGGCAAAAATTTCTTTCAACGCTAATAACCATATTCTCTGCTGGGAATCAGCTGTGAAATTTGGGTTATTTTTGGCAATAGAAATAATTCTGGCACTTATAGCCAAGCATTGTCTTTTTGCTGACTTCCCTTTTTAGGATGACACAACACCTGTATGTAAAGTCATGTGAAGTTCCTCCATGCCATGATTACATGGTGTGAAACTCACACTTCATGTCTAGGAGTAAGTTGAAGGCGTTTAGGAGATTAAAGAAATATTAGAAGAAAAAATGGGACAATCTTCTGCAATCCCCTTGATACGCCGTAGAGGTTTCCTAATACCTCCAATGAGAGAACTAGCACAAAAGAACTTGCTAACCAATGTGCATTGAGCTGTCACCTTCAATGTACCTTTGAAGTACTGGCTGTTTCTTAAAGGGGAAGATGGGAAACAGAAAGTGTATAGTTTCATTCTCACAGACTTTGTCAGAAAGTGCGGCTGTAATATGATTTCTGTCAGAAACAATCTGCTTGAAATTTTTCTGTCTTTACTTTTGAACACAGAGTTGCTTGTCTGTATTCTAACCCTAGGTGATGGGATCTGCTGCCTTGTCAGATAACATTTGAGTTCACTCACTACCTGCTTGTTGACTAGCGCACAGACTCACTGTGGTGGCAGGGAAGCCTTAAGGCTACTCAGCATCTGTCTCTTCTTGTAATTAGCTGCAGCCTTGTGTACAGAGCAAAACAGAGATTTATTTTTTTTTTCCTGTAAAAGAGTAATGTGCACAGACAGGAGTTTTTAAACTGCAAAAGTGTTTTCTAGTGTTTGTAGTTTTTCTTATTTTTTCTGTGATGAAACAGCATTTTATCTACTGAGAATCAAGTGTTGGCATCTGTTTTTCAAATTACACCAAGGGGACCAATTTTTGGCAAAGTTAAACCCCAATTGTAAACCTGAATGATCAACATTTCAGCTCTTACACCTGACGGAGCCCGTGTCTGGGTCATTGGATTATGGCTCCTTAGACTCCTTCACAAGTGATTTTATTTCCCATGTAAAAGTTTTCTTTCTGGTAGTCTGAGGATTTGCATCACAGTCCCTCACAGAGCTACTACTTGTGCTAGTTTGATGTGAGAACAGAAGGCATACTCTGGATTTCTAAGATTTGAACCATGGCTGTGGATGTTAATCTCTTGCAGCATCGTATTTTCTCTTTGTAATATAAAAGTCAAGAGAAAACAGTGAATGGTGATAATGCTTTAAATTTATTGTAAAGGTGAGCAGTAGCATGCTGGAACACACAAATCATCGTTCTCAGATGTAAATCATCCACAGCTGATCAAGATGGGAGCAAACTTTCAGCAAAAATTAATCATTCTCTAACTACTTATATGTTAATTTCTTCTGCAGCAACAGCCTCTTGTGATGGGATTTGATGGGTCTATTTGTTACTATGGCAATTCCTAAGCATCAGAATTTGAAAAGTCTTATCCTCATCAACAGTAATGAGGTTTATGACATTAAAAAGAAAATTGTGTTTCTTCTGTATTAGTGTGGACTAATATAGGTTCATCCTACATGAGCAATAATTCAGGTATAATTCAGAATTCCATTCTTATTTGAAGTACCATTGCAGGGCTTGTGTGCAAAAGCAACTACATTATTTTAGAATTCTATTCTTCAGATTGCAATATGTCATATTATCCAGTATTCTCAGGACTGAGCTAGACTTTCCACTTAGAATAGGCAAGTTAAGCTAGATATTAATGTACTGTAGAAAAGACAAACATTGGATATCTGATTGGCACTATTTATGTATTAGATTAAATCACTATAAAAGGATAATAAAATGAAAAGGTTTTATGTCCTTTTAAGATAGGAGGTGGTATTTACTAATTTTCATAAAAATTATTAAGTGTTTTAGAAAGTCGACTTAGACGTATGGTATCAAAGAATCAAGGGAAAATTGTCAGTTTTAACCAGTAGTTACTACTTTGTGTTCTGAATTGTGACACTAGTAGTAGTAGGTTAGGTAAACCTGGCTTGTGATTAGACAAATAAAACTCCAAATTACTAGTTATGGTTCTTTGCCTCTCTTATGCTTGCTCTAGGTATTCTGGAACAATGATTCCTAATGTGTGGAACCCTGTGGATTACTGAAAGAATGGGATAGTTTTTTGGAAATGATGTTTGTTCAACTGTTCATCTCCCAGTATTCTACTGCCTGTCTTCCAGTTTAATTTCTGTGGCCTTAAACTATAAAGATCACATACCTGCCTACAAAGCTTCTGATGCACTCCTGTTAGTTTTCATTGCTGTAGCGTAATGGGGTCTGTTTAGTATTAATACCAAGTTTGACACTCCTCAATTCAAATTGGTTTTGTTTGTAGTACTTAATATGGCATGTAGAAAATTTGTTGTGGTTGTGAGAGTCTTCAATGACTGATTTATGATCCGTCTTGTTAACTCTGCTAAAAATGTCTGAGGAGCATGAAAAAGATTGAATAGATAGAAAAGTTGATTCTACGGTCTGCTGGTCTGAAGAGACACATGGGCAAATGTTGTGGTATACACTGCCCATCCTCTACCATTTTATGTAACTACACTTTTTTTTTTAAATTTTAGTTTATATAGTATTATGTAGAGAGCAAACCAGTGATATCCAGGGCATTGAAGATTAGGATCAGAGAGTTTAGAATCTCGGCCTTTTTTGGAAAACAGAACATCAGGGCAAAATTATCTACACTGAGAAAAATTTTGAAGAAGCACAGGGAAGCACCCAGACTTTTCTTCCTGTTCAATGAGTAAACCTTGAATTTTTTTGAAGATTCTTATTTCAAATATACATTCCTATATTTGATTCCAGATGTTTGTGAAGTTCAACTGGAAGTACAGTGCAATTTAAATTCAGTTAGCAAGATAATGTAAATTATCCTTCCTCCTTTTTTCTTTATATTTTTTAAAAATGTGACTTTCTACTGAGATTATCATACTGATATAGTATGTACTTTCTGCGCAAAATGTGATTATATGGTTACAAGTACATACATAAAAAATGATAAATGCCTGCTTGCCATAAGTTCCTTCTCAATATCACTCCACTATTAAATATAGCCACAGAACTCTTTGGAATGTATTAGCATCTATCTCCTTCATTTCAAAGGAAATACTTCTGTCATATTATGAATATTTTATCTTCTTTGTATTTTGACAGTAATACTTGGCTTTCAATAGATCTTTACACTCTACAATTGCAAAGGATTTCACAAATCAAGGTAGTATTTTCTTTTTACAGAGAGGAAAACTGAGGCGTAGATATATTAAATAATTTATCAAAGGCTAGCAAGAAACAGAATCCATATTTGTTGACTTGGAGCCTAGCAATGAGTACACATGTTTACACAGAGGGGTCTGCATTTCAGTAAGGCTAATTTTCTTTTTCTAATAGATTAAATTGTCTGTATTTGACAAGCATTTGTCCAAGGCTATTCTAGCATGGACTCCAAGAGTCCCTTTCTCACTTTAGATATCAAGATGATTAAGGGACTGGACTATCTCTATTATGAGTTGGGGTTTTGCAGCCTGGAGAAGGCTGAGGAGATCTTATCCATGTGTACAAATTGAAGAGAGGATGTAAAGATAATGGAGACAGATTCTCCTCAGTGGTCCCAGTAACAGGGCAATGGCACAAACTGAAACACAGGAGTCCCCTCAAAAACATAAAGGGAAACACCCTCTTAACATGAGGATGTCTAAACGTTGGTACAGGCTGCACAGGGAGGTTGTGGAGTCTCCATCCTTGGAGATATTCAAAAGCCATTGGACATGGTGCCAGGCTACCAGGTCAAGATGCCCTGCTTGGGCAAGGTGATTGGATAAGGAGACCTCCAGGTGTCCCTTCCAACCACAGGTATTCTGTCATTCTGTGATTTATTGTTAATACTAAAGAAATTAAGAATGTTCTACTTCTTACTTAGTTGTCAGTAAGTATTTTAATCAATAAACACTTTTCTCCTTATTATCTTTCCAATTTTTTCTTGATTCTTGGATCTGTTCTCTTTTGAGTGGGGTAAGAATTCTTATTTGTCCATTAAAATATTCCCATCAATGGAAAGGAAGGAATGGTAAGGAATGGTAAGTACCTTTCCAATGGTAAGGAAAATGAAGAATCCTGACATGGTAAGTAATATTACTTTGAGCTTGAACTAACAATGTGAGTTTGGAGAATCCAGAGAACTTGACAAAACAGGGAGCTGTGGAAGTACTATTACCAGGAGTACAAAGGTCAGTTCAGATCAAGTGCAGTTACGTGAACTATATTTGAGTTCTAGATATGTCTAAAATAACAGTTATTTAGTAGGCTGTGTACTAGTCTTAGTAACACATTTTCTGCATCCATTTGGACATCCTTCAATAACAGATCTCTCATAAAGTTCAGGGAAAATGCTAGTAAAGGCACCATGTAAATTATTCTGGTATATAAACCAAAGCTACCAGAAGAGATTTTACTTTTCAATATTCATATTCTCTTCACTTTCCTCCTCAATACTTTTTAACACTGATATCCTAACACAAAAAATACAAGGTGTAAGCTAAGTAAGGATCAGTGTTGTGAAAAGGGATAGATTTTGTATGTGAGTATCTGTTTCAGCTTAGAGCTGCAGGATTAACAATAGGGATCCAGGTAGGAATCTGCTGTTGTTCCAGATGGGCTTAGTGTATCCTGTAGGCTTCTGGCTGCAGGTCTGGAGTGGCATTGAGACTCCCATAGATTGCATGGGACCTAATAAGCCTTTCTGATATGGTCATAGAGTATGATCCAAAGTAACATTTCCTCCCTTTCATAAGTATGAGAGGAAAGATGGTGATATCTTCATAATTCTGCAATGTTGCCGATCAAGCAAAAGTCACTAGTGCAGTACAGAGGTACTCATACAAGTCTGTTCCTGTAGCAACAACAACCCCCCTCATTATTTTCACCCTGTTATTTTGGCTGAGCCTCTGACAGTGCCTACGTAGGCAAAATCTGTCAAATATTAATAACTCCACCAAAATAAACACTTAAGTTTCCAGGTAACAGCATCAGGGGTTCAGGAAAATGTGTGAAGGAGGAAAAAAAGAAATACTTGTCTTGGTAAGAGTCATGTGCAAATATTTTTATTCATATTAATGAAATTCCATTGACTGTTTATCTTCTCCAACAAATCTTTACCTCCTTCCGAAATCTTTCAATGATATCTGTATTTTTTTTCCTGAGCATAAAACCTTAGTAAAAGGTAGTTTTCTGAGCATTCACCCCTGTAAAAGATATTTTAAGGACATTTAAGTTTGATCCTCTGCTTCTGGGTCACCATGCTCATCTTTAGAAAGGAAAGTCTGTTCCTCTCTTCCATGCAGCATTTCCCTCTGAGCATTGCACTTTTAGTACATGGGCCTAATGCCAAAGGTTGGTACCTCAGCAACAAAAATGGAGCAATTTCCAACCTGACTTCTGGAGGGTTCTTCTTCACAGGAATGGCATTGCTTTGATTCTTTTCTTTTGCTCTTTCAAATTAGTTTTTGCGATGCCTCTGTTTCCTTGCTTTATTAGAATATTTTTTCCTTTTTCAAAGCTTGGTCCCTGTAATTGGACTCCAGCTCCTCCCTCAAGCCCATTTTGCAGTTGAGGGCATTTCTCCATGTCAAGGGATGCTTGTGTACCACTGAGCTAGGTCTTCTACATTGGAGTGGTTACTGTCTTTAAACTGCAGCTGAACCTTGTGTAATCACCTCAACTGAAACCCTGTGGATGCCAACAGCACACTTCAACACAGTGTTAGCAGTTCCTCATCCTCTTCCTGGAGAGCTAAAAAAGGGACCTTGTAATCCCTGTGCATTGGAAATCTGTGTGTTTATAAAGTCCATTTAATGTATATAACTAGCTTTGCTTTAATTAAAGGGCACATTTAGATTTCAGGGTGGAAAATTATTCTGCGTGTTTTATTGTAAGTGGGAACACAGGTACTCATAAATTTTTGTTTGGTTTTACTTTTATTTTACATTCCTCTGGGAAGTGAAGTACCAGCAAACAGACTTTGAGAAGAAAGATAGGCATACATTGTGTTTTCTAATCCTTCCACTCCTTGCCTTAGAATGTGTGCTGTATGATCACATGTTATGAAACAACTGATGTTTTACATCCTAGAATGTCTGCCAGCAGCTGTTGAAATAATCTCTTTATACCTTCCTTATAGCCCCATCAGATTATTGTGGTGTTTGGAATTAAACACCAGGATATCACTTTCAGTTGATTCAGAATCCTCACTGTAAGCTGTTACATAGCAGGTTTTCATTTATTACAATTATTATGACAGAACTAGTCCAGTAGGATACCATGACTGAAGCTTCTGAGAAATTATCTGGGCATTGGTAGATCTCTGATTGCATTAGTGTATTCATAGAGGATATTTTCTAGTGAAGATGCTAAAGCTTCTTGAAAGGCAGTGAATGGTAAGGATTAAAACATTGGTTTCATTTTATGGGATTCTAAATAGACCTTATAATATCTCCATAGGTTTTGCTGTCTTTATAGCTTGGTCTTCAAAAAACTTTTTTACAGGAAAAAGTTTTGTTTTCTTTTTTTAGTAATAATTCACTGTCTTCACTCCTAAAGCTTTAGGTTTAAGTTTAGGTTTGGTTTTGTTTTTTTTCTGAATAGCTGAATTGTATCATGAGTGTAGTCAGCTTCTTAGATACGACACAAACTTGATACAGTACAGACTTTCTCAAAACGCATTACTGAGAGAGGCAGAGGAATGAAAATTTGAATATTAAAGCCAATGGATCACGTATCAACTGGGTTATTTAAGAACATCAGTGGTGGCGCCCTGGTCTGCAGACAGGACAGAGGTCTGGATTTGTTTTGACAGCAAACCAAATTGTATTAGTATTGGGATTACTGTATTAATATTCCTTTTGGATATGAAGGAATGTATGTTTAGCTGTACATTTTAATGAAAGGTAACATTAAATTGCTTGTTAATCCAAACTATAAAATTACAGCTTTCATATGTGTAACACGAAAGGGGACATCTTTGCTCTAATGCCATCAGATTGCCTGGTACACAGGCCTCTTTTTCCGATCTCTGATAAAGACCATCTTTTCTCTATTGCACATCACACTCCTTTGATATTTGCTTTAGGCATGAAGAAGAGCCTGTAAGGATCTCATCCCATCACACACCAGTTTATGCTTCCTAGTACAATACACAAGGCCAGGCTGGATGAGGCATTGAGCGTGCTGGTCTACTGGGAAGTGTCCCTGCCCATGGCAGGAGGGTTGGAACTAGATGATCTTCAAAGTCACTTCCCTTTTTTGTGCAAAGACCTGTAAAATGAGTCTTGGAACTGGAGTTCAGAATGCTTCTAGAGAGAATCCACATTTTCAAAATTCAGCTTGAGATGGTGCTTTTCATGAGAACAGATTTTTATATATATAAATATATACAAATTCCAAGTGCAAATTACTTTTAAAACTCCATTTTTTTAGAAAGTCTAAATTTCCCATTTTATTATTGGAACATGCATATAGATGTCTAGATGGATAGAATATATTCAGTTATAAATAGCACTTACCTGTTCATATGTTTTATCAGCTTTTTCTGTAGCAGTGTAAGATTGTTTATGTAAGGCCTTTTCCACCATAACATACCACTAGTTGACTTCAGTTCCATCTAAAAATATAAATAAACTATATCCTTTAAGTATTCTAACCTAAACATTTTTTTCATCACTAAGCAATGTATTTTTTGCAAGTATGTTTGTTTGAATTAGAAAAATCCCCTTATATAGCATTCCCTGAGTCAAATGTCTACAAGGGCATAAGGAATGTAAAACAAAGACAATTTTAAGGATTTTGTTAAGATTCATGTTTATCACAGTGTGGGCAAAAATGCAAAAAGAAGCATTTTCTTATCTATTCCTGTTACATTAGAAAAGTTCATGCCCTGCTCTTAGCTTTTTCCAACACAGCTGTAGAGTAGTTTAAAGCCTATTTTTTAAATAAGTGATGCTCAATTTGTCTTTGATGATCCGCATGATTCAGGTGAGATGGGAGCATGGTCGGGCCCTCATTTGCATAAAAATTAATCACAGAAAAATGTAAATTGATAAAATTTTGCCTGGCTTTTCCCCCCTATTCAAGAACCCATGGATGGTTCCCAGAAGCAATCATCTCAGTATGGTGCCGTGCTGGATGCTATACAAATGATCACATTTGTGTTGAATACTCACTCATTTAAATGTCAGCACTGATGGGGCGGTACATCACTAGAAAAAATGAAAAATAAATACACAGCAGCTGAAGACCATCAAATCTGTGGGCACTCTTTAGGGATATATGATCTAATGTGAAAAAATTGTAGATTAATTATCCTTTTTCAAAATGGTAATTGTTTTAGTATCACATCAGAAAAAAATCTGCAATTTATTTGGAATCAAACAAAAACCAGTAATGTTAAATACGTCATTACATCATTGTGTTTATTAGAAGGCTGCAATTAATTCCTGAGGCTCCTTTGGTCTCCAGAACTGCATAAAATGAAACAAAAGAACATTGCATTTCATTTTCTAGTGCACTCAAATCCAGTGAATAAATTAACCAAAAAAATAAAGTAGGAGCAATTAAAAACTATAGACTTTGTAGTTTTGTCTGCAGTGTATTTTTTCTTTCTTAAACTACACATTCTCCTGAGCTTGCTGTTGTATAGTAGCATCTCACAATCCTTAATAGATTTATTGTCTTTTCAAAGGAAGGAAATATTTTTTCTCATTTCATCTGTTTATCCTGTTTTGAGGTAACAATGTGTAGTTGGAGATGTGTTATAGAAAACTCACAAGAGCTCCACAGAATCCAGATTATTCTTTTTTTAATCGGAAAATTAAACTTGCTTCTACTTCCTTATGGTGTAAATTTCACATGGGAGAGTAAATAGTTTGGAAACCCTAGTTATGAATCCAAATTCATATTTCTAACTGAGCTAAATCTGGCATAGACAGAAGAAATAAGAAATGGTAGCTAGTTCCTTGGGGTTGGGTCAGTTTTTTTCTTTGTTTGGATTTTTTTTTTGCTGTTTGTTTTCTTTGTTTTTGGTCTTTTATGTTTTGGCTTGGAGAAGCAAGCTCTAGGAAATTATAGCAACATGAGGACTTCTCTAATTTATAATCATCTGTAATAGGTCAGCTGCAGTGCACTGGATTAGTGCATTAGATCTTCCGAGGATGGAATGCAGCATTTCAGCAATGCAGCCCAAGTCTGAACCACAAGGATAAATTTTAAAAGCTGTTCATTATGCTGCATTGAAGAGACTTGACTAGTAGTACAATGACCATTGTGTGTTAAAGAGTTTTCTCTTTACATTTTTTTTTTTTTGTGGGGAAGCTTCCCCCCCACTTTAATTTATGTGCTTTAACTTCCATGCCATTTACTATGCTAATATATTTTTTAAAAATATAAAGCACATTAAAAAGCCATGTTAGCATCATTTCACAGACCTACATTTCACTTTTTGTGACTGTATTAAATGCAGATCAATAGTTCTTCATGTGAGTATACATATATATATAAACATGTAGTAATTTATATTTTTCTGTCTTTTATGCTTGAAATCCATTACTCAAATCTTGGCCGAACTGAAATCAATGGGAATTTTGCCAGTCATTTCAGATCAGTGAGAATTTCAGTGAGGTTATATATTATTTAGTTTCTGAAAATGTATGGTAGTTGCAGTTTTTGTGGGTATTTATATACTGTAAAAAATATTGTGTGGGAACAGAATGTATGCAGTTTTTGTGGGTATTTATATACTGTAAAAAATATTGTGTGGGAACAGAATTTATGGCTGATGACGAAGGTTTGAAAAGTATCTGATGGCAAAGGTGTCAATGCTTAGTGTCTTTTGTTGTTGTTTGTGGAGTTTGTAGGGATTGTAGTGATGCTAATCTAATCCCATACTGGAGGGCCAGACATTTTTAAGATAATTAGTCCTAGTGTTATTCATATGCATGGCTGTTGATGTTGGCATTGTTGCTGTATCTTTATTTTTAATATGTTTATGTTGAGCATTTAGCTTATTTGTGTCCTACTACTCTATTGGGCATCCAGTTACTTCCCTTATACTTCACTGCATAGCAACCACACTTTCTTTGACCTCATGCATATGTGTTGTCTGATTATATTTCTGTCCCTTACTGTATACCTGCTACATTTAACATTTATATATTATTATCAAAAAGTGGCTATATATTTGTCTGTCAGTCTGCAAGAAAAAACAGTTTAGACAATATGCAGCATGAAGGGATTGGGTGTGTGTGGAGGAAACTGGGAGCAGAAGGATGCAATTAGCATATAAGCAATGCATAGGTAATGTATGTGCCACATATGGAGTTTGTTTTCCAAACTCTCAGCTCTCTGTTTGATTCATTGTTTCAGCCTTATAGAAGTGGGTGCATCACCACATCCTTGGGCCACTTCTTCACCTCCTTGTAAGTGGGAACCAGAATAAAGCTATAAACAAGGTTTTTCTGCCTTCTGGAGTAGACAAGGAATGTCAACCCTGTCATCCCACATGTTCTTAAAGAACCCCTTGAGGGCAGTGCCATGGATACCACATAGCACTTGCAGATCTGCAGCCTAATGCAGTGTCTCTCCCTAGGCTGTACTGGACTTTTCCAGTGGAAGCTGACTCATAGCTAAGGCAAGGAGTAAAAAGATCTCAAAAAGTATTGTCCTCTCCTAAAAATTTTCTTCATAGAGAAGAGGAAGAGTTGGTTTTTTGTTTGTTTTTTTCTTTCCCTGTCCCTCAGCCCCTGAATATAGAGTTCATAATACCTTAGGAAGGCACATTTGAGAGAGATTCATAAGTGTCATAATACTAGATATGTGAACAGTACTGTAGCTTAAAGTGGAAGGTACGTATAATTTTTCTTAATATTTCAAGAAAATACTGTATTTTATAAATATTAAATGTAGTATATAATTCCAATAAATGGGTTTATTTTAGATTAAATTATTGAAGTCTATCTTTACAAGACTAGCACAAAGTAACTGGATTTTCCAGAATACCTACTGTTCCTTCTGCCTTCTAGGTTCCTCACTAGAGTCTCTCAAAATCTGGTTATTCTTCATAACAGAATTTAGAGAGCAGCTTTAAATACTAAGGTTATAAAACTTCAGTCTGTAGTAAACTCAGAACTAAAGATAGAAAAAAGAAAAAAAGTTTGCATTGCCGTGTGCAAATCAAAAAACTGGAGAGGTATGTGTCTTTGATTAATAATAAGAGTTAACCTTTTAATTTTTTCATCTGTATTTATTACATGCTGATTGGGCTACTTTGGGCTTACCAAAGTAATTATTATATACAGTATCATAAATTATATGCTACACTGTAATTGGCTTCATTGCAGTGTTAGACAGAACATAATTGTTTCTGAATAGCAGATTGAAAGATCCTCTTTTTATGCCTCAATTCTTCTATTTTCAATTCTTTACTTCTAGTCTGCCTTTCCACAGGAGCAGTAATTCATGTTACTGGCCACATATAACATGAGCCTTGTTAGAAAATATGGAAAAGAAATGGTTTTTCTTAAAGCTAGTTATTTCACAGCTAGCTTTGAAGCAGTTCCTCTGACTAAAAAGGCAGACTTGTGTCTTAGAGTACTTAAACTGAAATTACAAAACAGAAAAATCATTCTGCTGTTCCCAAAATCAAGTTCAAAGCATGTGATTACCCTGATACTCTTCATATACTCTTATGGGTCCTCAGATCTTTTATTCTCCTGTTCCTCTATTGCTGTGAATATACGTATCTGGCACAGCTTGTGGAAATTTGTTATCAGTAGGACGGATTGCATGTGATTTCCTCATCCTCTTGAAAAGGATGTATAGAAAGGTACTGTGAGTACATTGAGAATAGTCATAATTCAGAAACAGGCTCCAAAAAGACAAACGCAAGCTACCTAGTCTAATATAGAGTCCCTGCAAATTATGAATAAACATTACTGTAGTTGGCTTGTAGTTGGTGGGTGGCTGAATAGATATCTGTTTCTCCCAGATACTCAGTCTATAACACTTCTCTCTAGCAAAGTAGAACTAGATGTAATATTTTTAGTAGTAAGTATTTGATTCGTATGAAATATGTGAATGAGTCTTTGGAAAAAAAAAAGGAACTAAGAGAGATTATTTCTGTTGTTCATTTTTCAGACACTGAGGACTAAAATAAGATGGTGACTATATACTGGAAGCCTGAATTTCTGTTAGTATGCATCACAAACTACAAACATTAATCCTCTGTACCCTGACAAGGCCATTCTGAAATCCCCTTTGGGTCCATTCCGTATGATCAGGTATGCTTATGCATTTGTTTCAGGTTAGATGCCAGCAATGGTAATACGTTTTAAAGAACACCTGTAGGATCCTTCTTATTTCCAAGATAATCAGAAAAAAATCATCATCCTAATTAAGCTCAATAGGATGAAATCAGATGGAAGCACATAATGGCAGAAGTTTGTTACATCCAATAGTAAATTGTCTTATAGGTTATTTTGTTGAACAGTTACCAGAGAGGTCTGTGTATATGAAGTAACTTTCAACTTCAAACAAGGGCGCTCAGCTGATAACTTTCTGACCCTTAAGCATCATGACTCTTTCCTCCACACAAGTCAAAAAACTGTGGGACAGCTACAGACTGCAGCATCATGTTCTCCATGATCTTGCTTGAAAAACAGTCCTGCTTTTTGTGAATTTGAATGTACCACCTGTCATATCAATCCAGGAGGGTTTAGTATGTTCACCTCTTACAATAATTGATTTCTCTTTATGAGATACAGTAATGCAAACAAACTAGGTCAGGTTGTATTAATTCCAGCAAGTTTGCAATCAAACTTCAGCAGTCTAATGGGGAATCTTGCTGAACACCTACTATGGCTCTATGAACTACAGCAGATTTTTTCAAGAGGATCCTTTTGGATATATTGTCCCAACATGGCTGTGTAGACTACATTCACCTGTGGCTAGGATCAGTCAAATTGAAAATGTGAAGTTTTATTGCCATTGGGAAAATAGCCAGCAGTACTGTTCAGTGTGGTTAAATGATTTTTAAGTCAAAACAACAACACTGCCTGGAGGTCTTCCAGGCAGTGGGCAGATAGTACACCCCCACAAGAACTCCGGCTGCTTTTGTCTTTAACAGCAACCCAAATAAAAGGAATTACTCTACGTCTGTGTTTTAACTTCATGTAATTCAAACATGTCTGATTTGTAGTTACTTTCTGCTAATTACATACTGTTTCACACAGATGCCATATACCTTCTTCAGGCTCTAGCTGCCTTTTAAATTTTAACCCAAAATATCTGCAAAGTCGTCTCTTAGCAGTTGTTCAGTTGCATGAACAACTGTTGGTTCTTCTCATTTAGTATCCCATAACTATTCAAAATTATTTCATATAAAGTTAAATAAAGGGATGGCATATGTGATGCCAATCATCACTCCTGACTGTGTGAAGACTCTCTCAAGCTGCTAATTAGGAGACTGATAATTAATTACAGCTTGATAGCCAAAAAAAACTGAATTCACATGGGAAAACTGAACTGTCACATATGGATTTTTTTTGTTTGTTTATTTCCAGGAATTTTGAAGGAATCCTTGATTTTACAAAAGACATTTAATCAAGTTTGAGAATCTATTTACTAGGTAAGAAAGCAAATTTTGAAATGTTGCTAAGGATTTTTCAATTGTTGCTCAAAATATGGCTCAGAAGAGTTACTTTGATGAAGTAACTTTCACACATATTAGGCCTGGAAGGAAAACTCTGGTACTTGGTAGTAATTTCCCTTGAGTTTTGTGATTTATGTTTGCAAGTGTGTGAAAGAGATTGAGGGAGATCTGCTAGCTACTCGAATCATGAGTAATTTTGTTTCACTTTATTTGATGCAGCTATTGAAAAATAACCCCAAAAATTGTAACATTGCAGTCTCTAGTAAACTGAATTCAAAAGTGAAATAAGGTTACCTGTATTACTTGCGGTAACTGTGGTACAGCAGACAGGTAAGTGCCTGTTGGGGAGCGTTGTGTGAATCACTGTCTCCACCTAGTGCTGGATGCAAGAAATGAGTTATCTAAACCCTCAGTGGCAAATAAAACTACAAACATAAGCGATTCTGTAATACTATTTTTTCCGTATATGTTTACTATAACTGCAGTCATTAATTCATTATAGTTTAAAATATGTTAGCTTTTCATTTGAAACACGTGAAGTTTATAAATTTGCTATAAAAATTCACCAGATGTTGAGATTTGCCAGCCTTCAGCTTTTCTGCAAAGACCTTTAGGCATATGTTCATTAATATAATCATTATTATTAATTAAAATATTCGAAAACAACACGGAACTTTACAGAACCGTGGACATGGCTCTTTGAATGTCTGGTTCAAGGGTTTCTTTCTCGTGCTCTTAGGAACAGCAGAAATTAAAGATAAGGACTAACTTCCATGTAAATCCATGAGTGGCTGATACATTCTAGGCAGTGGTCTCCTGAGTCAGGACAAATGGGAAGCAGCACACAACTTAGTTCAAGGCATTAGAACTGATACAATTACAGTACAAGGGATTTCTAACAGCAAAACAAATATAATCTCTTCTTTTGCAACAGCTTTTCCTCCAATCACAAGTTAACTTAGGCAACACTGAATTTGCAATTGTTTTTTATCTCCTCCAATCCTAAGGAACTTTAGAACCTGAAAGAAAATAATTGTGAAATAGGGTTTAACCCTATGAATAAAGAATCCCCAAAGCGTAACTTCAGCTTTCTTCCTAGCTCCAGAGATACTATTTTGAATAATTCCATAACCAATAAAAATATGGAGTCAAACATTATCTTCAATCTGCTTTTAAACTCTTACCATGAGTTCTCATTACAAATTTCCTTCTTGGCTGAACCTAGACCAAGTAAGTAGTTTTTCTCTTTTTAAGGAATTAGAGATGCACACAAGTACCACTGGTGGACTCATGGATTTCTGTGCATTGGTACATACTCCAACAGACTATCATCTAGTTTAAGAGGCACTAGGAATTGTTATTAAATGATATAATGCTTTAAAAGGCTCAAAACCAGATTAAGCTTAATGGGATCTTTGCTGGGTGTAATTTTTTTTTATTGTGAGAGTCATATCAATGAGAAAATTCATCATAACTGTATTTTTTATCTCTTTTTTTTTTAAACTAATTTTTCTCTCTGGAAACTTTTAAGCCTGTGCTTTTTTGCTGATTATGAACTGTAACTAGTTTATCTAAGCTTGCTCAAATTAGATAGTGTCACATGTCACTAGTTTTGTAGAACAGTATATAAATTTATGTATTAATGATATAAGATTACTATAAATCGCTGCTGCGAGATATGAAGGAAGTTTAAGTGCACAACAGTAATTAATTTTTCTCATTTAAATTAGGCTTTGAGCATTGTTTAGATCTAGTTTTATTGGCTTTTATGTGAATATATGTAATAAGTGGAAAGGTTTTGTCCTTATGTTGTTCAGACATTGGAGACAAGAAATCTGAGACAATTGCATTTTAATGAGCTGAGCTATGACTTAGCAGGAATGTGTAATATATAAGCCTCTGAGTCTTATATTAGGTGCTTTCTTACATCTTCCACTCAAAGACATGTATGTAAAACCAGTTATCTATCAAAATGAACATAAACAAAAATTTGACATAATAGCTTCAAATAATTCAAGTAGCTTGCAAAGTTCATTTAAACATCTGAGCTTTGCTGTATTGTCACACGGACCTTTGGATTTCTGCAGGACTGTCAGGTAATGATACGTGGATTAGTCTTCATTTTGTCTGGGCTGAGGATGCAGCTGTTTAATCCTATTGCAATTCTGGCTAGTCTCCTGGAATGAGACAGCTAGGTCAGAGACCCTTATGTTCCCCTTTCTGGGATTTGAAGGAAGTGCCACTTATTTTCCACAGTATGTTTGAGGAGATAACCACAGGACTGTCTTCTAATCGTTTCTGACTGCTGCTTGCTATTGTAATCAAGTGCAACATCAAAGTTCAGGCAGTCTCCAGCAACCCGACTCAACTAATGCCTGGCTCTCTGCCTTTCTGTGTATTGAAAACTAATGTATAGACATTAAAATCCCCTAAGGGAAGTTAGATAAGGCTTTTCATTTCAGTCATCTGAGTGTCAAAATTACTTTTTCTACCCATGCAACTGTATCTCATATATACAACTCCTTCTTTGGCACTTTGTGATCAAAGTTCTCAAATGTTCATAAACTGAAGAAGTGGCCTGTAGCTGCTGTTCTAAGGGTGAGAAAGGAAAAAGATATGACAATATATTAACAGTTCATCATTTCAAGGAATCGGTAGTTAATGACAATAATATAGGCAAGAATGTTCAAACAGCTGTTTCAAACAGCTTTCTGAAGAAGTCTGAAGAATTAACTCCTCTCTGTAGAGAAAGAGTTGCAGTTGTTGATCTGGGTCTTTATCTTGGCCATCTTCACCGTAACCAGTATGCTGAGCTTTGCAGGGTGTTGGATAGACTGATTTTTTTATTTTTTTTATTTTTTAAATATGGATTTATTTCTAATTCTCATTAACTGCAATGGATTATCTTCAATTTTTTCCAGGGATTTGAAAGGGATCCAGGACAAGTAATTGAGGTTCATCTGACATTTGGTGTTCTTTTATGAATTTGAGATCTATATGTTAAAGAACCTGAAGAGAGAATTTAATATGCTGAAGCAGTTAATAGAGTTGATGTTGTGAGTCAACTCTGGCAGAACATTCTATTAAGTCATTTAAGTGACAAATGAAGTAAAAACTTGAGTACGTGCATGAAATTGAGTATAGTTCCAAGTCAGGTCTATATTTGTGTATCAAGGAAAGGAGGGGCCTTGTTTATATAAGTTCTGTAATTGATTATGATACTGTGAAATTAATAGTGATATTTCAAGCTGCTAACACATACTAGTCAATTGCTTTCTTTACTATACAATTTAATAATTAAAATTGTACATTTGTAATTAGCACATTAACATTTAATATGTCATGTATTTTCCTATCTCAGCAGTTTTTAATGTCAAGAAGCTGTTTAAAGTGAAGCTTGTAAAATCAAAGCAAAGTGAAAATGTGATGAGTGTTCTTGCAACTAAGTTCAAGGACATGGGATCAGTTGTGGAATCTGAGTGCTGCTGCAGTTCAGGTTTTACTTTCCAACAGTTCAAGGAAGCCGTATCTGAACATGTACTTCAACATGTAATACTGACTTCAAGCTTCTGAGTCCAGACTTTGAGTTTGCCCATCTGTGGTTTCACAATACATTTGATGAAAGAATGGAATAAATTTTATTTTTACTACTCAATAAGGCTTGGAAATTCTTTGTGGTAGTGATGTTTAAAAGGTGTTTTCTCCCTTTACAAAAAGGTCATTCAAGAGGTGGAATAGATCCCATGGAATATTTATTCTGAAAGTTCTATGGGTTTGCATATTCATTGCTTCCAAGATTGAGAAGACAGAAATACTTTCCTTTTTCTGTCAGCCTGTGTTGTATCTTGTCTGTCATTACTCCATATAAGGATTTATAAACATTTAAAATACATTTGTGTGAGGTTAATTTTAAACATGGAGAGATTTCTTTATAGTACTCTTAAGTCAAAGCAGGAATTGAGATGTTCTGAAGCAAATGTATCAAGTTTAACGTTTAAAGCAACCTTAAAGATCAAGCATTTTACTTGGCACTTCAAGCATTGCTTGTTCTCAATAGCCCATTCAAGATAGAAGGACCCAATAAAGAAGCCTTGTTGCTTTATACCTGTGAAACTGCAAGCTTGATGTAATGGGAAGCAGAGAAAAAGCCATCAGCTTTGTTGATGAGATATATGTGGATGAGATATCACAAAGGTGTTGATAATACAACAAGTATACAGAAATTCTTGTTAATGGTGGTATGAAATACAGTTTTTGAACTTCTACTTGAATATATTATCATCTTGAAAAGAAAACCAATTGTCTTCAACTTAATCAGAAACATACTCCAAAAGCCACGATCCAAAAGTCAGCAAATAATTCACAAAAATCTTTTATTACACATTGAATTGATTTCGTAGTTCAAACAGTCTTTGAAAATTACTCTTTGAGCATATTTTCCCTTTTCAAAAGTTTACATATGTGTAACTCATTTCTTTAACTCCCTTGAGTTTATTTCAGAAATAACTTCTGGACCTCTGAGGTGGAGTTGATTCCCTTCTTGCCACTGAACATGGAAGCTGTATAGGTAATGGGAGGATTTTGTTTTTTATATTTTTAAAATATATTTTGCTTCATTACTTTTCATATGATCCATGTGAATACAGAAAAGAAATATTTCTAGTCCAAATTTTCAACAAATCAATGCCTGTTGGTGTACCTTCCATTTCTTTGGGTAGTAATTTCTCCAGCTGATGCAGTGCCTTCCATTAATCTTACCCACTGGGGTTAATCATAGAATAGTTTGGGTTTAAAGCAACCTTAAAGATCATATAGTTCCAACCCTCTGCCATGGAACGGTACAAGGTGGTCTATGCTGGTATTAAGGAAGTTCTGACTTTGTTCACAAATTTGTAACAAATAACACCTAATGTGAAAATGGTCTTAGAAGGTGGCAGTTGGTTGAATGAACACAGGCTGAAATCTGGGCTGCCCTTCGCATGGAGAGGAACATGGATGATGGGAACATCTGGCTCCAAAATGGGTGTTTTTCTTATTCAGAGCTTTTGGGAAAATATTTTCTCATGTCTATCTCTTTGTCAAAACTCAGACATTTGCAATTGTGAAAAGCTTTGAAAAGATTGAAATGAAAAAAAAGAATAAAAATATCATATCATGGTTTTATTAAGATCAGCTTTAGAGTTTAGATCTTAATGAAAAGGGGGTTTCCATTCTTGCACAAGCAAGTGACTTATTTCACTTACTTATTTCAAGTTACTGTCCTTGCTGGCAATTACTTTATTGCATTATATCTGACACACTGACCAATGGCTTAATGATGACCAAAAGGACTGTCCTGTCAAAGGTTTTTGCAGCTGGCCATTTAAAATGCACTTGTCTTTAAAGTAGTTATTTAAGTAACTCTTGGTGAAACAGTGAATGTTTATTTTATCCACTATATATATGAAAACTTTAATCAAGGGGATAAAACCTCATTTTTTATATTGTCATTTTACATGAAAAAGGATAATGCATATGCCATGGAAAACCTGGGTGTATAGAATAAGTAAAATACATTGTTTCTCATATTATTAGCAGAGATATTACCTTTTGACCTTCCTTTTCAGATTTTTTTAGGCCATTTGATGCTTCTCATAATAGTTTAATATTACTTTCTTCACATTGATTAAATACACTTCATAGATCACTGAACAATGAGTAACATTCAAATAAGACTATCCACTGAACTGCCTGCAAAAATGATAAAGTAAAAAATTAATCTCCAAAGTAAAGTCGAGCTTGAAATTGGAATCTTTGACGCATACATTTCATAATTAGCTAAAATGCAAATATGGTGCTCCTAAAATAATTCAGAACTCTTTGTACAGAGCCTGAATGAATTGTTTTAGCTTCTGCACCTCTGACTTAATCAGATTCTAGAGTCGTTTGACTTTGTAATTTCTTCTGTTAAGTTGTTGAATTTATTTCTTAAAAATTTGTAAATAAGTCCTCCTTATCTCACCCTAACGATTTTTTCAGTCAGTGGATCCACATAGTAAGGCAAGTTAATTTCACAGTGTCCATGCAGATATGCATCTGTGCACACAAAAGTTAGCAACTTGTGACCATTTTGTATTGTTCCAGTTGCTTGCAGGACTAATCTCTAAACTAGAATAGAATTATTGTTGGTTTTTTTTATGCATCTGTGCACACATAGCAATTGGCTTGGTGATGGCAACAGAACTAAACAGGTAGAAGCGTGTATTTTAGAATGGGCAGAAATGTTGTCACACTGTGTCTTGCCAGAAATCTTGCATGTATGATTCTCTGTTTGCATTCCTGCAGCAATGCTCTTGGCTAATAATAAATAGGACTTATTTGTTGTCTTTTGGCTTTTCTAGGGTTAGTTTGAGCGGATGTTCCCAAGAACAAGTATTGAACATTGTTCCTGAGTCTTACTTAGACGTCTACATCATCCACGTGTTCCTGTTTCTTATGGAATCACTGAACTAGGTATTAGGTTATGACCTTGCTAGATATTGGGAACTGAAGGTATAAGTCGTAGGTACTAGCTGTGCTAAAATAATAAGCAATCAATAGTTATGCTCAAGGGTGACAAAACTGCAAATGAATGATATAACTTTACAAATGAGCTGAGTTTTAGCCTGAAGAGAGATTTCTGACTTTTAATATTCACCTGATTTTAACCCATGGCACACATCGTGGAAATACTTTTAGAAGACAGCCATTGGTAGGTTGGACTGGGACTGAAATCCCATCTGTGCTTCACACGGAGCAGCATGTTTTCTTCATCAAACGAGAAACGTCTTTTGAAGAAAATGTAGAAATTCAGCTTGTGTGGAAAGGCTTAATTTCATGACATCTAAGCAAGAAAAATAATTCTAAATTTCATAATGTTTATAGAATATCAAAATTCTTGTTTATTCTGAGAAAGCTCATACATAAGCTGATTAAATCAGAAAATTAGAAGACTAACTTCCACTTAGTTGACATACAAATGTGAAATCTTATTTACCTGACTCTGTATTTTCTCTATCTGTACAACAGGCATTTATTTCACGTTTCAATTCTACTAAACAAAAGAATGTTCAAGATCATGTACACCAGCCTATATAGAAGTCTTCTGCTTTTACATACATGTGTAACTCTCAAAATTGGTAAGGGAAAAGGTAAGGATAACAAGAGAGTCCAAGCATAGGAGAGAAAATAAAAATGACAATAATTTACAGAGGTAGATAAAATAGATTAAAATATGTGATACAAATTTAGACTAAATCACTAGTTTTGTTAGTATCTGTGTTTCAGAATTAGTTTTTGGGTTTGGGATTTCAGATATAGAGAGGAAAAGAGATCTATTTCTAAAGAAGTTCAGAAAACTGAACTTATATAGTATAGTTTGGATAGATGTTTGGAATTATACTTCCTTTGAAAAGTGAGGTTCTTACTGAATTTACAGTAATGCAGGTTAATTTCTTTGCAGTAATCTAGCAGTGCTTTGTAATTAATCCTTTTCAGCAGTAACAAAATAATTTCTAGTGACCACTGTATATATCTTTGTATTCATAGCCAGTTACTGGACAAGACAAGTACAGCCGGAGCTGGACTTGCTGTGGATGGATGTTTTGCTACTTTTGAATATGATAAAATTAAATAAGGAGCAAGAAGAAGAAACAGAAGACAGACATGCTAATCAAAAACCTATTCAGATGATTATTTGTAAGTAATCCAAAACTGTCATAGTAGCAGCCATGATCCATAAATTTTAGCATAGCAGAGGTTAGTTAGAATACTTTCAAGGCAGGAACATATAGATTACATTCTATTATACTATTTCTTAATTGACTATCCACAAATATTAGCTTAAGTCTAATGAGGCTAATCTTCCTAAACTGCCTCTACAGTGATTCAGTGCCCAGTGGACAATCAATAATTGGAGCCCCTTTTTGCTGGTTGTGGATTGGCATCCATAAATGTAGGCTTTGTGAATCCAAACCTCGGAAACACTGATGAGACTGCTGCTCATTTGTAAATGAAGTGTTTTGTCTTGTGCCTTTAGGAAAGATCTCCTCATGAATGAAAAGTAACAAGCCCAAGCTATCATCGGTGTTGGACTATTAGTAGTTTCACACACCGAGTTACACTGTGTTACAAATTTTCAAGGTTTTATAGATCAAACCTAGAGATAATAAAATAAGGTATGATTTGGAATCAGAAGCTAGATGGAGACCAAAAAAGAAAAGGAAGGATGAGGATGGGGAAGTTAAAGCGGGAGACGTTTAATCAGAAAGTCAGGACCAGAACAAAAGAGCTTTTGAGGTAATAGGTTAAACTCTGGGTTTTTTCTTGGCTATTAAGAGATAAAATGGTGAACCTAAGTACCTGAGTGAATAAAAGAAACAGAAAAGTCTTTATACATAAAAATATGAGTACCTCTTAGGTATTATATATTAGAAAGACCGTGTGTTAGAATAAGATTATCTTTTTTCCAGGTTCTTCTATAATGCAAAATCTAAACTGTTTCCACAACAATCACCTCAGGCCATTTCTTTCATTATAGCATCATGGCAAGAGGCAAGGATTTTAAGTAACAGTGGCAGTATAAATGCACTGTTTTTCCTCAGCAGCCTGATGGTTAACCACAGCCACCTCCACAGCTGACCTCTAACAATTAAAGAAATCACCCTTTGCTCAGTGATGTAATTCCTATAAATCCTGAGCCAACATCATTATTGAAAAATATGTGTTATGCTTGATTCAACATTTTACATGTAAGTTCATTGAAATTCATTAAGCTACTCTAGTGAGAAACAGGAATTGCCAAGCTTTTCCTGAAAGCAACTTAGTAATTCTTAACAGCAGAGGGCAAAAGAAATTGGTTGAAAAATCGAATTGTTGAAAGTATCTGCACTTACTGCATGGAGCAATAGATGGCGATATTTTCTTATATGTTAGAAGAGTTAAATAATACACTATCACTATAACACAATTATAAATCATGTATTGACAGTTATTGAAATCCAGCATAGAAATAGCTTTTCAGAAACTTGGCACATCTGTCATTGATGGATAAACGTTAATTTGAGAATTAGATTATACTGTAAAAATACCCTCTTTTACACAAGTTAAATATATAAGTATTCTAAAGCCTTTCCCTTCACTATGGTCACTCTCTGTGTTTAATTACTGTGTGGTCTTCGAGCCCAGAGGGCAATATGATGTGGAAGACTACCAGAAAGAGGATGCTCCCCAAGGTGCATAGCTCAGTTGGGAGAGCATCGGACTCCTAATCTGAGGGTCAAGGGTTCAAGTCCCTGTTCAGGTATGAGGCTTGTCAGAGTTGTGCTGGTGATCTGAAAGGTCCCTTCCAACCTCTAGATGATTATGTAATTATGAATATGGTTCATTGAATGGATTTTACCAGTTTAGAAAAGATGCAGTGCACAGATCTGCAAGAGGTGAAGAGGCTAATTCTGCTACTTGCTGAAAATATTCTACAACTTTCCTGTGCAGCAACTGCCCTTGGAGCACCCAGGGAAGCACATGGCAAGCTACAAAACCCTGATTTCCTCAAGTATTCATCTGTAGGTGCCCATATGAATTACCATAATTTCTTCTGGCCAACAGAGAGATGACTCTTCTAGCCAGTTTTTGTCTAGAATTTTCAATTAATAAAACGTTAACTTCTGCCTAACATAGACTGGATAGTAAATCATACATGGGGCTATAGCTAATCCACAGTGTCAGAAACTATACTGGGTTCTAGTTTCTGGAAAGGTTTATTCATGTATTTACATAATATTACTAGAGAAAAGCAGTTCCCATGCAAAGTCAAACCATAAAGCACATTGTTTCTTTTTGAGAAAAGAACACGCCTGGCAAGAAATTGGGCATTTGATGACAAATACGAAAGCTTAAAAGCCTAGAATGAAGAATCATTTGGAGATGATGAAATGTTAGAAACCCCAAGACGATGATTCCTTTATGCTTTCTGTGGAATATTTTCCCATCCATTTCACCTTGCTCAGGTTTTTCTGTTTTTCTTTTTTAAATTAAATCTTTCTATTCTGTCTCCTTGTTCACAAGTATGTGTTATTCTTACTTTTCTAATTTAGTTCTCATAAGGAAGTTAGAAAGCTGAGACTCTGAAAACTAACATTTGTGTATTCAGAGAGCATTCTGTCAAGCTGAATTCAGCTGTTTATTCAGACCCCAACCAAAGCTTTCTGCAGGATTTAAGAAAGTGCAATACAGCAGCTTCAGTTCAGGGACCAGCACGTTATAAATCATGCCTTCTCAGGCACTGTTTTGGGGAGTGTGAGATTGGGATCTGGTTGTTGGGACAGAGGTTATGTGAGTGGCAAAGGATGATAGCAGCCATACTGGCTATGGGAAGGGTATGACAACGGAAAATGTTATCTTGGTTTATGCTTTAAGACTTGGTATTACGAATGCCAGCTTAAACTGATTGTCTAGCTGTCCTTCCTTGTGTTTGAGAAAGAGTCAAGTTCAGTGCTTTAATGTTGCCTCAATATTCTTCTGTCATTTCCTTACTTCATTAGCCACTATTTCCTGCAAAGAATCTCACAAATGAATTTGAGGGAAGCTAATGTGTTACTCTAATGATGGATTGCTTTTCAAGATTGATCTCAAGGAACTTTCTTCCCATCTAGTGAATAAATCATAGTCATTCAGTAGTAGACTGTTGGACAGGTAGGTAAAGTGCTCTGTGCTTTAAAGCACTCCCAACATGAGGAATGATCTTAAAACCACGATAACATCAAATGAAAATACTACACTGTTATAAAGGCTCAAATCCATGTTAATATAATAAGCCTGGAGACTCTGGACTCAAAAACAGAGAGAAAATGTCAGCATGCATGCGCTACTTGCTTTTAATCAGAGAGACATACTGAACTTGGTCAAAATGCCAATACTTTTATAAATTGCTGTGCTATTCAAACTGCTCTCCCTTAAGAGATAAAATCTACAGCAGTAGCATGACAGAAGATACATTAAACCAGTCACTGGAGCCAGGAAGAAAGAATCTCTACATTTCTGCAGAAACAACAAATTCAAAGTTAGTTTCTTGAATGGGGAAGTGTTTGAATTCAAGAGCAGCATTCCCTTTGCATCTCCTGTAAATCAAAACAAGTCCACAGCACTGAAGATTTGTGTCCAGGATTATATTTACAAATTCTTCTGTAGTTTTCCGATAAACTATTCATTGTATCTCAACTTGTACAACCATTTTGTGTGAAAGCTAAAATCCAAATAAAACTCAACGTTCAAATTTTCAATAATATATTAATTTGAATAAGGAAATGCTGATGGATTTCTGGTGGATTGCCTGATCAAGGTTTTATCTGTTTGGGTTTTTTTATGCCAGAAATGCACACGCAACTTTTCTCTGATTTTTGGAGACGCTTTTTAAGGGGCCACATACACATTATAACACTGAGTGCAAAGGCTGGTAAGTTTTCTTAATGAAGTGAAAGACTCTTTTGAGAGGTGCCTGCTTTTCAAACAGTGAATAATTTCAAGGACTGATTAGTAAAAAGTGTACTAATAGAATGTAGACTACTGGAAATTCTAGATGGAATAAAGATGTTTGTGTCAACATGAAAAACCTTTCTATTGCTGTTTGTGTTGCTCAGTTTTATCAGCTTGAAAAATCAGTTGAGAAGAAAAGCATAATCCACCTAATAACCAGAAGAAAAAAAAATGACATAGAATAACTATTAATTTTTCTTAGGCTCTGTCACCAGAGGAGTGATTTAGTCTCAGGGGTGTTGATGCCAAGAAAACCCACTGTCTAGGGAGAATTGAGGTGAAAATTCGAGGGAGATCCTGTTGTCCTTCAGGTAAGATGGATTAATTTCTTCAAGCAAAGGCTATCATTTATGATATGTGCATTTATATGTAGATTCTTGTCCCAGCTGTTGTTGTTTCATAGGAGCTTAATATCTTATTTGACCAATTTTGTATTAATAAAACACTGTAATTCCAGATGTTACTTCTGTTGAAAAAAATTAAGTGATTCTATGAAAATAATCAATGAAAAAACATTTCAGTTATAACAAAATTTGGAAATTAGAAGCTAAGGCTTCACACCTTATTTTCCAAATAAGGTGGGTATAAAGTCAATGAGAGATGTGTAAATGTGTATTACGCTTTTAATCTCTTACTTGTATTTCCTGGTTCTGAGTGTGTACAGTTCAAACCACTTTTCTCATATTCTGTTTGACAGTAACCACTGTGCTGTAAAGTAAAGGTTGTTCATACTAGAAGACTTTGCTTTCCAGGAACACAGCATGTGCTTTTGCTTTTCCACTGCTGCTCATCTTAGTTCTTGCAGCAGTTAAGCCTTACGGATCTGAGGAATTCTTCTGTGTGTGAACACAGATGTGTTTGAATCTTCTCCCTGTTTCTTTCACTGGAATAATTCACTTGACAGAACCTCTGTAAAATTTGCTCCTTGATTTGTTATGAAAATAATTGTAAGATTCATGCATTAGAATAAAATCTGGTGATGTTCATCTTGCTGAGCTACTCCCGGTTCACACAAGCTCAGGTCATTGTATGCTCCAGCAGTTTTCAGGGGTGCTGGGTATCATTTACCCATGAAATCAAATGGGAAGGCTCACTTGCTCTTTGATTTGCTTTCAGCTTTTCACTGAGCAGAGATATTATTAGTTGCTACAGATCAAAGAATGTCAGAGATTGGAAGGGACCTTAAGAGATCATCTAGTCCAATCCCTCTGCCAGAGCAGGAGCACCTGCGCTGGAGCTGGTCTCCTCAGCGAAATCTTTGGCAGGTATCCTTTCTGTGTCCTCAGCATTGGAACAGGTGAGCTTCTTTTGCTTGACTGTATGTGCTTTAGTTCATTGCTCTTATATGATTATTCACTGTAAACAAATACTTTGCAAATAGGACATAAAAGTGGATGTCTGGGAGAAATCATGTTGAAAAGTAGGAACAGAGGAAAGGATACTGTGAACAATACCAACTTTAAACTATCATATAATGGACAGCCATTTGAGCCAGCCTTCGGGGTTTTTGTTACTCAGGATGAATAAAGAACATTATTTTTGATATAAATCAAGTGATTTGAAAACAATCAGATAGGTTTTACTGTTGAAATCTGAGACTGTATAAAGGAAATTACTTCCCTTTGATTTCCCTTTACTAAAGTAGGTTCTTTTGGGCAATATTGAGCTTGACAACATTGCAAAAATGACTAAAATGTTTTAAATTGGGTTACAGTTCCCAAAACTGTAAGAAAAGGAAACATAGTGTACTTTCCTTTGACTCCGAGTTCTGACTTCTGCTGTTTCCAGTAACAGTAATTTTCTGTCCTCTTTCATCTTGAGGTTTTATTCAATTCAGTTTCATCTACCTTTAGGTTAGTGGATTATTTTCCAAAGATGTTTGCTCTGTAACTTCAGATGCGAGGAAGACAAGAGGAAATACGATTCTTATGAATTATATATGTGCTGAGTATGGCTGGAATGGGGCCTCCTTTGTGCCATGTGTGAGATTTGTGACCACAGGGACATCACATGCCACAGAGCATCACCCTCAGCTTCAGAAATGAGGGAGAATTTCTCTGAAGTGCTTATGATTTGGCGAACAGAGCCCTTGCAACTCTCTCCTCAGTTCTTCTAAGTATATTTGAGTGAGCAACTGGGTGGGGGCTTAGCTGCTGACTGGGGTCAATGTACCATGTGATCCCTTTAGGTTGACTTAGATTTACTTCTGAATTCAACTTAGTGATTTATATATGTGTGTGTGCAAGTAATTTGTTTTAGTTCTAAAACAGTAGATCCCTTGTCCATTTAAAATAAAAATAACTCCTTTCTTTATACAATTCAGACCATTCAGATCCTGACAATAAAGACAAAGGCATCAAATACTATCTTGCACCCATAGAACAGGTTTTTACTCTGTAGATATTGTTTTTCCCTTCATTAAGTAGTTCTTCAAGGCGCGAGAGTAACAAGACGACTGAGTGTGTGTAGGGGGGACAGACGTTTGCTGTTAAAGGCAAAGAGAAATGAGCATGTTACAAATAGTTTTTGTAATTGAGGTTATACTGTAGTTCCGACCAAAGCCAAATTACTGAGGATTCACAAATGCAGAACTCAAAATGTTTTTCATTTTTTTTACTTCAAAAAGATGTGAACAAATGAAAATTGAATTGGCTGGGTTTGTGCAATACAGAACTGCAGAATTTTACTTCTTTTCAGCAGTAGCCTATGGGAGCCTCAGGAATCATAGAATCATAGAATAGTTTGGGTTGGAAGGGACCTCAAAGATCATAGAGTTCCAACCCCCCTGCCATAGGCAGGGACACCTCCCACTAGACCAGGCTGCCCAGTGCCCTGTCCAGCCTAGTCTTGAACACCTCCAGAGAGGGGGCATCCACAACCTCCCTGGGCAACCTGTTCCAGTCTTTCACCACCCTCACTGTAAAGAATTTCTTTCTTATGTCTAGTCTAAATCTATCCCCCTCTAATTTATATCCATTGTTTCTAGTCCTCCCATCCGATATTATGTTAAAAATTCCTTTCCCTGCCTTTCTGTAGGACCCCCTCAGGTACTGATAAGTTACTATGAGGTCCCCTCTGAGCCTTCTCTTCTCCAGGCTGAACAACCCCAACTCCTTCAGCCTGTCCTCATAGGGCAGTTGCTCCAACCCTTTGATCATCTTCGTGGCCCTTCTCTGGACCCTCTCCAATAGCTCAATATCCTTCCTGTGTTGAGGGCTCCAGAACTGGATGCAATACTCCAGGTGGGGTCTCACCAGTGCCGAGTAGAGGGGTAAAATCACCTCTCTTGACCTGCTGGTCACGCTCCTCTTGATGCAACCCAGGATTTGGTTGGCCTTCTTGGCTGAGCTGTGAAAGAGCAATAGAAACACTGAAGGATGCAATGTGGAAGTGGAGCTGAAACATGTGGCACTGCTGAAGGAATACAGGTAAAAAGACAACCTTCAAGTGTCTGTCTTGATGCTTTTTCTGGTGTGAGAAATTGCGTGTAGATTGCTTTCATATAGTTATAATATTAATGTACTAAAAGAAGACCTTTTCGGAGTAAATGCTGAAAACTATCTTTAGAAACCTTTTACCTTGATTTTCACTTTTTTACAGAAAAATTAACACTATTAGGGAAAAAAAGAAAACCAACAAACAATCAGTAAATGTGCTGTTGTTTTTTTTTTTTAAATAGGCTGTTTTAGTTCAATCTTACCTCAAAAGTAGCTGTTTTGGGCTAAGAATGAATTTCAGTATGTACAGATATTACTTTGAAACATTTGAGAAAAGTTGAAAGGAATACATCTGTAAGATCAGAATTCTACACCATCCACAGCAATGATGTGCCTAATTTGAGAGCATAATTAATGTCACTGTATGTACAGATGATACCAGTTGTTGCCTAACTGACCATTACTTTTATAAATTTTTAATCTATGTACATGACTGAAGTCATTGCACAGGTTAATTAAATGCTACAGAAAATCAGTCCTGATGTGAAGGTTATATTAAATAAATATCAGACTACTAAAAAAATATTCATTGAATAGTATTGCATGTGAGATGATAAACATTTCAGAGTAACTTTGGAAGTATTTTTATTATATTGCTATTAATTTTTGTTGCTTGATACATCTGCATGTTGAAACTGATTGTTCTTAGTACTTGAAAAATAATTATAAGAAAAAAACCTATTTGTGTTATGAATCCATTTCATGTACTAGTTAATCTAGAGTAAGAAAACGGAAATTAGGATCTGAGATTAGTCCAAAGACTTCAAAAATATTAAGCATAAATTTGATGTTAAATTCACAATTGTATTTTAAAATATTGTCAATTGTTAGATGGATGTTAGTCATGTAAATTCACATAATTTCAGAACTTGCAGCCACCTCAAAACATTATTTTCTTTAGTTCCATTTTTTTTCTTGGAGATATAATAATTAAAATATTTTTAATTTGAGTTTGTAGAATATGTATGTTCATACCAGTATTGCAGATGTCTTGGAGAATTGCAAAGGCATAAATAGAAGTTAACTTCCAACACAAAATCCAGAGCATCTTTTTTCCTTTGCCAAATGACTAGTGCCATCCATAGAAGTTCTCCGTTGTCCACAAAAAGCAGGTTGAAAGTTTTAAAACTTAAGTCATGCAAACACTGCTAGGAACTGGATACCACAAGCAGGTGGCACAAAAGTCAACTACTTGCTGTCTGCTTCATAGACTCTGCCAATTAATTAAGAAATTATACTTAACAGAGTGAGAGATAGGTAGAACTGTAGAGGAGAGAGACCTGAAATGAAATTTTTATCGTTGTTATTTTTAGCAGAAATCTGCAGCTGTTAGGCAGAAGATAGTCCTTTTTTGGTTTTTGTCTCTGTCCTCATTAGTTTTAAATGTCTAATGACCTGTTTTCACACAGGGTGATGAGATTTCCCAGAAGCTGTGCTATAGTTTATATTAAGAGGCTCCTGATTGGGGAACAAGCAGAATTAGGCAATGTAAAAATAGGGTAGGTATTTTGCAGCCTCCGTTTTTGAATGAAGGTGGCATCACTGATTTCTCTTGTGCTTCACTCATTAAAAGCCTGCTTAGATGCACGTAAGTAGGACTTGTTAGGTTAGGCCTGGGGTTTAAGTACTATCTCAGGACTTTATAAAAGCTGGAAGGAAAGTTATTTCTGTGCACAAAGGAAAAATAGAGTACGTACTGAATTAAATCAAGGATCTACAAAGTGTGTACACAGTGAAAGCCTTGTGACTTTCTTGGTTTATGTATTATTTTTTTGGCTTTCAGTGCCTTAAATCTTCAGTTCTTTTCTTTTATGCTCCAAAACAATTATCTTCATGTTGTTCACAATTTCTGTTGAAACATGGTAATGGCTGCACACCTGAATTTCTCGTGTACTCTGAAAATCTCCACCAAAAGTTATTTTTTAAGCCACCACCATTCTTCATAATCATTAGATCCCTGCCTACTTCACTGATACTTTCCACCCATTCCTCATTCCTTCTTCCGGTTCTTTATCAATGTTCATTCCACCATCTATCTTCAGGCAGCCTTTACCCAGTTGCAGCTGTTGCATTCTCAACCTCAAATATTAAACACCATTTGCCTCACTTGTAGAAAAAATTATAGAGAGCACTGAAAGGTGATAATAAAGGGATGATTTCATGGCAGTTATCACTCAGTAGATAATACTAGTAACAGTGGGGATTCCCAACATATCATCCTTTCTTCAAAAACTGTCAATGTAATTTAATTTTTATGCTTTTGCTAGCAAAACTGAATTGATGGGCTAAGGATGTATATGCTTCCACTGACTTCAATGAGTGGCATAAAAGCTAGCATGCTGCTTAAAGAATTAATAGATGAGAAAGAAGATAAAGAGATACATCCCTTTCTAAAAAAAAATTATGTTGGAAGGAAATGTGACTGTATCAAAAATAAGTATACAAAAGAGTGAAAATTAGAAAGCCAAACAAAATGAGGAGTAAAACAACCTTAAAGCCAGAAAACAAAATTTTATTAAATTGTACAAAGTGCAGAATTTTATCTGACAATGATGGGCTACATAAAATTGGAAGTAAACCTCATTTGGTACTAATTCAAGCAAAAATGGCAATGAAATTGTCATAATATGACATCTTGTGTGCTTTGAGTGTTTTTAAATGTTATTCTGTGTGCAAATTAGGAAGCATACAGTATATTAGTCATCTCTTTTGGTGGCAGGGAACATTTTTTTGCCTATGTTTTAAATGCACGTTTTCTCACTTCCCTAAAGAACTTCTGAGGCACTTCAATATTGCATATTATTAAGTTGTGAATTCCAGGTTAATTTAAAATTAATTGGTCAATTAGTCACTAATTTCTGTATTGATGCTCTTTAGAACTTCTGATTAAATTCATTATATTAGCATCTACAGTGTGTGATTTGATTACCTGAGAAGCAGTGTCCTATTCAAACCTTATAATATAAAAAATACAAGCTTAAAATAAGGACACATTGGCTTATCCAAGATATTCTCTAAAAGCATTTTACCAGAGCCATCTTTGCTACAGTCTAAGAATAAAATTCCATTACTGACCAAATCCTAGAATTAGTGTGCTGAAAAGAAGATCCAAATTTTTTTTTGTTTGATTTTATGTTATGCAAACGTATATGGTCATGGTTGGTACCTCTTTGACCTACCTACTCTTTTGTTTAAATAATTTATATTTCCCTTTGTGCTAAGGATAATCAGAGAAAAAGCAGAGTTTGAACAATTAATTCCCAATTGGTCTCATTTGCTTTATGTCTTTTATTTCATTATCACTATATAAACTGTTGAAGTTAAGATACTGTGATTCGGAACCAGGTATGAAAAAGTTAGCTTTAGTCAAACTAAAGAGAAATTACATCTTTGTCTGCTTCTGTGATGATATGAGGGTTTTTTAAGAGTTATATTAATATAGGAAAGCATTTAGCATTAATATACTTTGCATTTAGACTTACTGTTTCATGTCATACAGTTTTAGCCATAACCTGGCCCTGAACTATAATGCCAGAAATATGTATAGATTTAAAAGCTGCCATGTTCCTACTATTAATAACCTCTGCTGTCACTGAGAAGTAGCAAATGAATAAATCTGAGTCTTTCAACTTTCCTATTTGTCGTTAAAACCAAAGTTTAATAACAGTGCTATCCTGGAAGTATAATATCAAATGCTCTAATAAAAAAACTATTAAAAAATTGATATGGAATTACTTCACATTAGGTTTCCATTTTTTATTCATTTAAGAGAATCATAAGATACTACTCATGGTAGGTTTTTGTTACTATTACTAAGTCTCTGTATTGCCTGTGAGTTAAGGTTGCTACATACATCGGAAGGGAAATTCATTCCTGCTGAGGTGCACAGGATCTTCAAAACCTAAGGAGCACCAAAATTAAAGGATTTGGTAACCAACGATTGATTTCTTATACTATCTAACAGTCACAAATAGCCTATAACATTTTGGCAAATATACCAAATATGCCTATTCATAGGCATCCAAACCATCTTCCCCTCAGGACATGCATGGTTTTGTGTCGGAGCAGACCTGTTCCCAAATGATATGATCACCCCCTTGCTGTGAGCTTGGATGATGGAGTGGCTGAATAGCTCTTTGGAGAGTGGGGGGGAAAAAAGATAACTATTTTTTCCTTTGTTTAAGATACTCACTGTTGTCTGTTCTTCAGTGGTTTCCTAGGCAGATTTACTAATTTCCAGAATTTCCTAGTCTTTCGCAAAGCAATTTCTGATTTGTCAAAGACCACATTAATCTAAAAAACTAAGATTCATGACCTAAAAAAAAATCTATTCCCAAGGCCTCTCACCTGTTTCAGGAAAATTTACAGAAAGCATGTATCAAAAAGTAGTCTTATATTTTATTTTATTTTCCTATAAAGATTTTTTACTTTATCTGCAAAGAATGATAGCAATATCTTTATTCCTGTAATTGACCAAATAATTCATAAATCCTAGAGAGAAAATGAGACTTTGACTATACTGGATGCAAAACTTTGCCTTTCTAAGTTTTAGTTTTATTAAGGTGTGTTTCACTAAGATTTTTGCTTCCCCAAATTTTTCTCCACTACTTTATATTCCAGCAATAATGGTTCAGACTTCATTTTTGCATTCCTATTTTTTTTTTTAAATACCCACAATAGAGAGCTGCACTTCACGGGTTATTATTTTTTCATCATGAAGCATTCTGTAATGTGTTGTTATAATTATCTTCTATGATGTAACTTTTATAACTCAACCTATTTAAATTGTGATTCATTAGCATTCAATATATAAAAGAATGGATGAAATACTGTGTATTTTTCAATGAAGTAATAAGGTCAGAATGAACCAAACTATTAGAAAGCAAGTTAAATTACATGTTTTGACAAAACTAGAAGAATAGAATTCACTGAAGATTTAAGAATACATTAGGTAACTTGAGGCAACCGGCAAGCAATTCATATTAAATCATAGGAGATTAGTAATTAATAAATATAGCTACATATAGCTGTGTTTAATTCTATGCATCAGAATTTATCATGTAATAGGTACTGTCCTGGGAAAGTACTAGAAAGTATAGTCAGCATAAAGAAAATCTAGATTATTTTCTAACACCCAGTCCATTATGCAGAAATATTTATTTGAATAGTAGGAAAAGGCTGATTGTCAGAGAATGAGGCAAAGTTGATCACAAAAAGGAAAGAAATTGACATAGGCTTTTTTTTTTTTGCCTTAGCATCTTGACAGATTTTTTGTCCATATGAATCCTTGGACGAATTCAGATACAAATTTGATTTATAGATTTGTTTCTTTCACTTGGTCTGAGGAGAGGGGTATCTCTGCATTTACTAGAGCTTTAAACTTCTGAGTACTTTTCTGTCAAACAAAACACTTTTAGATGATTGAGCCTGAAATACTGAAAAGATATTCTTTCCACCTTTGAGAAATGACTAACAGGCTTTAAAGTGGATATGTTGGCTCTCACTAGGAGCCCCATCCAGCCTGTGGAAGCAAAAAGCTGAGGAAAATTGACTAAAACATCAGGAATAAAAGAAAATCATGGTAAAAACACAATATAAAGAGGTACTTCAATACAAATTGTGTGAATCTTCCACAACACAAGGTATTTTTACACTATTCAAGAACCCCATCAAAGACTTTGATTTTTAAAGACTGCGAATGATACTGGTCAGAGAAATTAAACAGATGCTATATTACATTATCTGTGAAAGCCTTAACACAGTACTCAGATTTACATGCAATACAGGCATAAATATATTTTGACTGATTAGAAGTCAAGAACTATGACCTTTATAGAGATTAAAAAGCAGTCATACAGACATGTGCATGAATAATCTCATGTAGGACAAGAAAATAGGCCTGATGATTTCAGTGCAAGCAGCTCCTTACTGTGAAAACGTGAAAAGAGCAAAGAGTGAGGTACTGTTTACTTTAGAGGCATTTTAGAATTTAAAAAGTGATTTTCATCCATATGGGTAAGCAGTCAATATTTTAGTACCTGGCTGTGCAGAGGGATATTTAATCTCAGATCTTAAGAAATGATACACGCAGTAGAATGGGAGTGTCTTTCTTTGCCTTTGGAAAAATTTTCATCACAACAGTTTGAAACTACATCAATGATAACAATAAAATAATTTAAAAAAAACAAGCAACTGGTGCTAATAACCTTAATACTATGTAGCTTGTTGATATGAAGTTGTTGATGGTGTTGACATCATGAAATAAGGCCCCGCTGAATATAACAAGTAATGCTTTGAGATCAGACTGCAGAGATTATCTGAGCATATGCTGTACAACATAAACTGTGCTTGATAGATATTTCCATTCTGAAAATAGAGGATGCAGGAAAAGCAGCAATTTTTTAATTGAGCATTGTGGCAGGAATTGCTGCATTCTCCAATATATATAAAGCTCTAACCATGAAATATCAATGACAGATAAAATATTCAAATTATAGGTAAGCAATATTTGGACCATCTGTTGACAATAACTAACTGACTTAAGTATCACTCAGGAGGATGCAGCTCAGCAGTCAGCTCAGCATATTAACCTTGGGGATTTTTTATGGTATTACTATATACTGATCCTAAAACCCTGTAAGAAATTTGTGATAATTTCACTCCCTGAATTTTTTTACTTTGCAGGCTTATTACTCGGAGTTGCAATTCAAAAGAAATTTTCCATTATTACTTCAACTGCCATCATCTGAACTGAGATGACAGGATTATCAACTAGCTGCAAAAAGAATTGTGGTTATCTGAATGCTGCTAAACCTGACCAAGGCATTTAAGCCTTCAAAAAATAATTACAGAGGTAAAGGTAGTAAAAAAGACTGTCAAAAGATGTGCCTTATGTTGATAAAGCACAGAAAAACATGGAGATTCAAGGACTGATTTTTAATTTTTTTTTCTTTTAATTACATTATTTCCACAGATGCTTTGAGCAACTTGGTCTGGTGGGAGGTGGCTGCCCTAAACTGGGGGGTGGAACTGGATGATATTTAAGGTTCCTTCCAACCAAAACCATTCCATGATCCCTATAGTGCAACGAAGATTTAATAGTTTTGAATTTTGTTATTGGTAAGGAGCTATATATCTACTTATTGTTTTTATGACATCTGTGAAGTCATACAATTAATCTAGAAATAGTCCAAAGCTATTTTCTTCTTGTTTTGTTTTTCTTGTTTCTTCTTGCACATTTCTTGGGTTTGCCTTCATTCATATTTGCAAACTAAAAGTACCCAAAATGAAAAATTATGTCATTACCAAAACAACAGTGGAAAACCTAAAATTATATCTTCTGTGTTATCGTGGAAAGAATTTGTGCTAAAATATTTGAAGTATTCTTCAGACAAATAAAGTAAGACTCACAATTCATTTTCCACCTGGTAAGTCCCACCCAGTTTCATTTCACAAGTGTTGATGAGTTCCTGTAAGTTGTGCTAGAAACCAAGTATGACTTTGCTGGCTAAGTATCTAAGAAAAAACTACTGCACCTTACCAGCAAAGCGTGCTGCATCTCTTGAGGTGAAACCATATAAATCAATGAAATTATTTGCAAAGTTGTCTCTTTTTTTTTCTTATTTAGCACCTCTGTCTTATTATTTTACCTTATCAGTGCATTTCCTACGCTTACTTTTCTTGAGGCCTTTTGGAGGTATATCCTAGCCTCTCTTTGTGGTGTGAGGCTTTTTAAATAGCACAACTGCAGCAGCAAAGGTCAATTTTTTATGCATGCAACAGAATGAAATAACATCTTGGATGTTCACTGAGTTATTACTGTATCTAATGCATAGATCCAAACCCTGGGTCATCAGGGTCACCTGCACTGTCAAGAGTCACATATACCTACTTGTAAATTACTGCCATCTTTTTCTCCTATGTAACTTATGGTCTTCCCCTGACCTGCAGCTGCCTCCATCTTCTCCCCTGGACTGCTGCAAGCCTTGCCTGACAGCCAGGCTGTGCTTAATGCCTGCTGGACAACAAAAAGGAGAGCCAGACTTGGCAATAAAACATTTTCCTTCTGTTTTGATGCTCAGGGACTCAGAAGGATAGTCTCCTCTCATGGCAAAGTCTTCCCTGGCTGGAACCACACTGCCCACCTGGGGATGCAGTCAGTGATGGCAGGGGACAGGCAGCAGGACCCCACCAGGTAGTGGGCTCTGGTGAGCTCCAGAGTGATGCATCTACTCTTTTGGCATAACCCATTGGTTTGGCTTTATTTAAGAGTTTGCATCTATTGTAATGACTTACTGAAAGCAAGATAATACAGCAATTTTTTATTCTTTATGTAAATTCTTACTTGCATGTGTATCCGTATGCTTTCACTGTTCAAGCATTCTGTGCTCCTTAGATATCACTTTCACTAACTGTGGAAAGTGACATATGATGTTGCAAGACTGTGATAATCTGTTAATGAAATTTGTCAAATAATGAGCTGGATCACCTTTCAAGATGAAAAAAAACAGGCTAAAAAATATAAACTGGTATAAAAGAATTAATGTTAAGTTACTTGAAAAATATTTAGTCTTAATAGCATCTTAGATATCTCTGTCTACAGTGGTAACTGGATTGGGGAAACTTCAGTGCTTTCTGCTAATCTTATGTTGCATGGATCACGTCCAAAACTTTTTTTTTGATCCAGACTCCCATTAATGAATGTAAAATGTTTGTGTAAGTTCATAAAGCGTGGACCTCGATTATAAGAGGTACTATAGCATTTTTTACTGGAGTGTTTACTATTCTATCATTATGCACCAGCATATTTTAAACTTAAAGGTTTTAAGACTCTATTTTAAGTTGCTGGTCCAGCACACATAAAGAATATAGTTTCATATTTTCTATATCAGCTGCACCTTTCAGATGATGTGCATCGGCTCACTTAAGCTCTTCATGCACCAGACAGTGAACCACGCAAGCCTGGGATGAAGCCTGATACTGTTTGTTTCTTCAGGAAAACCTTTGATGAGCAGGGAAGGTAATTAATCAGATGTATTCTTCTACAAAAATGAAACAAGTTGCCAAGTTTTGCCAGATGGCCAGTGCCTATTATTGAGAGAGAATGGACTCTGACTTCACTTTGCACTGTGCATGAAATCCAAACCCTTTTGAAGCCAGGACTTTGTCTAAACATAAAATATCAGTAAGATCAATCCACTTTCATATAAGACTCTCTCTTTTAGCAAGTAATTTTAAAATTGTAGTTATCTTTAAGCCTATGAACTCCATTGTTTATTTGATCTTTCTGCTTTCTTTTAATAATTATTTGTGAGATCATTGACATCTGCATGATAAATATCCTTATTGCAAGCAACTTATCAGTTTGTTTCACTGTTTCTAAATTCCTAAATTCATGTTGTCTTCAACTCGATTGAGTATTTGATAAGGCACAGATTATAGAGGAATGAAGCTGTTCACTCTAAGATTATTTAGCTTTTGAAAGGCAATACTGTCATTCATCAGTTTGGATGTTGTTGAATATCTTGTCATTGTCTTGATGGAGAAATAATGAGAAACTGAGTGGGAGCAAAGGATACATGCTCACTCTCTCAAACAAAAAATAAACATTGTAACAAATAGTAAGAGATACAGAAATTACAACAGTTTTCATTGATGTCTTATTCTCAAATTAAATTTACTCTGTTCACGTGATATGCCTGTGGTAATTCCATCACCAATCATGTTTCAAAGGAGTGCTGTGTATGAGATTTTCCAGAAAAGAAGAGTGAATTAAATAGTTGCATAGACAAAATTTTCCCCTTATTTATTCAAGAATGAATATAGCAACCAAGGAAAACTGATGTAGCTAACCACTTCTGACTTCTGTAAATTGATATGGGATATCAGATTAAGTCCTTTCTCTAGGCTATTTTTAATCCAAGTTCTACCATGAGGTTTTAGGTTGGGGGAAAATTAACTGCTTCATGTTAAGCTACATTATTGATTTAATAAGGTGACCATAAAAGAATATTTCACTGGTAACCTAACATTTTAATTGTGACACATACTTTTTGTGAAAGGTTTTTCTTTCGTCCTTTACAAGATTTTGGACAGTGTAACCAAAACAGGAACTAAACAACTAGATTGTTTTAAACCTGATTTTAATATTCTAGCATGTTTCTTCTTTTGAATTCTTGAGATACAGAATAGTTTGAAACCTAATTGTTAATATAAATAGATGTACACAGAAGACAGTTCATTTTTATCAGGTGCCTTACAAGGCGTGTGTGATTGAAAGAACTCACACTTGAAAATGTTGGAAATGCAACAGTAATAATTGCAAACAATTTGGAAAACAGACTGAGCTTCACTTATGTCAGAAATTTCATAAAGCTCCACATTGTACTCAGACTCATTTTCACTCATCCTAAATTATCAGTGATAGCTGTGATAGTTCTCAATTATCATTTAATTACAATGAATTCATTTACATCCCTCATGCATTACAAATGTCAGCATTTTTCTAGGTTTACTGCTTCATGCTTCAGCCAGAGGCTTACAGTCATATCTCCTTGGTTTCTCAAGCTCTAGAGCTTATGTTACAATCCCCCTTATGCTAACTTAAATCTACCTAATATCCCAATAATGCTGGAATTCTTAAACCTGATTATCCTTTTCACTTCTGCAAGGGATGAAATAATGATCCTCTTTCAAGAGATGATGAAGGAGCAGTAGAAATAATCCTCGCTTTCTTAGGCTTCCACCAGAACTCTGTTCAGTCTGAGGTCCCTCAGATTTTGGAAGAATGGACAAAATAACAAAACATGTAACAGCTATTTCAAGTAGTCTTATGTCTAGCAAGTCATGTTATTTGCTAGAAAGAGCCATGGTCCGTATGCTGTAGCTGTTCTGCAGAAATTACTAACTTTTGGGTATGGTATGATTGATGGCTCAGAAAAGAGAAGCTCCCCTGAATTGTTAGCATTGGGTCAAACAACACTGAATACTGTCCCTTTGAAACTGTGATTACTTTTCTGTGATATCTGGGACAATAGCCATATCCTCTCACATGAGAGTTGATTGCAAAGGAAAGAATACAACTGTCTAGAATTTCCAAAAGCCAATTTGATCTGGTTTTCATAGAATCATTAATGTGTTGGGTTGGAAGGGAGCTTTGAAGATCCTCCATTCCAACCCTCAATTCATAATAATCTGTTCTACTTTGATTTCTTTCTCCTTATGAATTGGCTTCTTTCTGTTTGTATGCAGCTGTCAAAAAATACAAAATTGGTTAATATTAAAATGATCAATAGGAGTTGCTATCAGAATGAAATTCTGATTTGTTCCCTTTAAATTCTATAGCAATTTTTAGTCTGCAAGCTGAAGCCAGATAAGTGCATTCTTGACATTGAGTCCTTTCATCATCTTATATTTTTATTTATGTAACTCTGCATGTTATTGGACAACATACAAACTAACTGTGTATAAGAAAGGGAAATCTTTTTACACTTCTCTATAGAAAATGTGCAAGCTGCAGTTGTTACTTCAGTATCCAAAAGTAGCAAGATCCAGCTGCAACAGATACACTTCTCTGGAGGGGAAACAAGAGTAACAGTTGGGTGTTTTGGTATTGATATTTAATAGAATCAAAGAATAGTTTAGGTTGGAAGGGACCTTAAAGATCATCAAGTTCCAACCCATATTCCTGCCATGGGCAGGGACACCTCCCACTAGATCAGGCAGCTCAGTGCCTTGTCCAGCCTGGCCTTAATCACCTCCAGAGAAGGGACAGCCTGTCTGGGCAGCCTGTTCCAGTGTTTCACTACCCTCACTGTAAAGAACTTCTTTCTTTTATCTAGCCTGGATCTACCCTCTTCCAATTTACATCCATTATTCCTAGATTAATGTTGTGAGTCCAAATTAAATCAACCAGTTCTTTCCCTCCACATGACATGAGCAGTGGTAATTCCTACAGAATGGCAAGGAAGTATCTAAAGTCCTAAAAATCATCTCAGCTCTACAGAATTCTTCTTCCCTTTCTCCTGGCATAGCAAGGACGAAGTCACGTCTTGCAAGGTAACATCTGTTGGCTCTCCTTACTGAGTTCCTCCAGTTAGGAATAGAGTAAAAATGTATGTCCAGTTCTGCAGTAACCCCATGGTAAAGGAAAATATAACTGCTTAAAATTCTAGTATATTATCAACCACACAGAAAAACAAGTTTTCTTATTGTGTACTAATTTACCAAAAAAGTGTTTTAGATTAAGTCTAGATGCTGAGATTTCTATGATGAAGTAAACAATTTTGATGGCAGGTTTATACTCATTATGAAGTGAATACTTGTCAAATAAGTATTATATATTTTTTCCTCATAAATGCTTAATTTATGGGGAGTGAAAATATTCCCTGTTCTTAAACCTCACATGGACTCTTGGATTGAACCTTAACTTGTGGACATGGTTGTCAAGTGCCACAACTTTTTAACAAACCCAGTAATTTCTATAAGGCTCTTAAAAATTTGCATCAGCTATTTGAAAGCTACAAATCAGGTTCCAGCATTTTTAAATGAATGAGAAACCATGCTGTTATTAAACTTGAAAGGTACCCATCTCTCTGAGCTTGACAGCATCCCATGGAAGATATATTTTCTGCTGCTACAGAAGCATTAAGGTGATCCAAAGGTAAATCAGCAGTGACAGATCAGTGACCATATTGCACACTCAGCATCCTCAAGAGGATGTGTTTGTCTGCATAGCCCATGCTTTCCTCATATAAAGAGTTTTCTTATCCATAATTAACACTGGGATTTGATAACAATAAACTGTTTATTTGCAAGGTATTTTCAAGCAAAATAGAAAGTTGATGCTGTGGCTGCCTTCCTTTCTGTAACTGGACTACAAGTTTGGGCAGAGTGGTATATAAATTGAAGTCTCTGACACTTTAATGTTGCTGTAGCAGCTTCAAAACAAAATACATTGAAATCAATTACATAAGAAACCAAGGTATGCATTGCAATGTAGCAAAATATGCAGATAAGGCTCAGGGGTTTGATGCTTCTCTTATCTCTATAGACTTTCTATGCTTATATTTCTACTTGTATCATAACTCCATATTTATGCATAGAAACAAGTTTTTAAATCATTCATCATTTTAAAGGTACATTATGGGTAGCCTTATGCCACAGCCTTCTCTCTTTGTTTTATTTTATAAAGAGAATGTGATTACTTCCACAGGAGCAGAATATGTTTTTGTTTCTCTAATAAATCCATGAGTGTTTTAGGATAGTCTTCTAATAATAAAATGTTACATCTGTGCTGAAAGAAGTTAAGAAAACAATGTTATTCCAAACTACTGATTAATTTTAAACAATGGCTAATTTTAGAATGCAAAAAAAAAATGTTATGACAGTTATGATTATTGTCATCTTCTATTAATGCCAAAATTGCCACCTACCTCTAGCTCTCACTAGCAGTGCCTATCCCTGCTTGAAGAATGAAGTGAGCAGGAGAAGTGGCTACTGCTTTGTGATTCAGAATGTGATTAGCCAAAAAACCAATAGCTTTCAGAGTCTTAGCATCAAGTTGGAAAACATTTGTGAAAGCAGTTTGGACAGAAGCAGAAAGTGGCCTGATTTTCAAGTTTTTAGCAGCTGTGACATTCCACAGCATCTAAGCAAATGCAACATCAAGAATAGCTATATTCTCAAGGACTTTGTTGCCATGAAATTGTTGAGAGAAGAGGATGTTTTCTGTAGCTATCAAGCAGGTTCAAAATTGCGAAGGTGCTAGGGGCACTAAGTAGTTAGTTAGTTAGGGGCACTAAGTAGTTAGTTTTGAACTAAGGTTCAAAATTGCTTGGTGCTAGGGGCTGTAAGTAGTTACATATCCAGCGTGCACCTTTTCTATGAGACAAATCGGGATGATTCGCAAGATACTTTTTGTGGAAGAAACTGCATTGTAGAAATGTTTCTGAAGTAATGCTCAAGTTTCATCTGATATGCCAGGAGCATGCAGCTGTTTGTGATAGTGGTCTATCAAAATGGTTATATCTTTGCACAGATCATTAGAGTGGACAGCAGGTGTACTAGTAGACTGCTAAGGCAGAGCCATTCAGTCATTGTGACCCCTGTATCTAGAGCACAATTAAGCCAGACAGAGCTCAATCCATGTATTCTCCAGCTGCAACACAATTGCAGAAGAATCCAGGACAGCTGTTGCACATGGTAGAGTGGTTCTGGCAGTGACAGGACTTCTTCAGGTCATGTTCTCTTCCTCCTTTGGGTCTCCAAATCCTTGAGTATACTTGTGATGACACAGTGTGTTCTATGAAGGCTGCACTTTGTTGAGGTGACATACTGTGAGTGGCAGATAAAAAGCTAAAATTTGTATGTGCCCACTGTGGGAATGGATAATAGACACTGTATTTTTAAGAATTTTTATTTGTAAATAGCCTCCCTTTATGAGGGACACTTTTGTAGAATAGTAACAAAAAACCTATGTACTTATCCAGGCATTAGTAGTGTTGAAGTACAATTGGTTTGAGCACCACATTTAATTAAAGTTCTAAACTCCTATAATCTTTTCCCTTTATAAAGGAAACATTGATTCCAAGGTATGTTCTTCTTTCAAAATCAAAAAAAGGAAAACCTGACATTATCCCTTTTACGGATTAATGCTCTTACTCATCATTATTATTAGATCCTGAAAAAAGTAAAGATACTACATCAGATTACTTGAAAGGACCAAAAATACATCAATGGTTTCTTCTTCAAAGATGATATTGAAAAAGTTACCCTGATCATACCTACAAGAAAAGAAGTTACCAGTTTGAATTTTTACTTGTCTTTCTTCCTTTGATGTAAAAAAATCTTTTGAGGGATGTAGATGTAAAAACAGTCAAATTACTTAAGAAACACAGTGGAAGGCATAACCTTTTGTCTTCTGCCCAGTGTCCCGAAAACTATTATGAAATGTTCAAGGTAATTCAGGGAGATGGGTACAAAGTCCTGACATCTCATCTGCACCTAAGAGTTGAAATAGCTCATTTTACTTGAAAAGCTTTCTCCTTCCATTTCCATATTCCTTTGCTTTCTTTCTTTGACAATCCATTCTTTTCTCAGTCTTTTTACCCATCTCTTCCACCTTGCCACACTGATATTCCTGATGGCACTCTATTGTTTCCTTCTGAGTTGAATCAATCTTTCCTCAGCAGTATTTTCCAGAAATGAACAAGAAGAATCTGTTTGCAGAATAGCTGTCTCAGCAGAGAGTGAGGCTACTACTAGAACCTTAGAAATTATTAAAAGAAAGCAATTAAAAAGATGAAAGCAAAACGCTGGCAACACAACACATAGAAATGATGGTTACTGGTGTATGTGTGCATTAAATGCTGAAACTAGGCAAAAATGCGACATGATGAAATTACTTTTAGACTTTTTATAGTGATTTTTGATTAAGAAAGAATTAGAAATGTGGATATGGGGAAAAAACCCAAAAAACCAAAAGGTCATCTGCTCTAGTAAATATTAAGCTGTACTGTTGCATTACATAGTCAACACATTTAGACTAGCATCATATCATTAAAATTTGTTCAAATCCTGAAATAAATAACATAGAGGGGGGAAAAAACTGTCATACTTTTAATAATTAGAGGAGATTTTATCACTGTTAATGAAGAGAGGATAGTGTTTCAGCTAAAGTTGAAAGTCTCTTGTCTTGGCTATTTCCTTCTTTCAGTTGTTTGGGGTTTTTAATTTTTTTAAAAAAATACCCTGTCTTGTCAAGTTTACACTACAAAGGAACAAAGGCTTTTTATCCTGAATTCAGTGGCTGAAAGATGAGAAGGAAGCAGAGCAGAGAGTGGCAATAAAGTACTCTCTACTACATCACTACTGGACTTAAGAGCATTTAGTGAAAAAACCAAATATTAATAAAGAAGTTGTTAGATAGTAATCAAATACTAATAGCAGTGTTGATTATATTTATAATAAAGACTCTGCCAGCCACAATTGTATTGAATCAAGCTCTAAAATATACTGGTAGATTAAAACATAATTGCCAGAGTTGCCATTACTACATCTTTCATTTTAACATGCTTCAAGCTAGTCACCTCCTTGTAAATGCTTTCCAGTGTATAATCAATCCCCTCTGGCCTTTGCTTGGGTGTACAGAACAGAATTTAACTCTGTCAGCAAAGTAATTAAGTGAAAATACCCGAAGGAAAATAATTTTTTAAGATAAAAATTAAAACCAAGACTTCTCTAGGAAAAAAAGGACAACCCAGCATTGTAGTTCAGGTGGGTCCAAACTTCTCCATTCCCCCAGCATCCATGGAGCACTTCAGGTAACCTCCTTGCGGACATGCTCTGTAGGTAACATCCACAAAGAATGTGGGCATCACTGGGAAAACAGCAATGGTTCTTTGTTGTGCACTGACTGTGAAGAGTTTCCAATTAGAATTACAGCTCATCAAGACTGCCAGCAGGCTTCTGGGTGGTTAAGCCTCCAATTTTAATTGAACTGCCTTTAGCTGGTGATAAAATCTATCTCTTTAAATGGGGAAACAGTTTTAAACAGTTTCTGTGGCAAGTTAAATTCGAGCTGGGTTTGCATTCAGGATAATTACATGGAGTTGGATCGAATTGTTTCCATTGAAATGCATATTTTATTCACAGAAGTGCTACAAAATGTAGTTATTTTCTTTAGAAAACTACTACTGCTTTTTTACATTCCTCTTGCTTTCTTACTTTTTCTAAATTTTTGACATTAGAGTTTTCCTTTTAGAACAATGGATATGTAAGGAATTAGACATACAAAGAGTTCTCTGGTTGAAACCTGAGGTTCTTCAGTTTCTATACATATGGAAAAGTAGTTTAAAGACTGAACATAATTTATTCTTTAAAAATTTAAATAATCAGCAATTGAAAATGTCTGATAGTCCATTTTCCAGCAATATGCTGTAGTCTTTCCAGTAGGTGTTCAGGGGTGGTGCACAGAAGTCATTCTGAATGCGCAAGCTGTCTTAGAATTACAGTGTCTTTTCAAAGTTAGTATTTCAGATTATATTTGATTCACCATTTGGGATTATTCTGGCATAAGGATGGTTAAATTGATTTTATGATCCTTCTTTGAATGCTGGAGGAACATTGCAGTTTGTAATGAGTAAGAAATGAGAGCAACAAAACCCATTGTGAAGCTGTAGCACATCATCAAAGATTGCTAAGCTTTTTCTCGACTATTTATCTCTCTTTTTTATCTTTGCCTTCTTTTCCTTGGCAGTTAAGTTAGATGTTAATGGAAAAACCGTTAAAAGCCTTATTATCCTATGAAAAAAAAAAATTAATGCATTCAAGTGGAAAAGGAAGACTTATCGATCAATTTTCAGGTAAACCTGCTTGTCTGACACTTAGCAGCAAAGGAGTACATTTTTATTACTTGGCCAGATAGTTCAGATTTCTGTTCACTCTTAGTAAAAACTTTTTTATAACATTTATAAAACTTTATTACAGAGTTATGAGAATAAAATTATATTTCATAACTCACATGGGATTTTAAGTGACCTGCATCTATAAGCTTTAAAATCATTATTAAACTTAATGCATCTGTTCTGGTAAAATGTGTGTTTCTTCTCATTTTTCTGAAAATTTTAACCACTTTTTTTCTCTCCTTAGATAAGCAACATTGTCTTTGCCAATCATTAAAAAAAGCTATTTTACTTATCTAATTGTAATGATTGAATGTTTTTTAGAGGATGTTTAGGAACCTAATTGTTCTTGTAAATGTACACAGTGACTAAGAACAAGCACATTTGTACATTTTGACTCTATAAATAGTTGTGAATTGTATATATTTTAAGTTACATGTACTAAATTAATTCTAGAAATATCAAAATTAAATAGTAATAGAAGACTGAAACATTGGGAAGGACATGCATTGCCTGAGGTGCAGTTGACACAGGTTCCTTCAGAATTTGAAGCCTGATTTGGATTCTCTGAAGTAGCTCCTAGGGAGTCCTGTCTGTTTAGTGTACATGGAGCTGAAGTACATCAGCCACACAAGTTGGATTTTTTTTTTTTAAGTGAATACCTAAATTTTGGTGGTATATTTCCTTACAATAGATTTTCAAAGCTGCATGGTAAAACCTTTCTTGTGATTTCAACTTTATGCACTTAAATTGTATGTTCTACAGGATGTCTTCCTTGAGTTAGCTAGAGGGAGCAAAACAACCAAAGAATCAGTAACACAAAATGTAATTGCAGAAAGTTAAGAATAGGCAGCATCATATCCAAAAGTAGTTTTGAACTGGAGATACTGATGAGTATCCTTGATACTCATCAGAGATAAATTAGAAATGTAACAGACAACAACTGTGTAACTTTAAAACTTGTAGTTGGTAACAAGTTTGTTTCTTTTTCAGGAATGAGGTTTATGGAATGAGATTTCTGTATCATACCAAATCTAGGATCCATTTACCATGTCATTCTGAGAATTCTCTTCAGGTCACCGGTGAGTTTAAAGACCCTCAAACCACAAGTTACCAGAAAATTTGTTGTTCTTTCAATTTTCTGCTGTTCACATGGGGTTATTTTTCTTACTAGAATTTTTGGCTTGTTGCATTTTCATTACAAAACTTTATTTCCAAAAGCAGTGAAATCCTAAATGGATTAAGGTGGTTTTTGGGGCTTCTTTTCCTGTTAAAAGTACTGGGAATCTGTTAGGTTTCAGAGAACAGATTATAGCTAACTTCCCATTGTTCTAACTATTCATAGGTTGGTTATAATTCCAGATAATTTTTAATTATTATCCTAGTAATCATAATTTCTGCACGAAAGCTATCTATCAATTTATGTTACCACAGAGTCCTAGAAACAGATGCAATAATTAATGTTACTGTTTTGTCTCGCAGTAATTAGGAATTTTCTGCAATCCTTTCAATTCTGCGAGGTAAGGCTGCACAAATATACAGATATTTATGTTCGTAATCCATAGCTGAATTATAATTTTTTCCCTAAATAGAACTGCTGAACCAAAGAGTTAAAAAATCAGGGTCATGACCATGGCAAGCCTCTTCCATTACAAATTTCTTTGAGCAATGCAGAGAAACAGGGCAAGATTCTGGATAGGGGTTATTCAAATAAAAAAAAAGTTAGAAGAAAGAATTATAAAAAAGGATAATAGGGGATCTGGGAGAAAATTTTCTAACCCTTTGTCCTACTATCTGAAAAATCTATACTGAAGGTGATCATGTCCAAAGACTAAAAACTACAATTTGGAAAAACCATGATACTTGTTTTCTAGAAGTAATATCTGGACACACCTGTCTATAACTGCTTTTAAACCACAGCCTAATTTCCAACTACAGCCAGGTAGTCTTAATGAATTTATTTATTTTAACAGAATTGGCTACTCTGGTATTTATTTCTTTGAATATGAAGTTTTCTGAGAATCATCTATTATCATAAGAAAATAGTTTTCAACTTGTAACATGATATATCCTTGCACTGAAGAACTAGGCTTTAGAAATAAAGGAAATTTTGCTACTGTGAATAACATAAATAGTTTTTCAGAACACAAATGTGATAAGTGAATTGCACTATTGCTTTTATTCTCTATGAATAAAATATTCGTGTAGTTTAATGTGATTTTGACATAGGTTTGATGAAGGTTTTCCAAATATACAAAAGACTTGGCTGGAAGCTGTGATTCTTCAGCTTGTAATACTTAGTAAGATTTAAGCAGACATAACTCAATAGTCCAGACGTGTTGTGATTTAATTTAAGTAGTTTTGATCTCATTCTTTTACATTTGGGTCAAAGTTTTGGGAGTATGTTAGGAGAAAAAATTAATCAAAAAAGTGAACAAATAAGAAGTTCTTAAAAGTCACTTTGATTCTTCTTATGTTAGATCTCATTATTTAAAGTATTAAAGAAAAAAAGCTTTCAACAGAAAAAAAGCTAAATTTGGTCCCTACAGTGCTCTATTACAGAGAGAGCACCAAGTGGACAATAAGTCTCTGATCTTTATACTGTTATAAGATAATTGAAGTTGATGGGTTTATTCGTGTGTAACTGAGAGTGAAGCCCAGTCTTTTGCATTGTCTATTTAAAAATTATGAATGAGAGTAGTTTAAAGAGGAGTTCCTGTAATGAAACATAATTTTGATTATTCCAGAAGGTTGAGCCCCTGAACAGAGATTTCCTGAAACAGAGAACATTATATAGACATGACAAGAGGAAAAGCAGTTTCTCATTTTGGAAATTCTGTGCTCCTGCAGTCTTTTTAAACTGCTGGATTTCAAGTGGTGATACAGAGATTTGTGCTCATTAAAGCATAGTTTTATTGGACATAAACTTTTAGACTAGGCTCATATAATGACATTCTACAAATTTCTTTGCAAGCAATAGCAGCCACCATTATATATGTTGAACAGTCTCCAAATAAAAGCAGAGGTAAATTTTTAGAATCAATTATGGTCTACCGTGAGACGTGGGCAGTGAAGACCTTGGCACACTTGTTTGCACATTCAAGGGTATTCTCCAGGTATTTTATACACATCAGTTAACTAGAAGTGGTTAAGGAAACAACTCCCACCAGAAAGAGGATGTGAGTGTACAACTAGTTGTCAATTAAGTTAAATTAGAAAGCTGCTTAATGAATTGTAAGCTCATAACTTCTGTTTTCCTGAAGTGCATTAATTGAATAATATCATACTTTAGAGATTTTTTTTTAAATAGCTACACATAATATGTGCTATTCAATGAACAAAGGACAATGGAATCAATCCTTTGATTATTTTTTCCACATAATTAACTTTTATTTATAGAAATAACTATTTAAATCAAGATAAGTGGTGCACTTTCTTCTATGTGGAAGGCATTCAAGAGTAAATTAAAATAATATATAAATGAATGTTATTTATAAATAATAATTATTTTAATATATTACTATATTTTATGTATGCTTGCCATATACCAACTACAGTTATTGCAGTATCTATAGATAGCCATTTCCAGCTTTATAAAAACATATAAAAACTAAATATGGTTAGTTTCTTTGCTGCAAAATTGAACTCTTAGTTTGTCATATGTTGATTATGT
>VZTY01013602.1:239967-301434 GCA_013400935.1 Turnix velox
TACTAACACTGGCTTTCGGCACGCAGAGGACCCCAGGAATGGCCATGTGCTCTCCCACTAAGCCAATCCCCAACATGATTACATGATTATTAATTCCAATTATGATTAAATTAGGGATTTCTGTCTTATTGTTGATATATATATAAATTCTTTTACAATATTAGTAATCACCTAGTTTGGAAGGGACTTTTCAGTTCATCAACTCCTACCATCCAACCCAACTCTGGCAAGGCTATTACCTGGACTGAGACTTGAACCCTTGACCCTCAGATTAAGAGTTTGAAGCTCTCCCAACTTACTTATTCTTCAATATTTAAAATCTTTTTGCTTTTGCAATGGAGCTTTGTAAATCTTAGCTTACAAAGCATTAGAAAAGCTTCATAAAGTTGTTTCTGATAATAACTGTACCTTTTTTTCTTTTGGAAGAAGAGCATGCTCTTGGTCCCAGGGACCTACAAGAAGTCAGTAAATTGTACCAGTTTCTTCTGATATTTTTATTATTTTTATATGAAGATGATGCCTGAATAGAGAGCGATTAGGTAATTTAGTTCTTTTCCATTTGTATCTTCAGAATGTCTGCCTTTCAGCAGGTATGGGCTCAGGAGGAAGACCCCAAGTTATGAAAGATTAAGGGGTTTTTTTCATCATAAAAGGAACTGATAGGATTCAAGCTGCTTTTTTGTAGTATCTGTAAGATTCTCTATAGTGCACTAAATGCCACAAGTGTCATCAAGAAAGTTATTAAGACAGGAAATGCACTCGTGCATTTCTGAAACACATCACATCAAGGGGGAGTACAACAGGGCACAAGAATATTACATGTAAATATTTTAAAGTAAGTGTCAGGAAATAGTATTTGCTCCTCTAATACTTCATTTCTGTAACAGCACATGTATAATGCCAAGAATGCTTAGAGCTTCTAAGCTCAATAGTCCTTTTGTTCACAGTCCTTAAGATACAGAATAATGATCATTATAGATTTTAGCCTTATGCTGACATCTAAAAGTCGCATGGAAAATAAACCAGAGCGGCCTATGATGATAGTACAGAGAAAAGAGACTTTTAAAAGCAAAAAGAAAGTACTGTTAGGAGCCAACATAAACCTTTTTTCTTTTTTTTTGTTAATTGCCATGTGGTGAATAGAGAAAAGTGCCATGCTATGCTGCCATCCTGCACAAGACTGATATTGCACAGAAATAACACTTCAGGCCCAAATTATTCACTTTTTATGGCTGAATAGTGCTGAATCCTGGACTATATAAACACACAACTCTAGAGAAGCATCTCTTTGAGTCAGTCAGTCCAGATACATGCAAGAACTCTACCAAAGCTGCTGATGAAATTATGGCTGTTTTCCACCATGTTGGTATTTCTTCCGCTTCTTGTGCCTCAGTCCTCTCCCTTGTTTCACAGCTGGATCCTCTCCACACCCCATGCATCTAGCTCCTTGGGCTTTCCAGGCTTTCTTCTCTTTAAATAATGTTTTTATTGTAATACCTCTCACTTTTGTTGTCAATCTATTAACAGAACAATCGAGTAGATGTGAGCCAGGAGAAGGGTAACTGTTAGCCAAATGTTGCTCTCTAATTCATCAACATCTTCTGTTGTCGCTCAGCGTTTTATCGGACCCCTTTGACAGATAGGAAGACCCAATAATTTCAGAGAAGCATCAAAAATCCTGTTTTTCTGAGCTCTACCAGGGACCTGCTGCCATTTGCCCGCTGCTGCCGAGGCTCCTGCTGGCTTTTCCCTTCCCTTTAAAAAGGTAAGGACGCGTGCTTCATTTGTCTGGATCTTAATCTGCCCTAAAGATTTATTGCATTTTTAATTACACAGAAGGACCTCCCCCTATTTAAGGACGGGTGTGTTGAGGCCCCGCCGCGCTCCCCGCTCCGCAGCCAGGTGGCGCCTCAGCGCCGGCAACCGCCGACCCCGCCCGTGCGCCCCCCGCTGAGCTGGGGCAGCCCGGCCCGGCCCCGCCCCGCGGGCATCCTTCCATCCAAGCCTCGGCTCGCTCTGAGGGCTCCTCTCCGCCCGCTTGGAGGGGCTCTCAGTCAGTCAGTCAGTCCGTCCGTCAGTCAGTCAGTCCGTGTAGGCAGTGTGCGGGGAGGCTGAGGCGGGGGCTGCCTCCTGCGGGTTTTAACGGGCATTTTCTGCCTCTTTCCCAGCACCTGACAAAGTGCCGACCGAGCAGAGGGTTGCTCCATTAAAAGGGGAAAAAGCGGAAAATCTTCAGGATTTCCTGCCGATGTTCATCAGTTTGTGGCCTGGGCTGCTCGCCGTTTTCCTGCTAACTCCTGCAACTCTGGGGTTGCTTACGGTGAGCGGTGATAGGACAGCACTGAACGACAGAATAGAGGTTTATTTGGTTTGCCCGAGGAAAAACTTTCCGGTCTTTGCTGACACCTCTTTGTGTCCTCAGAAGGTTAGTTCTCAAGGAGCACAAGTCTCTAGTTTGTGTATTTCAGTGGGATTTTTTTCTGACTTGCATCAGATTTATCCTAATTGTCCCCAAATGTATAGTTGCAGCTCCTATCCTAGATGGGCACACACTTAAAATTATATATACTCGTTGGCATGAGCCCATTTGGGTGAGGTGTGTAATTCCTCTGGGAATTTAAAGAGCATCTCAGTGGGCTGTGAAACTGCAGAGCATGCCATGGACCCCGGCAGGAGTGCAGTGACTCTGACGGCCAGTTAATAAAGGTTTTATGGTTTAATGTCTCTTGTCTTGAAGCCTTCTTGGCCAGAGCACAGTACACTTTTGTCTTAATATATGGTTGCAGTAAAGCTTCATTGGCTTAGATGTACTTCAAACATGATTTCATTAGCCCCTTTGCATGCAGTGAAAGATACAGCAATTGTATTTCTCAGGTGTAATCACAGAGTTGGAAGGGACCTTCCAGGGCCATCTAGTCCAGCCCCCCTGCAGTGAGCAGAGACATCAGGTTGCTCTGAGCCTCATCAAGCCTGACCTTGAATGTTTTCAGAGACAGGGCTTCCACTGCCTCTCTGGGCAACCTGTGCCAGTGTCTCATCGCCCCCATGGTGAAGAACTTCTAATAGCTAATCTAACTCTGCCCTGCTCTAATTTCAAACCACTGCCCCTCATCTTATTGCTACATGCTCTACCAAACAGTTAATTCCTAGCATTCTTGTGTTGCTTTTGGAAGAGTGAGGTTGGAGGGCACAGATGGGCTGGACCATTGGTTGTGAGTTGGCATATTCATATGTCAAATATTACTGAAGTATTACTTTTCAGAAATGGCCCAACTTCCAAGTGGCCATTGCCTTTTGCTGTGGTGTTGTTTTTTTTTTTTTTCCTTGCAGAAAGGAACATCTGGTTCTGATGTAAGCCTTTTCTTATTTGGGGTAGAATGTGGTTCCACTACAGTTACCAAGCGCATAACATGTTTCTGTATTTTGAGGCTGAATGACAGATTCGGAGACAAGGAGCTCGAAAAGCTCTAGTGAGCCTTCTCCATTTATATGATACTCAGGCACTCCATTTTCTCCATCTGTTTTCATTTTTCTCCACCTGTTATAAGGGAATAGACTGCAGTTTGTGCCCTGTGAGTGTTCTCCATTGAGTAAAGCATGATTTAGTCTTCAATCTACAACTTCTAGTCAAGTAAACATACATTGATGTATATGTAGCTAAGTTGTTTTGCAGTGCTAAAGTTGACAAGTAGGTATCGTTCTTGAATTACTTGTGGGATGAGACCTTTCTTCTTTCTCAGTGCACTTCTCAGATACACCACAGTAGTTAACCATGTGCAAATGGTGGCACTGCCCTGTAATTACTTTAAAAATCATCTAGCCAAGGTGGTCATTCTTATGGTAATAAGAAACAAGCGTATCTCCTGATGTTTTTCTCATAAACCTCATTTAACTGTTTGAGGGGAGGCAGGGGCAGATTTTAAAACTGTTTTAACTAGCTCATGGCATCAAATTGTTTGCGTCTAAGCTTTTTTCCTTTTTGGGGAGCTTCATAATCATATGAATTTTAGGTTGGCCATGTAAATATAACTTGCATTTGTTTAAGCTTTCTGTTTCTTGCGTTTTTAATGTAAATAAACTTTGGATCAGATCAGCTACTGAAACTGAGCATAACTAGGCTGACATCAAAATAGCTGTGCTCATTTGTACCATCTGCACATATATCCCTATATGGTCAGGACCTACATGGGATCTGTTTTGAAGTGGAGCACAGGACTGCCTCTTGATCAGATATAAGAGTCATTGTCAGGAACTAAAAGTTTTATTTCTGCCCTGATCCCGAGTTCCTGTGTAACCTGGAGCAAGAACTTAATTCCCTTATACTTTGTCCATAAATTGAGAACAATTCTTTCCCCTCTCACATGGGTATTTAATTCAGTGAGGCATAAAATGGGATAAATACTTAGATCGAAGCTGGTATGCAAAGTGTCAGAGTGTGAAAATAAATACATTTTAAAGCTGTGGACCATTTCCTCAGCCGGATTAAGCTGAAATGGTTTCCCTATACCCCTGAAGGTATGTAGTTTCACACAAGCTGAAGGTCTGATCCCTGTGTATGTTTTAATGGTCTTCTGTTGTTCAGCCAATACAGGAGTATTGAGTTTTGTATATTGGAGATGCAGTGAAGGCTGGAAGAAATCTGTAAATGTTACTTATTAATGATCTCCAATGATGGAAGGAAGAAGGCTTGTGTTACATTTTTCAAATTGGCAATGTGTTTAAGGCTGAAGTAAATTCGACACTGCTGGCTGCACATAAGGGAACTAGATCACCATCACTACTACTCTGGTGTGAGGTTTTCCTCCTTTTCTTTGACCACACTCTGCAAAGCTCCAGTATGCTTACTTTATTTCTTACAGAAATTAAATCTTGGTTTTGTATACACTAAAGGAAGTGAACAATAAAGCTGAGAAAACATGAAGTATCTGCAGGCTACTTGGCTTTGGTAAAATGACTTTGCATTGACTTTATATATACTGTACTTGCCTAACATAATGTAAAGTAGCATTTATTTACTCTGTGATGCTGGGTGACCCACTTATTTCTGTATCATGTGAAGTGGTGAGGGGGATGAGCACTATCTCCAGGTGAATATTTTGCTTCTCCAAGGATTTTTGTCCTTGTCAAATATTTCACAGCCTGAGTATCTGGCTGAGCTGTTCTTGCTAGATGTGGTTGGATGAGAAAATTAGTTTCGGCCCATGCCACTTAGACCTTTAAAAGAAAAGGCCCGAGGGGGATATTTTATTTAATAACTCTCTACACCCCTGCATAGCAATTGAGTGATTCAGTACAGCCAGAAATGGATTTGTGCAGCTGTGAAAGCTATTGGTTGGTGTGCAAAAGACAGTCCAGCTCAGAGGTGGGCTCGAAATGACACATCCCTCTAGTCCTGGACTGTCAGAACTGGATGTAAAGTCTGTACAACACTTCTGGTCTTAGGCTGTACCATGGTCGCAGACTGCAACCTGTAGGTGTCTTTGCAGTCCTTTTTGCTTGTCAAGCTTTTACCCATTTTGGGGCAACAAGCTGCTATTTCATAATTGGTATAAAAATAGGTGCTTGTAGAGAAGGGATGCCACTCAACAGAGTTTTGTGTTCAACTTAATGCTCTACATGTACACAAGACACCTGTCTTACATTTATCTGTCCTCTTCTATTTCTTTTTATTGATTCATTCCATTTTTCCAGTCACTGACCGGCAAAGGGTGTCTGGATGCAAGAGCAGTGGAGAACTTTTGTTTCATGGAAGTGTGCTGCCTGCTACTAACACAAGCTACTGATACTGTGAATGTTGAACATTATAAGTGAATAATGACAGTGGATGAATGCACACTATTTTCATGTGGACTGGTGGATTGTGTTAGACACTCAGCAATATCCACATCAAATGAGGAAAGAGAAGGATGGAGAATAAGTTGGAAGGTGCATGTCTATTCCAGGTCATAATAGAAAAGCATGTAAACTGTGCTAATTGATATACTGAGAGAATCTAATTTATTTTTTACCCTCTTGTATGTAGGTGATAACAGTGAGCCTGGTTTTATCCTGCAACCCCAAGGGCTTGACTCCAATGGCAATTTTCTTTCCTACCTCTATTCTTAGCTTGTTTGTATCTCTCTCTGAGATTTATTCTGGGCTTCTATTGCTTTTCTTTCATTGGTATGCATTTTTAATTACAGTATTCTCCTTTTCCTCCCTCACATCTTCTGCAAGTATTTGAATTTGATTTTTGCTGAACTTTTTGCTACTTGTCAGGTTCCTTCTTCCTCAGTTTCAAGTTGCGTGAAAAAAAAGCTGTTATTTTGCCTGTGTGCTTTCTCTGTTTTTTGTCATTTTGTTCTGCTAGATGAACTATCTTTGATTTAGTGAGGTACAAGTATGAGTGCATAATAGATTATCTGTCACTGGACCAAATCAATCACAGTTAGCAGTATATTGACAGAGCTTATAGCAAGTATCCTTGACCTGAGGTTGAAAATACCTGTTCTCAACGTGTGGTACTTGCTACTGCTTGGCATGAACTTTGAGGCAGATAATTATTTATCAGGTTTTTTTATATTAATATGATTACTGGTTTTCCTCATTTGAGCTCTTTTGAACAAATATAGGCCTGCTTCATTTGTGGAGCACAGAACAAGTCAGAGTTTTAAAAGCTGGAGGAGGTCTCTTAGACATTAAATAGAACCTAGCCTTTAGTTGAGCTTACAGTGACACTGTAACTATAGCTGGACTGCCATTTAATTGCCCAGGCCAGGGCAATTAATTTAATGTTACGTATTCCTTTGTGGTATCTAATACTCCATGTTGTTGTTGGGAATGTATGGAATCATTCCTTATGGAAATTCCTTTGCTCCTTCATTCATTTTAAGCGTTTACACTTAAGCATTTATTTCACACAGCCCTAGGCAATTCTACTAGCATTTTTAGATGTTATAACAAAATGTTCCTGCTGTTTGCTGTATGATGTCAGAGCTGAAGTATTGGAGAAGTGTCTTTTCCCTCCTCATTGTGGTTATTTTGATATTTACTCTGTGCTGTTGCACAAGTGAGGGCACTTAGCTACTTGCAAAAGCTGTCAGAAGTGAACAGGGTCAAACTGAACCATTGCTCTCATCTGTAATGAACAGGTGAGTTATCTGCTCAGTGGCTCCTTGTTCCCAGTGCTACTGCTGTGTATGTCTGAATTCAGAAACCAAAAGGGAAGCTTATGAATAGCCCGACTGAACTTACTGGTAGTTCAACACGTGATTAAATGCTGTGTGAAAGCAGGAGTTTATTTTGGGTCTGCATGTGTCTTTACAAAGATGAAGTGCTGATGCTGAGTAAGTAAAGTAATTACTACCAAGTGAGAAATAAAAGACTTGGGAAAATATTATTGATGTACTTTGCTGCTTCAGGAAAAATGTATTTGGTAAGCTTCCAGGCAAACAGTGTCTTTGCTCTAGTTTGGCTTTGGACAAAAGAAAATATATTCTGCTGTGAACAATGTAATAATGTTGTCTTTGTATACATATGTATACATGTTTTGATATATTCATGCAAGAAAGATTAAAATTCTGCTACAGTGGACTTGTCTTCATTGTTAACTATTTTGTTTTACAAACATATTTTCCTGTATTGCTCGTATTTCTTGTATTTTATTCCTAATCCTGGTGTCTGAACGCCTTCTGTTTGTGCATTCAATTATATGTTAATATCTTGTCTGCTCCTTATCTCAGGGATTGTATGGTTTTTGAAGGGCAAGGTGAAATGGTTTCTTTTGTGGATCAGCTTGTAATGCATGTTAGCAAGGACAAGGCTATAGTTCATTTTCTGTTTGGGTCAAAAGTGAGGAGGTTTATGGCAATTGTTTTGCTCTGAATTTGTTTCAGTTTCTTGTTTCCTCTGTGCAATGGAGAAACTCATGCCACAGAGTTGGGAGCACGGCCTAAGAAACTCTTCTAGTGTGATGGTGAATCCCAACAGGTTTGCAGAATGTCTACACCCTGGCTACACAACTTTGCTCAAGATATATCCAACATTTAGCATATTACTACATAACATAGCAACTTTGGTTTCTTGACTGCTGTTGGGGTCTTGGTCTCTGAAATGCTTAGGTTTTTGACAAAAAAAATTCATTGATTATTATGGGCAGCAGAAATGTCCCCACACTGGTTTTATTTCTTGGTCTGTCACTGCAAGCTGACTCAGAGATAATCCCATCCCTAAACTGTCTGTCAATTTGAACCTCACCACAAAGGCACAGCCAGGCACTGGTGGATTTATCTCCACCCGTATGTCCCACTTCTGGTGAAAGTCAAGTTCTTGCTCCATTTGTTATCAGAAATAATGACAATGGGTCAGTTTTTTGTGTGCCACAGCAGGGGATGGTGGAATCTCTATCAAGTAAGAAGGTTTGCTTCTGATGCCCCTTGTGATGCTTCAGATGCTCAGGACCCAGGTTCCTGCTGCTGTGAAAACAAGTGGAAACCCCGAGCTTTTCACCATGTTTGAAAATATTGAGATATTAAATATATTTTGTTCCCACAGGTATTGCTAATTTGCTGATTTATGTGAGAATTAATAAGTGCATGCAAAGGGGTAGTGATGGGAACCGTATTCTTAGTATAGTTTCAGTCATAGTTCTGCGATGAAACAGTATCCAGTAATCTTTCTTGGTATGTACAAAGACATCTAAGTAATAGACCATGCTGCAAGAGGACTGTGTATTGGAAAACTGTGGGGTTCCAGTAGATTTATTCCTTAAGACAAAGCTGTGGAACTAGGTAATTCTGTGTCCTTCCCAGTTTTTCATTATATAAATGCTGAGCCTCTTTGGGTAGATGAAACTTGGAGAAACTTTGAGCAACATTATAAAAAAGACTTAAGGCTACTCCTTTTACCAGAAACCCTACTGACTGACTGAATTCTAAACAAAATATCATTTATCATGTTACCTTGTAGTTGAGCACAGAGTAGCTGAACTGAAAACACAGGCAGAGAAACTACATTTTACATTCTTTATATTCGTCTCAGGGTGAGAATCTGAAGATATCCATCTGCTTGTTTCATTAATTTTTTTCTTAGCTGGATTTGTAGTACCCATATATTCCTCATGTCTGGGCCGGTAGAACTGAAATATAGACCTTGCTCTGTGTGAGAGCTGTGATAGATTTTATAACTCTGTTGCAAGACATGCCAGACCAGGGACCTACATCTCCATTTCAGAAAAAATGAGCTCACAGGGTGCCTACTGTGTGATTTGTGTAACCAGTCACACCTATCATCAATATGTGCAGCACACATCCAGTGCACTTCTGTGTTTTACTTGGCACAAGTCTGAGGGAAGCCAGGTTATAAGAAAGCCTTTAAAGTTTTTATTAATGCATTTATTATGGCGTGGTATTGGAGTATTGCCTAACTCTTTCTGCTAGCTCTGCTGGAGCCCAAACATGAAAACAGTCTTGTGATGTCCAAAAATCTTTTCTTTGGACTGAAGGATGAGTCTTAACTCTGGGTTTTCTTTTATCTCTACTAATCTGATTTAAGAAATGTTGTGGTTTAGCCCTAGCTAAATTAGGGCAAGTATTAAATTTAAAAATCAAGCAAAACAAAGATTGATATACAGTACTGGCAAGCAACTGCAGTGGTTTTTTCCCTTTTCTGACTTCTTGCCTTTGAATATTTGTGTGAGTATGTGGTTGATATAGGTTATTGAAAGGGAGATGAAAACTCTGTGCTAATAGAGTTTAGCTTCTGTGAAGTTCTTCTCTTAAACCATAACTATAAACAAGGATAAAAGGGAAATCTTTCTAGCTGTGCAGGGGACATGGAAAACCGCAATGAATGTGGTGAGCAAAAGGAACTAAAGCACCTTAATTGAAGAGACAAGAGGAACGGAGAAGTATCTCAACTGTACTTCTGTGAACAGGTGGCCACATTGCCTGCTGAAATTAAGTCCTGGAAAGCTCATATGAGATTGCCATTGCCATCTTCAGCCACACAGCTGCTTAGCACATCCTGTTGTTTCAAGCATCTGTGATGGGCTTGGTGGTTTTATTCTACATTGTTTGATTTTACCACTCTGTTATGGTTGAGTATTCTTCACAATTAACATCTGCTGAAATTTTCCAAGCATGGTAGTAGAAACCGATCACAGAGAAGCAGTCTGGGCTTCTGTGACTCCTGGCATAAGGTCTAGTGGAGAGGAAATGTGAGATGAGAGAAGGCTTTGGGGTCTTGTCTTTTCCTGTGGTGGTTAAACACCAAGTCTTTCAACAGCTTCTGTTCCAGCTGGGTCATTTGGTTTCTGAACTATGTACTTCAGCATAGCTTATGGATTTTAAACCTGTCACACTGGCCTTTTATTTTAGATTTGGTCCTGTACTTGCAAGTTGTTTTCTTGATCTTTTGCCAGTGAGGCTTTTGTAGCAGTCCCTGGAAGATACACTGTAGCAGTTCCCTTTTATAATATCTATCATTAACACCTCTTTGGCATCTGTAAGAGTTTCCTCTTTGCTGGAGATTGGAGCAGTTGATTAAGCAGCTTTTTGCTGTCCACAGGCAATTTCTCAGATTTCCACCTTGTTTTAAATCTACCTTTCTAGCAAAGGTCCTGGAAAAAGGTTGTGGCAGGGCAACTGCAGCCCTTACCTTCATGGTAATAATACACTGTTTGAAAAATTTCAATCAGGCCAAAGCGGTGAGACAGCTTTAATGAGGATTTGTAGTGACCTTCTGTTTTATAGTAGGTGGTTTCTGGCACATGGTCAATTTTAATTCTTACTGATCTTCCTGTGGCTTTTGATACCAGAGAACATAGGTTTCTTTTAAAATACCTGTAGAAGACTCTAAGCCCTGTGGGTACTGTTCTAACATTGCTTCATTAGTATTTGCCTCAGTGGTGCCAGTTTGTCACTGTGAATATCTCATCTTCTGATACTGCCCCTGTGAACTGCCAGGTTCTCCAGGGCTATGAATTGGGCGGGACCCTGGGTTTCCTGTATGTTTATGTGAGCTGCAGCTTGCATTTTCAAAACTTAAATGCATTATAATAATGTGCAGAGAGTGCTTGGGCATATTTATTTCTTATGAGCATTTCTGTGTATGTAGCAACAAGGCTTCCCTCCCCAAGTTTAGACTAGGAAATGTTGCAAAAGCAAATACAAACAATATGAGGTCATGACTGCCTGTTATCCCCTTTTGATTGAATCATATTGTTTTGGTTTTGGTGCAAATATCTTGAATCACAGAAATAGTCTAAGCATGGAAGTGAATTTTAGACTGTTTCTGCTAGTTGTTGAATGCTGAACAAGAATTTCTGGGTGCCAAGAGTCAGCAGAGACCTATTGCTGTTACTGTTTGAGGTAGTAATGATGGTAAGACTTGCTGATGGAAAAGGTCTACTGAATCAACTTTCCCCATCTAGTGGCATTTAGAGGCTTCTGTGTAATCCTTTAAAAAAATTCAAACATGTGACACTTTTATTTCATGCATAGAACTCTTTTTAGAGTTAATTGTTCTGTAGCATGTTTCATTTCATCCTCAAGAGGGCTGCAGGCTAGGGTTGACAGTGTAGATAGCTAGATCCTTGACCTCAGCCAAGGAACTGCACCATCATAGCTTGGAGAGTGGGTATACATAAAAGTTCATGTTCTGAAGACATATAAGCTTGGGAAGCAGAAGCACACAAAGGTGAAATGTCAAGGACCCAGAACTGGTTTTTGTGATGTTTGTGTGTCACAAAAAATCCTACATTTGATAATCTTGCCCACCCAGGGTGTGCAGCATATCTACTTGGGGCTGCACTGTGGACTGGCTTACTGAAGAGGTTGGTCTCACCTCAAGGGGAGATACTTTTCAGGGTGAGGGAAGAGACGTGGGGAGAATTAGTTCCCTGAAGGTCTGATGTGTTACAATGAAGATGTCAGGGCAAGTGTTCAAAACATGGATGGTGTGCTCGTGTTGCTGCCAACTGCCAGGCCAAGGTTTCAAAATGCAGTCCCATCTGAGCTTCTGGTTCATGGTGGTATCTGTTCAATTAAACTGCCTCCATCCATCTTAGAAGAGCTAGCTGATAATTTCTTTTGGGATTCACTGAGTATATCCTTATATTCTACTTGCTGATTTGGATCATGTTTCACTTGGGAAATGATTTCTAAAGTCTCTCATTCACAAACTCTGTAGATTTAGCTATGGCAGCTGATTCTGACAGGGATTATGAACTGGAGCCCTCCACCATCACAGTTCACAGACCAAGGTATTAAAGTGAACTAAAATCAATAGCAGTTTACATTATAATGTGCCTGGCTCTGAACTGGAAACTGAGCAATGGACACATCACCTGGTTTTACCTCTTTGGCTTTTAGCAGAAGGTGAGGTGGCCAACATCAAGAAAGTGATTGAACTTTGCTAAATAGGACTTGGAAGAGCTCCCAAAGAAATGTTAATCTTTGATCGTTAGCTTTCTGTGTTGCTTAATATTTTATTTACTGTGTATTAAATTTGCATGTCTTTCTAATTTACCTAGTTTCTTCAAATTTTGTACTCTCGTGCATTTTTGTCATTTACCTCCAATTGCTACTGGCTGTAAATATCACAAATACATTTTCCCCATAGTTTTCCTAGTTACAAATGTAAATACTAACTTAAACCAAAATAACACCCCTCCTATTTCACATGAGATAAATTCTATGCTTAGTTACACAGTGCTGGAGCTGTTGTCTAATTAATTGTTCTGTCTTCAGCAGTGGTCATTGGTGGGAAGAACAAGGCAACAGCTTGATTAAATCACATCTAGAAATTGTGCAAAGATTTAAAGATAGTTTTACTTTTTCTAGCTGACTAGCATTCCTTATTGTCTAATGAAATGTATAAGAGATGCTAGTATTAGATGCTTCACTTAGAACAGTTGCATTCAGCTAATGGGATATTCTGAATGGATTAGTAATTTAATAAAGTTTGAAACAATCTCTGTAAACCGATGGTATTCAGTAGATGCTGAATCTCTGACTTCTTTAAAAGATGAAAGTCCATAAATTATGTTCCTACATAGTGACACTTTCATAGCAGAAATTACTAGAAGCATGCCTGCCTGTCTGGTTCTGCCAAACTGTACCATGTTTTCTTTTTTTCTTGTTGCTCAGTCTCTCCTGGCTGGCAATAAGTTCGCAAAAATCCACATCAGCGCTGTGGTAAGCGTGGGAGTGAGTTCCCTCTGAGCCATAGGATACAAATGCCTGAACTGACATGATGATGCTCTGTTTTAAAGGGCTGCCTTACCTGTTCTTTTCTGTAATTTTTTTTTGGTGAATTCAAGACACTGTGACCATCAGATAGTCTCATTGAGCTTTAATGTTAAGGTGCTGTTTATTTCCATGAAGCAGAAAGCCAGCAGCAAACAATATCCCCCAAACTAAATACTCACAGCACAACCCCCGCCTACCCCAGGGGCTGCACTGGCTTTGTGTTAAATAGCATATTGATTACAAGATTAGTGTTTTGTGTATAAAAAGTGTATGGTCATGGGCCTTTAGATTTGAATTGCATATTTATCTCAGTAGAAAATTGTATTTATTCACAGAGGCACTGCTTGAGGTGGTTCAGAACAATGTGTGTGTGTGGGGAAATCAGCTCGTACAAAGAAGATACATGATCTTCTGGGGACTCTCTTCTTCACTATCCCCTTAGTGTATGAGTATCAATGATGGCAGAAAAGGTGTCAAAGCTTTGTCTGCATTACCACTGATGCACAAGGTGGTGTCTCTTCACTCCTTCCTCTTCCCTCCTTGCCATTAAGCATGATATGAAAGAAATGAGGGCTTTCTTCATCCAAAACAGTTGAGAAGCATTTCTGCTGTGCTAGATAGGAAAAGTGCCATTATCTTTTCACTGGCTGTTCCTGCTTTCATAGAAGACATCAAGTATTGGGTTAAATTTATCTCTAACATAGAGGATTTTATGAATGACTGAGTAAAGCATTTTCCTGTGCAACATGGGGAAGCCTGGGATGCAGTGTGTTTTGCGTGTGGATCGACACTGTTAGAAGTAATGCATGTATGCATCATTTGCAATAGCCCATGGTCCACTTCACCTTGAAGTTGTAATCTAGTCCATTTGACAGCATGGTTGAAGGCTGAGTTAAGTGTGAATGCTTCCCTGATAGTATGATATTTCACACTGTAGTAAATTAACTTAAAATCTCATTGCTGTTCTGAAAAGTGCTGCCTTGCTTTCCTTAAAGTGTTCTGAGGTCTGTCTGGCTGAATTATTTTACCTACTTTGATTTAAAAAAGAAATGAATTCCATATTATTTTATCATACTTTGTCATTCTGAGCAAGTACTAATGATGTAATTTCTCACTCTAGTTCTCAGGTTTTAGCTGGTTGCCTAATTTTGACTCAGTTCCTCCAAATTATCATTAAAACTTTGAAAGGTGAGCCACATATTATAAGTGATAGAAATAGCAATGAGAAAGTTGTGTCTGTTATAGTGGCCTATCAGTACCTACAAGAAAACTGAGGGCTACAAGAAAACTGAGAAGGGACTGTTTGCCAGGGCTAGAGCAGGGTAGGTTTGGACTAGACAGTAGGAAGTTCTATTCCGTAAGGGTGAGAAAATAATAGAATAGGTTGGCCAGAGAGGTGATGGAGTCCCTGACCCTGGAGGTGTTCAAAAGGAGGCTTGATGAGGCTCTGAGCAATCTGATCTAGTGTAGGATGTCCCTGCTTACTGCAGGATTGTTGGACTAGATGACCTTTGAAGATGCCTTTCAACTCTGTGTTCTATGATGCTATGCAAAACTGTTGCTAGTTAAAAGTGGAAAATTAAGGGATTGTGAATTTCCATTTAAAATATGTGCTTGATAGTTATACACCATCCATATAAATAGTATTAAAATGGTCATTCAAAGGTCATTTCCATTTCAGTGCCCATGAGGAGTACAGGAAAGGCCAGTATTAGCTAGAAGAAATACATACTCTGACAGTGTTTTGTGCCTGGAGGTGTTGATGATCCCAGTAGGAAATGTGCTGAGACTCTGTAAAGTATTGTTTAAAACAGTACTTAGTAAAGCTGAGACCGAGAAAAGGAAGAGACTAGTAAAATCTTATATCCCTTTAGATCATGGGAATTTGGAGCTGTGCAGCATCAAAATGGGCCTCTGACTCCCAGACAACACAACATACAGATCTTTCCTTGGAAAGTATTTTGCTCATTTAAGCTAGCATAGCACTTTTTAACAGGTCTGTTAATTATCTCTGTCAAACAGAAAGGATGTTCACATGAGTTCTCGTTGTGGGACTTAGTAGAAAAAGGCCAGGCAGGTGGCATAATTGCTGCTACTGAGTGGGAGTTGCCCACTGTGTCCACTGTTAAAATTAGCACTAAATTCATCCTGTGGCCAAGGGATACATGCCTGAAGACCAGTTTGTACAGCACTAGGAATTATTAAAAAAACAATTATTAGTCTTGGATACAATTTTACTGTTTTATCTGCATATTGGCAGTAATATCTCTTTAAAGAAAGGCATGAAAGTCAGCACCTATTGATACAATAGAAAGAAAAGCTTCATTAATGTATTTTACGAGTGAGAAGAATTCAAAGAATGTCCCTATATGATCAGTTTCAGTGTTAGTGAGTTGCTGCAGCTTGAAATGGAGAGAATTGAGTCAGAGCTAAGAGCTGTGCAAATTAAATCCTGAAGCTGACTGTACTTGGGAACTCCACCTCTTCACTGTATAATTTTGACTCCTTCATTATGGATAAGTTACAATAATATATACAGAGTTAGTTTATGAAATAAAGGAGGGGAATGCATCTTCTGGTTATGCTCAAAATGCAAAAATCTATTTAAAGATTTCTGAAATATTTGAAACTTAAGACACTACATCTTTACAGACATCTCCTGACTTGCAGATTAGCTACTGAGCCGTATTAGTAGCAGAATATTTTTAAATATTTCAGATTACCAATTCCAGTCAGACTCAATGTGAAGTAGTAATTTTTGAGAATGTAACAGCAGTCAACTGGGAAGTTAGAAAAGTAGGGAAAGTTGAATTTGCTCTACTAAAATCTTGTGTTTGATACACCTATTACCAAAAAAGTTTTCTTTCTGTGTTTTTTGCATGCCTATTCCATGTTATCAAGTTATTTGTGAAAAAATCAAGGAAAAAACAAGGGAGCTATCAGAAAGTTTGAAACTTTTAGAGAACCATTAGAGAAGCACAACTCAATCCTTTGTATAACCTTATTGTGATGGGAGAAGCATTTTGTTTTGTAACAACTGTGACTACTCTACTGAGTATCCTTCAGCCATAAGCCTGAAGTGATTGTGCACACACACATGTACATACACACATTTAGCATACCCAGATGCTTGGTTTGCATTCTCTAAGGGGTTTTGTAGCCATCCTCATTGCCAGATTTTACGTTGCCTGTAATGCTGTTCATCATGCTCAGTTGCTCAGCGTTACATCAAAGATGGTTTGCTATAGTTTTTTTGGATGTTTTGGTGGGTTTTTGGGGGATTTTTTTGTTTATTTGTTTTAAAGACAGTATGTTAACACAGATGAAATACTTTTTCTGCTTCGAGTTGGTTAAGGGTATTTTATTTTGGAAGGATTCCACAAAATAATTATTACCCAGTTCTTTAACTGTTGCAGAATACAGGCAATTTGGAGAAACTAATAATTAAAATCTTAAATGAATTTGAGTTTTGGGCTACGTTATTTTTCTTCTTTCCTCCTAGAAAATGCAATTGTTCAAATGCCTCCTAATTAGAGTAGAGATGGTCTGTATTAGTTTATGTTCTCTCCTCCCCCTTTCTGGTGTATTTGGAGAGGTATGTTTCAAATTATTTACAGTCTTAAATTGGTGAGATATTCCCAAATGTTTCACTGATTTTTTTTTAACTGCTGTTGCCATAGATTTAATGCAATTAGTTCTCTCCTTTTCATTAGGTGACTCAGGGTGATATATATCCTGAATGAAATCTTACTTACTAGTTACACTTAGCCCAATGGGATTGGGTATTTTACTGTTTTAAAGACCTAGTTCTGTATTTCAAAAATGTGGGGTTAGTTTATAATGATACTGTAATTATTTCTTTTGATTTTTGTGAAATACCTGGCTTTGTGGAATTAAACAGTGTTTTTAACATTGTCCCAAAGAGGAGGGGTTTGTCATAGGGACTGTATTGTTTTAAATGTACTCTGAACATATAATCAAACATTGTACTGTGCTCTCTCTTCTGTTTTCTTAGGATCTAAGACACTTTGGTTCCTGATTTTTTTTGTTTCTTTCTTTGGATTTTGTGACAATTCACTCTCTTCCTCTCTCTTTTGTCACTTTGGTTCCTTGCCCTTCTTGTGGAGTAGGAAATAATCCAATTGTTAAGACAAGGATATACAATCTTTTTTCTTTCTGCCATGTCCACAGCAGTCCCTTTCACTTGCTAAATGTTTTGTCCCTTCAACTCTTTTTTCAAACCAGGTTATTAGGAAGTAGAATATTGATTATTTAGTATGTGATTTTCAAAGCTTGCCTAGAGGGTTCGGGTGTCCAATTAGAAATTAATGACCTAGAGGCAGCTTTGAAAATCCCACCTGTAGAGTTGAAGCTTTTAAATGAGTCTGAAGTTAAGAGTACCGTCATAATGAGTGCACAAATGGTGTGATATTTTCCTGTGACTGGAACGAGTGTTAAATAGCATCTCTCTATCTTCATGTCAAATAATTAAGGAACTTACCAGAAGTAGGCTTCAGATCACTAAACTGTTCCTCTTTACTTTGGAACAGGCTAACAGGCAGTTATTTAAAAGTACGAAGGCACAGTACAGCCTTGGTAATAAGTTTTGTCTAGGAAGTCATGTTATATCTGTTTTGTTGAAGATAGTTAATCAGAAACTTTGAAATAAGCCTAGAGAAAGAATAAAAGCAGGGAACACAGATGTGGAGGGTTGGGTTTTTTCCGGTGGAGTAAGTGAAAAATATTTTTTAGTTACTTTTTAAGATGTTAAAGTGACGGTACCTCAGCTATAAGAATAAAGCTAAAACAAGGCTCTTACGTGCCAAAGATTTTTTCTTTTTTTCCTTCTTTAATGATTCCAAGGGTATGGCAGGTGAATCCATTTAGCAAGTCTAATGACTGGAAAGTGGAATGTTTTTCAAGCAGCATAGATAAAACGATCTGTGGCCCATCAGCGTACAGCTGGAATGATGTCATACATGGTTATGCTTTAATTCTTCCTGCATTGGTAAAGGGGGAAATGGGGTCCATAATATCCTCAGATTGCCCTGTTGAATGCAAATCCTCAAGCTGGAAATGGAGTGCCTTCTCTTTCTCCACATGACTAATGTTAATTTCTTTTGCAGAAAAAAATTTTTAATGTCTCTCTAATGGTAAATTACCATTTATTGTAAATGTGGCACATAAAGGAAGTAATAAGTCATTATTATTGACCTATTACTGCCCTTTCTGTTTTACCTCTAATTAAATAAAAATGTGCACTTTGAGTTAATACGCTTTTTGTTTGAATATTTTTTTTATTAGTCCAGCACTCTTGCTGATACACCAACACATTTCCTCTAAGATTTTGCTTAAGCTGGGGGTGAAATTTTAATGTAGCTCTCCTTTAATTGGATTTCACCAACTCATTTCTCTCTTTCTGAGGCTTCTAGTCCCAGTATTGTGTTATTTTTGGTTGTGCCCAGTCACTTGTTTCCTCCTCAAACATGAAGTTGGGAGTTATTCTGTAGGAAGTTAGTGCCCTACTGAGCTAATGATAGCTTAAAATAAGTTAATGCTTAGAATTGATGGGCTTGGCTGTCCTGGGGGATGTGGGTCAGCTGGAGTTAAGTCAGCATTTTTTTTTATTTTTTTTTTTTAGGAAAGCTTCTTAGGAATTTTAGGAAAGCAAAATTCCTGCCCTTCAAGGAATTAGTAGGAACTCCTGGGGAAACCACCCTCAGGGAGCAGAACAGAACTGGTAGATCTTTAAGGATGCCTTCTGTATAGTGCAAGATAGTATGAGAATAACAAATTTTAGAAATTTGCCTCTATCCAATGGAAAAAAACACCCATCCTTTCTGGCAGAAGTTGCATTACTGTTCTAAAAAGGAGAAAAATTTCCTAGCATTCCTAAATTGTCAGTCTCTTCAGCTCAAATTTTTAAATCTCTGATGACTGTATTGTTAGCCTTCAGCAGTGGTCCTAAGTGTGATGGACAAAAAATAGGAAGTATATTTTTTCTTTTAATGCTCTTTATGTATAAGAGTTCTTGATGGTGTGGAAAATCAATACTTGCTATTCAAAGGAAAGCTATTTGAACGAATAGTATTACTGGATTACTGGCTGGCATGCTCAGTGGGCTGTTTGCTTTGATTACATTCTTGCTGCCATAGTTCTGCATTGGTATTTAAAAAAAACCTAACCAATTTGAAGTGTTTATGTTATGAAATCTAAGCAATTTAGTTTATGTCTATATGACATAAACTCGAAGAACAGATGAGGAAATGTCCTTATTTGTGCTAAAAATATTTGTATTAATGAGCTAATAGATCCTGTAAATCAAATAAATGACAACTACTGCCCCCCACATCTTTTATTTTGGTTATTTTTGGTTGTTTTTTTAAAGTTTGTTCTTTGTTGAACTCTTAAGTGGAAAATACAATACTTGGTTTGGGGGTTTTCTTTGAGTATCTTTTAGCCCATACTTGATCACAGGCATTTTCCTTGTAATATCTGCGACACAGATTACTCAATGGTCTTTCTTTGTCTGTGCCAGCTCATATAATTCACATTTTTATTACCCTGATCAATTGAAACATTTTATTAAAGGTCAAAAGAAAAGAAAAATTGTAAAATTAGAAATGGAAATGGATTTGATTAACGATTGAAAGCATAAATATGGAAGCAAATGATCCAATTTATTAGCTTTTTCTGTTTAATAAGTATCTTTGGCTTTGATTCTAGCTCTGCATTTTACTCTAGCTGCTTTCACTATACAACTGTCTGGTCTTGTGCTGTCTGGCTTTTTTGGAAGCTTGAGAGAAATCCAGGCTAACTTATGCATGTGTAAAATGGCAGGTAACAACAGCAGCATACAAAATAGTATTAAACTTGATCATTTGTGTCAAGTGTTCCTTTTTTGATCTGCAATCCAGTGCTGAAACTGCATGTGTGAGATTTTTTCCCTAAGTCTTGATTTGTAATGCATTATTGCACTATTAATTTGTAAACATTCTGAAGGTCTGTTTTGCAAACACCTATGTATGGATAGTGCTTAGAACAGCAGTTCGCGGTGGCTGTGCCTATGCTGTGGGATGAGTATTTTCAATGGCCATTTGTGACACTTGGGGCATCTGTGCATAACATGTGTGGATACTGGATCTTCTGAAGATTGTCACTCAGACCTGATCCAAGCACCCACTAACTCCTATTGGTGTCCTATCTCCAATAGGAGATAGGGCATTTGACCAAGAAGGGAGCCAGAGTACAGAAGGTAAACAGATCTGCTGATGAGGTGACCAGGGTTGGAGAGTCTTCTGTGTGCCTGAGATTAATCTACAGTGTAAGATGCTCCAGTTTGATGGTGGTTGTGATGTAACTGCTGGGATAAGTGGTGTGGTAGGGTATTTAAGGAATACAAGGTAGAGGAAAACAGCCATTTTAGCTTTTGGTAGAAGGTGTTTTCCCTGCTGATGCCCAGGTTGATCACTGTACTAGGTACTTTTTTACCTTCTTCTTGAGGTTCATGTCGGTTAAATGTGAGCTGAGCTGAGCTGTATACTGTTTTCTTCTTCTGGTTAAATCTGTAAAGGGCTTAGATTAAAGCTGGTAAAGGTGAGGTGGGAGGTACAATGGAAGTCCAGTGGGAAAATAAACCTGCAGAAATTTAGGTTTGAGTAGGATGGGAAGGCAGTGCTTACAGGAGTTGTTACAGAAGAGCTGGGATCCAATGCACTGATTTTTGGATACTGAATGTAAGATGTTAAGGGCATTCACTTTAGAATACTTAGTGGCAACAAGCATTTCCTATATTAAAAGCTTGCAGAACTGTATGTTTACTTCTGCAAATCAAACCGTATGCTTGAAGTCAGGACTGACTAAAAGAAAATTGAGGAACTAGTGACCATCTGAGGGGAAAGAAAATATCTGAGTGACTGATGTGGCATCATACAGCACCTGTATATACAAGAACTTGTATATACTTTCCAGGTCAGCCAACCAACTGGCATATCTTTTGTATCATCTTGATCTCTTTCAAAATATAACCCTTTTTTTTTTTTCTGGCAGTGCAAGTGGGAGTTCCTTTCATTACAGCTCAGTTCCCTTCCCTAAAAAACTGTAATGAGAAAGGCAAGAGACTAGTTAAGATATCATTGCAGTCTGGTTTGAACACATTGCGTCATTAAGCACAGCAGAGTGAATGGAACTGTGTGGTTGGCCGTAGTCTGATAATTCCTACATTTGGAATGCTGGATATTTGAAAACTGTTGTAACACAAAGTTTTTGTTATGTGCAATTATCCAATACTCTAAATGTGTTCCTATGTGGCAGTTGAGAAGACTGATGGATACTAAATATATCAAAAGGGAATTAGCTGAGGATATCTCAAGGGGTTATTCTAGAGACAAACAAGACAAGGCAGTTATTTTGAGCAACAGTCATATAATTCTTTTACGTGGAACAACTCTTTGAGAGATGTCTGATTCACTGATAATTAAAATTATAAATGAGTCTTGTTTGGCCTGAGAGATTATGTTCACGCTCCAGTGACCATGGCCTCTAAGTACTAAGGCATATAATTAGACCCTTCTTTGACCTTTCAATATCATGTTGACCATATCTAGGCCGTAACAGATCTATAGCCTAGATAGTTGTTTAGGGCCAGATGGTGTTTTCATACAAAACTAACACAAGAGGTTGCTTCAAAGCTCCTTGTTCCATGCATAGCACAAGAATAGGCTATTGAAATGGGGCCTCTGGTATGATATGATGAACCGTAACTGAACTTACTGAGGGTGGACACTTTGTATCTATCATCTTCCTTTCCATCCAACATTCTCCATATAGTTCTAGGTGATTTAAATTGTAATTTTTTATTTATTTTTTCACATTTTGAGGTCATGTTTGTTTTAATTGTGTTGTAGAGGAATAATTCAAAAATTACACCAGTTGAAATCTTTTATGTATTTAGACAAAATAATTCTACTTTTAGAATAGCATGACAAAGGACAAAAATTCACATGAAGCATCCATGTACCTTGTACATCTAAATCAAGCATTACTTTCCCAAATTGTATGAGTAGGGGTTTTTAATCCAAATGTAATTATATAGCATGTGAAACTTTCAGATATAAAACCCAATTACTAATTCCTTTTCCCGAAGTTTTAGTTTGTACTTTTTCCATTTGAATAATTTCAAATTTTGACAGTTTTTGTAGAGTGACAATAAGGAAAGTGACAAAACATAGGACACTTAAGAGTCTGTCAGATGCTGCTGAGAATTTCTTTGTTAGAAAACATTCCCTTGAAGTATTCTGATGAGCCAGAACGTTCAGAGAGTAGTTTATATTCATGTATGAACACAGCACTTTTAGATATGCAAGAGTGCAGATAAACCTTTTGGAAATTATCATTATGGAAATTATAATAATTTTGAAAATAAAACTGTTAAATGGTAATAGGAAAGAGGTACATATAAGATCTATGTCTTGGCTGCAGCTGTTACTTCACTTTACCTCCTTAGGAATTCATCAAGAAACAATGAAATCATCCTTAATATTTCATGCAGTGTTTATATGTGTGCATAGAAGGCAGGAGACATGTAATTTTTATATATTAATTGATTCGACAATAACAAGTTGATAAGATACTGAGCTAAACTGTACCCTAGTGTACTTTAGTAAAGCCTTATGGAGAATTAACATTGCTGTTTTTTTCTAAAGTCAGCTGTGAGAATTTCTGTGCTGTGATTTTCCTTTAACTTAGTTGGGCAAAGTTTGGAAATGAGGTTCAGCAGTCACTTTTTTCTGGCAGTGCTTCCATTTTCCACATGTTCATTTAAATGATTTACTTCATCTACTGCCCTGTCCCCAGATGAAGTCTGCTTTCTTCACTTTCTGTTGCAGGCAATGGGCCCAAGATGTATTTAGAAACCCAGATGAGAGGTTCTTGCATTAACATACTTGGTGTATGAGATATATGAAAGTAATAAAGGGTCATCTGATGCCCACAACATAAAGAAGTGTAATACCTTTCAATTATTGATTTTTAAAATTAGTGTTTGGTAAACTTGTTTTTGATTCTTTTGAAGGAGAGAAATGGGTTTGTGGTTTTGATTGGTTTTTTTGTCCTAATCAGTCTCAACTGGGCTGCAACACACATTGCCTTTATTATGACAGATCAAAGAGTTTTGATTTTCTTTTGTTGGTTTCGTGTGTATGTCAGGAGTAGGCCACTAACTTAATGGACTTACAGAAGTTTCATGTAATTATGAAACAGATGAAGATTTGATCTCTTTATTAAGTATCATTCAGTTCTGTTTGGTATAATTTCCTTCATAGGTATTCTCATGAAGTCTGATTGACATGACATGGAATTGTTTTGTGAGCCTTTTTCCTCTTTCCCCTGAAACTTGTATAAAATTCACACTGTACAAATGGTTGCTCTACCAGGAAAGGGCTGAACAAACTCTGATTCTTCATTTATGGGTACTTCATTTATGAAGGTACTGAATTGTATAATCTAATTTTTTCTTTTTTTAATTGTGAAGTAAGACTGCTTTCAGTTATTGTAAAATTCCATCTTCTATCCTACACCATTGGCAAAAAGTTGTGTCATTCACTACTGAAATGGATCGAATGTATGTGTTTAGGCCATCTGAGCAGCAGGAAAAGGATGCTGGTAGGACAGCTGTAGAAAGATGACCCTTGTTTAACTGTGTTGAACTGATCTTATTTTTGGAGTTTAACTTTCTTAGGGGAGATACTGTAGGTAAAGGCTGGATGCATAGCTGGATGGGAAAGGACTTCCCATCACTCTTATGGACATCAGGGAGTGATAACTGTGTGTGCTTGAGCAGCCATGGTGCACTGGGAGCTGTTGGAGTTGCAACTCCAGGGAGCAGGATATGAAAGGCCGGGGCCAGCATGGCTTCAGAAAACACCAAAACTTAGGCATAGTGTGCCTGGAAAGTCACTTGGGATTTGGGCCTTGGGCCCATTTTGTAGAGGATGGATTTGATCCTTGTACATTACTTGCTCTCTTTCTGTCACCTCTTATGACTCCTGTCAGTTCCCCTCAGACTGAAAAGGACAACTCCTGTTCATTCTTCTGTTGTACAGGTTAGAGATGCAGTTTGACCTGGTAGCCTAGGAAATTTTGAAGACCACCTGAGAAACAGAAAATGTAATATAATAGTCCCTAAGAAACATGAGTGAGGGTATAGTTTTCTAAGAGTTTGGGGTTTTTTTGTTTTTGTTTTTTTACCATTGCAGAACCTGATTTAATTACCATGTGGTTTCTTATATTCTGTTTTATTTTATCCAGTTGTGCTACTACTGTCATTCTTTCTTCTTCTAAATGGGAGTATGCCCTTTTTTATTATAAAAGCATTTATAAAAAGATTCTGCTTGAGCAAAAAGTGCACAACTGCTGTGCTTAGGCTTTGCCCTCTTTGTAGTAGCTTGGAGAATGCTGTCCTAAAATAACCCTTCTTCCAAGGCAAGCATATCAAGGGCAACTCCTTTCACTTGGTTATATTTTTACTATTGACTATGAAACCCTGATTTAAATATGAATAGCTGTAATTTTTTGATTTTTTTTTTTCCTGGAGTTGATTTTTTCTATTCGATTTTGGTTCTTTGCTTGTGTATTCTCATTTTGTAAGGCAGCTGTTTAGGCTTATGCAATACTAGATAATGCTGACTGAAGCACCGTGTTTGTTTGCATTATGCTTTTGTTTTACTCTACAGTTCCAAATAATAGGTTGCTGTAAGTATTATATTTTCTGATGAGGCTTAAAAGAACTTTGGCTCTCCAATTCATCAGTACATGACTACTGCTTCACCATGATAAGCCAGTGTCTGCCTTTAGGGAAAAGGGAAATGATTGAACATGTGTGTTTTACATTACTTGAACCATGATCATTTTACTGAAATAGGCCAAGACATTAACAAGGGTTTGGCTTTGCTTTTCTTGACGGGAAAAAAAAAAAAAGCACTGGAGTTGAATGCAGTTCTTTCTATATATTCATATGTAGATACCAGCATGTGAGCCTCAACCAAGAAAATATAGTTGGAGAGGAAAATAACATTTTATCATTTAGTGCTCAGAAAGTCAAGTTCAATGGCATTATTCATATAGATACAAACATGAATGAAAGGTACATAAAGTCCATACATAAATTTGAGTTCTTTGTTGCGTATTTATTGTATTATAATTCCTTAATAGACATATAATTCCTTTCAGCCTCCATCTAGACTTCATGTGCAGTTTTCCATTCCTAGATGTGCTTTCCTTAATGGGTGATCTTCCTTCTTCCAAAAGTTTTGAGGTTTATCTTTAAATTCTTCCCTAAGCTGATCCAAAACTGTCTTTCCCTGTAAATCTTTGAGATTCCACGTGTCACTGCTCCCTGAAAGATGGGAAGCCCCTCGAGTGGCAGTTCAGATGATCATCTTGTTGGTATGGCATGATCCTCTCTGTTTTATCACTACTGATATTCATCCATCCATCTTTTGAACAGTAGCTGCATTAACATCCTCTTGTACAGCCTGATATAAGTGACAAACACTGAACCTTTTGCTGATATTTTCTGAGAATTTATGTTCTAAAAGACAAGAATTGTCTGCAGCAGTACCTCATAACTGAGTTCCTTCCATAGACACCAATCAATAGGGCATGGAAAAGAAAGCACTGAAATCTTCCCACCAAAAATGTAACGAAAGAATTCACAATACCTTATTTCAAACAACAATATGATGAACGTGTATCTTCATTAGGGTGCAGTTCAGCCCTTCTCCTTAGGCAGGTACTTGTAGTTTGAGTCCAACCATTAACCTAACCCTGACACGTCCACTTCAATACCTTGGACATGGTTACCTTGTTTAGAGATCTTGGAGGTACTGGGTTGACAAGCCCCTAGCAATCACCAGATAGACTAATGCAATCTGTGGCAAATCAGTGTTCCTGGGCAGCTCTAGGGTTGAGCAAGACCTTAACAAAGTTCATGTGTCCTGGTGAGACGCATGGGGCCAATATGTTCCAAATACTGAAATGGTTGCACTCTGCTTGTTTATATTCATTAACTGCACAGATCAGATCCTTTAGCTGTTTGTGTCAGACTCTGCTGATACAACGTATGTGTCTATTTCTGTCTTTCCTGGATATTTTGTTTAGTTTTAATGATAGACCTTACAAGACCCCAGCTCTTACAACGTTCACTGGTATGTGCTCAGAGATTCATGCTGATCTACAAGCTAAACTGTTTAGACTCCAGCGGGGCTTTTTTGGTGGTAGATTTTGAAAGTTTCTAAGGCCTGTTGTTTTCTCTCTGCTGCCAGGGTTTCCTGGGGGGGACAAAGGAACTTTAGGCCTCATGGAACACTCAGCATTAACCTGTGAAATCAAGATTTTCACTGCAACATAAGCTGTCACCCAGGAAAGCAGTGTACAATGCATTTGTGAAATGTATGAAAAGAAGTCCAGGAATTCAGTTAATTAACCACATCAGTTTCTTAACGTGATCAATTTTAATTAAACTGAATTTTAATAGAGATCTGTGTAGTCTGTAGAGAGCAATTGCTAATTCTACAAAGCATGTGCTGCTTTTCACTTCAGATTTGCTCCCATCTAATTAATATGGATAGGGCATTAAGCCTTTTTGGACTCTGGTGGTTTTCATTTCATGACTATTAATGATTTTAATGAACTGGACTAATTCAGTAGTTTTCATCCTAGTGTTTCGGAGATTTGTTCATCACAAATTTCAGGTTTATAATTGGTTTCCAGGTCTTAACAGTGGTCATTGATCAGCTTCAGCAGTTTCTTTTACAACCCAGTCAGAACATAAGAGAAGTTTTAACCCTTTGCTAACACAAGGGTGGATCAAAACTGCCTCAGTCCAGAGAAAGGATGGGTTCATTGAACATGCCATATTGTGTCTGAATGCAAACTGTGTAGAAATACTGCCATTTGAGACATGACAGATGGAAAAGAAAATGGCAAGGTGAAGCTCTGTCAGTCTTAATGTGTAATTGTCACATAATTTACAATCTGACTCTGCCCTGTTCCAATACTCAAAGCATCAAAAACTATCTTAAAACATCTAACTTTTATGTATGTGTGTATAAATATATATATTTATATCTGTGTGAGTATCTCATAGTTTTGAAAGGTATGAAAAATACTAGTTCATGCAGTGCATTGTATAATCAAAGCTTTGCATTAATAAATCAACAGAACTTTTTAGCTCTTTCCTACTGTATGTGTTTAGATAGGTTCATGTCTCTGGCTGCATAGAGCCTGGCCAAAAGGGCCCTTCTCTCAGTTGTCACAGAATCATAGAATGTGTTCAGTTGAAAGGGATCTTTAGAGGTCATCTAGTGACTGTGTTATTACTAACCTCAAACACCTTTTTTCAACAGGACTTAGTTCCACTGTTGACATAAGTAAAAATGAGTATATATTCTTTTTTGCATTGTAAAATATTAAGTGTTTTTAGTGAGATTTAAGTGAGAAACCTTGTACTTGTAAGACTAAATTTACTGATTCCTGTGTAAAACATTAATATTGTACATTCTGCTTTAACAAGCAAGCAAATCCTTGGAGTTTGTTTATTCTTGTGTCTCTCTGCCCTGCCTTTTTATGGTCCTTGAGAAATTTAGGACAACCAATTCAGAAGAGTTATCAAGTTTCATTTGTAAGTTACTTTGGCATTTTAAACTTGAGAAAATAATTTTTTTGAAAACCCACAACATTTTGTAGATTTCATTTAGATGTAAATGTTTATTTTCATTTACAAGCTTCATAGAATACTTTGATGTTATTATAGTCCATGTGCTAAGCCATGGAAATAAGAAGCAGCCATATATGTCATGGTGATGGCCTTGGAGTTTTGTTTGTTGAAAAACTTCACCACTGGTCAAGACTGAGTGCAGAATGTAGAACAAGGTTACCTGGCTGTTTGCAGATCATAGAATCATAGAATAGTTTGGGTTGGAAGGGACCTTAAAGATCATCGAGTTCCAACCCCCCTGCCATAGGCAGGGACACCTCCCACTAGACCAGGCTGCCCAGTGCCCTGTCCAGCCTAGTCTTGAACACCTCCAGAGATGGGGATGTGCAGAAGGACACAGGCCACTGTGGGACCACAGCTACTTGTAAGGGCTGGTTTCCTCTCAGATGAGTCAGGAAGGCTCTACAAGGCTCTTGTTTACTAGTGTGCCCTATTTTTATTTCTCCTCATCATGGGCCATGCACATTTGGATGTGTGGATGAAATGGATGAAGCGTATCACATTAGTGATTTCCTATTGTTTGCATATGTTTTAGTTACTTTCTTTCTAAGTATTTATGACAGCTTGGAATGATACTTGCAGTCCAAAAAAAAGTACATATCTTGTCTAGAGGCAGATCAGATGTGAGCCTTCAGCAAATCATCAGGAGGCTGAAAACTAATGTAGTGTGGGTTGTTTCTTTTGAATTTTCATTTTAATTCTACCAGAAGAAATAATAGCAGCTTTTTTGTAGCACTTGAGATGTGCTTTGTAGCTTTGCTGATGAATGGAATTGTTTTTGAGCCACTTCACCAGTGTCAGTTTGTACCATTTGCCCATCATCTACAACTACACGTTGGATAATTGTGTTCATGTTCTGGTTGGATTAGAGCAAGTTACAAGGGAGAAAGTCTTATGTTTATTTAGAGGATTAAATGACTGTAACTATTCCTTCTGGTCCTGCAATCCCTGCAGCTGTTAGCATAGGGTTCCTGTTCTTGCAGAAACACATTTCATTCTCAGACCAGAAGTTCTCTTCCCTAGTGCTGCCAGCTGTAATCTCTTTGGTCTGGAGATGAGGAGATTCTAATCCAGCTGCACCATGGTTTGGAAATATCTCTGTTTCAGCCCTGATGTGTGTTACTCTATCAGCAGTAGTAAAGATCCATCATAATTTCCTACTGTTCATTAATCCCTCTTCAGCCTTCAGCAGGGTTTGTTTTTTCTCTGCCCTCAAACTATCACTTTGGTATGTGACAGGGACATAACATATGGATATGAAAGACAAAAATTGTTGGATTGTTAAACAGTAATGATGAAAAAGATACTAATGACTTTCATTATTGTCTGAAACAATGCTTGCTTTTTTTTTTAGCTTGCTTTTTTCATTCACCAGCCCTTTTAGCACTTTCTAACACAGTGTTGGCTGAGTCAGAGCCAAGAAACACGCCAAAGTAGGATCTGCTGAGTAGGGTAGTGAAAGATGATTAATAGTATTTAACAATTAATGGTTCAATATTTTCACTGAAATGTGAATAGAAGCTCTCATTTTACTCATGTACTGTATGAGATTTGAACTTATTTGGTGTCTGGAAATCTTCTGTTACAAAGCACTGATCATTTTTTTTGGAGTGGAAGAGATTTGACCACATGCTTATTAAATTTCAAGAAAAAGAAATTCTTCTTAGTGACCATTGGAAAAATGCCTAAGAAAAATCCTTCTGGATAAAATTAACAAAGTAGAATGCCTCTCCTGATCCCTTCCCCTGCTCTGCTCCATTTGCCCTCCAGAACAGACCCCTGGGAGGTGAGCAGTATTTAGACTTTATGATACCTTGCAGCAAGATTTGCATGACTCTGTGTGTGTGCCCCAGGCAGCATTTATTCACTTCATGTAATTTACAATATGCCACAATGATTCTGTGAAGTCAAGAAACATTCTAAACGGGAGGATCAAGAGCCAGGTTTACAGCTGTAAGAAATACAGATAAGAAGCTGTGTTTTATAATCTGTTAGTTCCCTTTCAGTTGTGAGTGTAAATGTTAACATGCTGACGTAAAATCCATTGACACTGAGACACTAGTATTGAAAATATTGTATAGGCAAATTCTGTCTTGCAGCGTTGTTCACAAGAATTGATTGGAAGGTGTTTCAGAGAGAGTGTACATAAGGAAGGGTATGGTCTTATTAGAAGCAGTTTGCCAAACAGAGTTTAACCATTGTCATTGGTTGTCATGTTGGTAGACAGAAGGTGTTAAAAAAGCACATACCAATTTATATAGGTTGAAAGTGGCTTTCTGAGTTTGGAGTTTCTCCCTTTTATATATTGTAAGTGCTAATGAAGACAATAGAACAGAAGGAGCATAAATAAAGCAGAACTAGAAACAAAATAAAATTTAAACATAACAGAGTGCAATCTGTTGTGTTTAAAGATCTTGTAATCAAGGGTAAGAGGGTGCTGTTAAAACCAATACCAGAAAGGGACAGAACTATGTTATATTGCACATCCAATACAGTCCTAAACATAGTGCTGCTGCAGCACAAAAATCAGCCATGATTTAGAAAATTATCATGTTTGAAATGCCTCAACCCCCATTTTCCTTTTACTTTTATCATTGCAGTCAGCATAGGAACAAAAAATAATTCTCATGATGTCATAAAATTTATTGAAGAAAGCTGTGTCTTTCTTGAATAATTTATTTTACATCAAACATTTATAAAGTGCTACCAGACAACATGTAAGAGCAGTATAATAAAATCAATAAGCATTAAAATCAGAATGAATTTGGGTGCCTCATACATTTTCTGGAATTATTCTTGGTCTGTGCCTGATGTGTAGCTACAAAACACCTTTTCTGCCACCCTTGATCCTGTGGCCTCTGTGGGAAGCTGTTGGTAGTTGAACAATGTTGCTGGGCTGTCCTCAGTCAGGTCCCAGCTATTACCAAGGGACTGTTTCCCAGTTGGGAGCTGCAGGTCACAGTTTGTGCTGGCCTTACCCATTTCCTTTTCCCCACCTCCAGTGCCTTTGCTGTGCTGTTGAGCACCAGAATGCCTTCAGAAGTTTGAAATGTAGCACGAGTTATCTGACTTTGGTCCATAAAGCACTGTCCTATAATTTAGAATCTCCTGACTACCATTAACTCCCTTGGAATAGCAGAATAAGGACAAAGGAAGCAACCTATTGATACTGATGATAAAATTCTCAATGTAAGAAAGTAGCATAGGAGTTCAAGTAATGTGGAAAGAAGATAGCTTTTGTTCTCACTGAATAAATAAATCTGTAGTGTCTGAATTAATTATGTGATTTCTGTGATATGACAACATTACAAAAAGCATACAAGCATGATGCAAAGAACATATTTTTCAAAAGCTGAGCCTGCATACGTGCAAGACAAAGGAACTGGACATTGCAAATATATTTTGGCAAGTGAAATTAGATAATTTTTTTCACGCACAAATGCTTTGTAGCTTGTGCTCTGGTGTTGTGTATTCCATTAAAAAAATTATATTTTAAATCACGGAGTGGTAGTTCAGCCAAATACCTCTTGGAGGGTGCTACTTCATCCCTTCATAGTGTTCTCTTCAGTTCATCCTTTGGTGAGATTCACCCCTTTGTGAGGCAGGTTATTGTGCTGCCAACTCTTTCTGTGCTCAGTATTTCTCTGCTGTGGCATTTATTTGTTTCAGAGTGATCTTTCTTGGTTTCCTGAATTAGAACTGCATAGTTCCCCTGAGGCAGTATTGGTATTGCTTGCTGATAAGCTGCCAATAGGTTTCCAGATATGAACCTGTCATATTCTATATGTTCCAATGTGATTTCTTGTCATGTAATTTGTTGGTGAGGTATAATAGGTCCCATCTAGTGTCTAGACAATCTCAGCCAACAGATTTTCTTAATACTTCATGTACTTAATACTTCTATGTTTTCTTCGTAATCCTCTTGGTTCCAGATCACAATCACAACTAAGTATCTGGAAATAATTGATTTACATTTTTTAATACAGTCTTTAGGTCAGCTGCTGAGGGGAAAAAATGGCAGAAAACTTACTTTGATTTGGAGCAAATCTTAACTTTGTCTTTTTCCTCCCAATGAAAGAGGGGAAAATTGAACAAAGCATATCATTCAGACTTTAATGAGTACAGAAAAGATGACTGATGCTTCACTACTTTTCCCACAAGAACTTGAACTTGAGTCTCGGGAAATTGACTCTTAGCTCAAGCAGTAGATTCACTTTCTTTTATATGCTGGACTGCTTTTTTTGCTTTCTTTTTGTCACAGTAAATATTTACATATTTTGTACTAACTTAAGGAGTATCAAGAGCAAAAGCTGGGAGCACATAGACAGAGGCTGTTTTGGTTTGTGGAGTGAGAAATGAAGGTTCAAATTTTCCTAAGCATGGAAGTATATTGACTCTGGCTTTGCATTGCTGTTGCTGGAGAATGCTTCTAACAACTCCACCAACAAGTTAGCAAATTGATCTTCAGAAATTTTTTAAATTTTATTTTCCAAATCTTTTTTGATGGGTTTCTCACTAATTTCCAATTATTTTTGGCCCATGTAGTCTTGGGGTGGGCCAAATTAAATCTTCCAGTAAATAACTGGAAGATATATTCAGTTGTGCATGCGTGTACTTACTTGGGTTTTGTTGCTTTCTCTATAGAGCACTGTCTACGCAACAAGTCCTTCTCTCCTGCAGGCAAAAATATGTGGCTTAAATGAGGCTTTACCAATTTTTGTAGTTTGCAAGTATATTGAAGATTCAACATATTAAAATATTTTGTAATTGTAGAGGACTTTTAAAATTTTTGAACTGCAGAAGTCACTGGTGTGCAGTATAATAAGAAGCCTAATCTGCTAATTTTTCCATAGTGTGTTTTCACAGATTGATCAAAGTGTGCTGGTCTCGTGACTGAACTGCTGAAGTGCCTAAGAAGCCTCTGAGACTTCATAGGAAAGCCTCTCTGATGTGTGATTGTTGCATGTTTTTGGTGTGAGTTTTTAGTTCTGCAAATTAACTTATCTATAGCAAATCAAAGATGTGCTTGCTTTAACTGAAATTTGTAAGGCAACAAAGCCCTTTGCATGCCTATTGATCTCAAGAGTAATAATGCTGGAGTGGCACAATTCTTCTTGGAATCAAATTTTTTTCCATTTAAGCACTAGCCAGCAGTCAGATATGGGTATAAATTGTCCTGGTTTTCCTTCTTTGCACAGAAAAGACTCCTTCCAGGAGGCAGAAAGAGTTTTGAATAAACGAGGCAGATTGCAGCCTTCTGCATGGGCAGTATTTTAACCAGAGCTGCTCCACGCATTGGTTTTCTGCCTGCAGCCTGTCCCAAATACACAAATATCTCAATGTACCACAGGCACCACCAACCTCTCCAGCTACCTTTGTATCTTGCTTAACCAGCAATCACTGCCCTGGTAGGAGGACTCCGTGGCTTCATTAGGATAAAGTTCTAAGACTTCACTGCTGTTCTCATGACTTGCGATGTTCAAACTCTTCTCTGATGTAGGAAGTTCAGTTCCTTCATATCTGCACTTCTGTCACAAAAACAGAAGCCCTTTGACTGAAGTGGCTTGTGGCAAAGTGCCTCTTCTTTTTGTAATCTCCTTGATTTTATTACTGTTATTTTTTAAAATAAGCCTCTCTACTCTCTGAAGTGAATACCTAGTATAGAATTATTACCCAATTAAAAGAATCATCTGTGTAACTGTTAAATATGGATAAAGTGCTCATTAATCAATGGAGTGCCATTCTCCTGAAAGCCCAAATCCATTCCATGTGAAAGTCCTCTCTGCTGTGCAGTTCTGTACATGGTGCCCATGTGGCTTTTTGCTGGGCAGTAGTAGAGCACTGCTCTAATCTATGAACTCAGCCTGTGCATGCTTCCACATTGCTGTTTGTTCTTTTTACTGCTGCTGAGCAAAGCATAGGCATGCAAAATGGGATGACAAGACATTGTTGTTGAGCAAGGTCACCTGAGGCTCACGTTACACAGCTAAGGCACCTACTGCTCTCCACCCAATTCCTTGTGAGTTCACTGCCTTGAAGAGTAGGTGGCCGTAAGGATGATGCTCCGTGCCTGAAAAGAGTCAGAAGCAGGAAATTCTCTCCTGGAAAGTTTTTTTTACTTCTCAAGGTGGCAAAATTCAGACTTGCATGTAGCATATGGAGCCAACCATGTGATGGTGATACTTAATTGTAGTAAGTTATAAGGAACATGGAGATAATAACTTAGAAAGAAGTGATCTCAAGTGATTTGGTTTAAATTACATGGAACGACATATATAGAAGAAGTGAAAGTAATTTTAGAATGGAAAATTTTCAAAAACATATCAATTAAGGATCAATTAAATTAACTAGACTGAAGAATTCAGGGAATTGAAAAACATCCTGAAACTTCAGTTTAATGAAATTCCAAAGTGCAGTGTGAAATTTACAACCAAGGACCTAATTACAGAGCTGTTACTAAGGAGATAATTTAGGGCCAAGATTGAGTGCAATCCCCAAACCACCATGTTCATTGCATACCCTGAAACTGCAACAAAGCTCATGTAGATCTGGTGAGAGAACAAATATACATAGTTTTGCTTTGAATTAATTCAGATTGGAAACTAGATATTGAGATTCGGGCATAGGTCTCCAAAAGAAGCGTTAGGATACTGAAGACCTAAAAGGAATCAAGGTGGAGCCCAATGTGCTGTTTAAATGTGTTAGCTAAAAAGAAGTGTAAGCTGAGGGTGTTAACCAGATGTGAACCAGCTGCTCCTGGTATTTTTCTGCACTATATTGTGCTGCACAGTGTAGGTTTACTCTCAAAATATGTTCATTACAAACTTGTTGTACTTTTTCAAGTTTTCCACTGACTAGAAATAGGCTTTGAATTGTGCCCTAAAGCAGCAAGTGGGATTTAATTTGCACAGCTCCTAGGACCTCAGCTGAAGGTATTCCTTATTTTCCATTTCTTGCATGGTAAAGCTTAAGGGAAGGAGAAGTGTGGTTACCAATATTTTGAGCATATAATCTGCAGCTGATATTCTTACAGAGTGGGAGGAAAAGAAGCACAGAAACACAATGTGAAAACCAGTATCAAACTTGACTCCGATAATTCACTCCCAGTGAAGGCTGCTCATGCATGTGGGGACATAACAGAGAAATGGTGACTTAAGGTCCTGTCTTCCCTGATCCCATACTTGCTTCCTCTTCAGCATTTGAGAAATTCTACATCTATGACTTGTAACACCTGAGAATTTAATTTAAATTAGCAGTATTTTAACGGCTTTCAGGTTATTTCATGTGAAAATTAAGTAGGTCTAAAAGTGTGTACTCATACATGCATTGTTTTAGAATTTTGAAACCTGTCCAATGCTAAGCAAGAAGTTCTCCCATTACAATAAGCAAGATCAGTCATTAAGTTAAATTATTTGCTTAGCTGATGAATAGAAATATCCAGAGACCCACTGCTTGAAATATTAGCATGATATACAGTGCTTCCTTCATGTTTTAAATTTAGGGAACCCAAGGTTTATATATTTCTCAAATGTATTTGAAATCAAATCTAAGAAACGGTATTAGCAAAGCTACTATACAGAATATGAAGCTTACAAAAGAGAGAATATTTAAATCTATTAAATTATTATGTGTAGTATTACCCAAAATATTTTAGATGGGTTTATGAAAACTTTGAAGTTTACTTTAAGAGCTGTATAGTTAAATGCTTTTAAATGCACTGCTTAATTTTTCCTCACATTGTAATTCATTGTTGGCCTTTTCTGCAATGAATTGTTGGGATTATCCAATAAATCAGCAGAAAAGACATGCCAATTTCCTCAACAGTTGACAAATTACGGTGTGGGCAAAGTACTGTATGTTTTATTTATTTTTAAAAATTTATTTCACAAGGAATTCAGATGCACCAAAATGTGTTGGTTTTATTTAGTAATATTGCATTTAATTATGTCCCACTGTTTCTCAAGTAGTATTTATAAGCTAACTGTCATTGCTAATAGCAAAGTATCATTTTCCTTAGTTTGCTAATATTCACTTAGCAAAAACAGTATTATTTGGGAATAGATTTGGAATTGCAAGGTTTTTCTCTATAGATCATCATTTTGATAGAAGATCATTGTCTTGGGTGTATTTTCTCAGAAGAAATGAAGCTGAATTTTGGGTTCAAATACTGTCATTTTGAATTATTTAAATACTTGCATTCCAGTTTTCATACACTCATTTTTTTCCTAATGTTTTTGGGTTTATAGCTATGCAGTCAAAGTCAGCACATGTCCAAATCTTCTATTGGTATATACAAATAGGTAGCAAAACATTCATAATTAGCACTTGATGTGTGGGAAAACTAGTGATAAATAACTGTGCAAGTTAGGCTGTCAATTGTGCATTACCTTGGACTTCTCAGTTCATAAATATCATTGTCTGGAGTGCTGAAAAGAAGAGATACAATATCATTCCTTGTCAAGAATGTAGCCTCTTTTGTCTTTATCTTAACATGCCTATTGTTTAAGACAAGCTTTTTTTAAGTGCTCAGAAAGTGCCAGCAGAGAGAGAATGTTCCCAACCTTGGCCATGTACGACACCCCCTGCAATTGTATTAGCTTTTATGCTGCATGATGTATGAGCAGCCTGTTGAGATCTAGGAGTCTGGAATGTGATGCTGAAAAATAACCATTTATGCGATCCATTTAATGTTTAAGGTTAGGCACATCAAAAAGATGGCAGTGTTGAAGCGCACTGAAACATGACAAGGATTCTTGAAGCCCTGAAGCTGACTTCTGTACCTGGGCAGCTTCCCTGGGGGATAGTGGGAGCAGCAGATGCCTTATAAATACTTTCAAGTCTTTTCTCTAAGAGTCACCCAAACTGTGGTGTGGGGAGAGAGTGCACCACCTGTAGTGTGCTGGGTCTGTAGAAATGAGGCAAAGTTAAGAAAATGTTTTTAACAGTGAGAATGGTGAGACACTGGTACAGGTTGCCCAGAGAGGTGGTGGAGGTCCCATCCCTGGAAACATTCAATACCAGGTTTGATGAGGCTCTGAGCAACCTGATCTAGGGCAAGAAGTGAGGAAGTTGGACTAGATGACTTTTGAAGGTCCCTTCCAACTCAACACATTCCACGATTCAAATCCCCCATAGCCAACTTCTTGATCTGAAGCTGCCCCCCTGGCAGACGCAGTTATGAGGAGGAAAATCTCATTTACAGGAGTAGTGAAACATCCCAGGGACGAGGGTTCTGCAGTGCCTAAAAACCAGGTGATAACATTAAGATAACAGTACATCACCTGCAATTTAGCAAGCTCAGTAATTGAAACAGAGTTTATACTGCCTAATGGCTCTTGCAGGGAAGCGGAGCGGGTTACCAGTGCCTGTGGAGGGATGGGCAGAGGTGGGTGAGGAAGGACACTGGCAGAGAACGTGATTGTGTTTTCCACCTCCCTCATAGTCATAGTCATCTAGTTTGGAAGGGACCTTTCAGATCATCAAGTCCAACCATCAGCCCAACTCTTGCAAGCTTCATACCTGGACAGGGACTTGAACCCTTGACCCTCAGATTAGGAGTCTGGTGCTCTCCCAACTGAGCTACACACCCAGGTGCCTTGCACATGTAGGTTGCCTCTGCCCCCATCTCTGTTCTTCAGTCAGCATGCATTTTTGCATGTCTGAGTGGTGACATAATTTTCTTAAGTTCCATGAAAATCAAGAAAGCTCGCCTTATTCAGGACCACAGTGCTGGTGCCATCCCACTGGAATTTCCCACGTGCCTTGTTGCCTCTCTTTGGCTTAGCATACCCATGGAGGGACAAGGTGGTGCTTTGGGAACGCTTTTGTGACGCCTTTTTTTTTTTAAATGAAGATCTCAGTCAATAATGCTGTCATTTCTCTGTTGCTCTGTGATAAACCTGTTAGCCTGCTTCTGGACAAATAATTCTTCTGGGAAGGGTGAAGGTCCTATAGTGGCTAAAATGGAGATGAGAGCATGGGGAAAACTTATGGTGTCTGTTTGCCTGTCAAAGCAGTAAATTTCTGTTTACTGACTTAAAGCCCTCCAAAGACTGTGACTAGATATATATTATTTTAGAAACCATATATTACTTATTTAGATGTATCAAACATGCTTCTGCTTTAAAGACAAACTGTACTTGTTTTTTAGGTACCAAGTAAAAATACTCCCCTAAGTAGGAGGAAGTACAGTTAATGAAAAACAACAGTGGTGTCAGAGTGTGCTTATGGGAACTTCTGAACATGCAAGATTTGATGGCAAGATGTCAGTAAATGCACTCACATGGATACAAAGCAAGCTCTTGCAATACTTAGAAGTCTGCTGCACTGGCATTAATTTTAGTTAAGGTTTGAGTAGTGTGAATTTACAGCTTTACATCCAAACTTGAATGATCAGCTAAGCTTTCTGTTGTGAGAAGCTTCAGCCATATTTCTGTATTATCACTCATGAGTCAAGAACCTGTTTATCTGGATCTAAGTCTAACACAGCTTTTAAAAGTTGACTTATTTACATAATCTGAAAAGTGCAGCAGCAGCATTCAAGATTTTAATTTTTACTTCTATAACTAAAATCATAGGGACACAGTTTTCCATCCTATTGTTGTTAATAGTTGGACTGACTTGAGTGGACTGAGTTGAGTGCCTCCCAGGCTGGGCTGATCATTTGCATCCCCTGATGCTCACACATTCTGGGGTGCTCCTCTTTCATGGAGCTCTTTCAGTGGTTAAACACAGCCTGGCAGGCATCTGAGAAGAAAAATACCTTTCTCTTTGGGGAGGATAGGGAGAAAACAGGAAAACTTCTGCTCTGGTCTCTGGTTGGCATGTTTGCCATTGAATCAAAGGCTTATAAAAATATTTTCTTTCATACAATACAGTGGTATTTCACCTAACAGTTTCTTTTTTGTTTTCTCTGATCTTTCAGAATCAAGCTTCATAAAATTGTTAGGGGAAAGGGAGGGTTTTTTCTTTATGTATTTCATTCTGTAGGAAACTTTCATAGTATAAAAAAAAATCTTTACCAATCTTTACTGTAAAGAAGAGTCTGAGAAACTGATACCGAAGAATGTATTGCCACAAAATGGTCTTAGAAGATTGCTTTAATTTTTGTGGTAATTTACAATTACATCTTGGCAATACTCTGCTTCCCTTGTCTTTGTCTGTAAACAAAGTACAGCTCATAAATGCATCGTGCCAAGAGAATATAGGAATATGCAAAACACACCATACAACTTTTCCTTTGCCACCACTACTAATGCATGATTGGATGTGTAATTTGTATAAACAGTCACAGATGAAGCTTTAGTTTTACTATTAGGATCCCTCATAAAGCACTAATTACTTAGCTTAAAAGGAAGCACTAGGGAAAAAATGTTTTTTTTGGATCAGAAAGATGAAATCCAAATTGAAATTTCTGTTTCATAAGTAGCTACACCTTTATTTTGGTTTGGGCCATGCTATGGCCCAAAACCCTCTGAAAATAAAGTTTTCCATTTACAGACTTTAAAAGCTGTATCTGATTTTATTTTCACATTGCTAAATTGACATGAGGCAATGATTTAAATAATTTGCCAATTTTAAGGTGGCATTTGTTTTTCTTGCTGAGAATATTACTGGTAGCAAAGAGATTCTTTCCTTGCTTTACTTCCCAGCATGTGCATGTCAAAAATGAGCTCCTGGAAAAATGAAAAAAAGACTCCCTCCCCAAAAATATGTGTTGAGAGAAACCCTGTGGGCTTGCTGGAGCCACGTGATCTCAAAACAAAAAGCTGTATTTACTGTGCTTTTTGAAACCAAAGATCTTTATAAATGTAGGTAACTCAAAACTAAGATAATGAAACTTCTGTCTCAAATTGTGCAAGTATAAATTTGCCCACTGACTGTACCAGCAGTCTTTTCACTATCTGAAAGATGGCTCAGATCGCTCACCAAGCCTAAAACTCTCATTGCTATGATTAAATCTTTTTATCCGGTGGTGTTACCCTCAGATGTCTCTAACATTTTGTAAATAAGTTTTCTGGTAAAGCATCTTTGCTTGCAGGTGGCAGAAGCAAGTTGCATTTTCATTTCACATCTTAGCTGGGTTTTCTTGGTTGATGAAATTTTGATGTAAGGGTTCAACCTGTGTCTGGTATTTGTCCTTTCATGCTTTCAATTCTCCATTGCCCAACTCTTTTGATTAGAGTGAATGTGTATGTATGTGTGCTAATAATTTTATCTGGGGATCAATAATTTCTTTGGAGATTCATTTAAGAATAGTGGTGATTTGAAAAATATTAATTAACCAGTTGGGTTGTGAGCATTGGCTAGCAAATTTTGATTTCCAGGACTTCAGTTTCTTGCATATGCTTAAGTTCTGTGGATCTACATTTTTTCTGCATCTAGATCTAATTAATCTTTAATCAAATTTTCTCTCATAACTCTTTGCTTTTATAATTTTGTGTGGTTTTGTTCTGTTTCTTAAATAAAGGTTGCTTTACAAATACAAGTGTATGCTAAAGAAAATTATTATGTTTAGAATAAAGTGCAGGTTGCAATTTTAGGGTATTTAATAAATAGAAGACCTGAAACAATATTCTGAAGTTAATGGGGTTTCTTGATGAGTTGTTTTTATGGTTTTGTTTCTTTTTTTTTAAACTATCCTACTTCTCCACAGAGGAAAAATATTTTTTGTTCTTGGACTAACATTTGTCTCAAGAATAAGCATAATGAGCATCTGAGAGTTGACTGAGGGTGAAATGATGTGACATGCCAATGACATTTTCATTAAAAATTTTTTTAATGAGAACAGGAGAGGAGAGAAACCCTGTGGGCTCTGATGCACTGTTAGCTACCAAAAAGTACAAATATTTACTTTGGAGTGTGATAGTGTAGACAGATATTTTTTCCACAAAATAACCTTTCAAGAGATGCCTGTTTGGTTATTCTTAACAAAATGTAAGTAATGCAGAACATAAGAGTAAAGTCAGACTTTAAGTGACACTTTAAGAACCATGAAGATGATCAGAGGGCTGGAGCCACCTCCCTTATGAGGAGAGACTGAAGGATTTGGGGTTGTTCAGCTGGAGAAGAGAAGGCTCGGGGGGGATCTCATAGTAGCTTATCAAGGGGGCCTAAAGAAAGGCAGGAGTAAGACTGTTCGATAGGGTACAGGATGGCAGCACTAGGAGTAATGGATGCAAGTTAGAAGAGGGTAGATTTAGGCTGGATATAAAAAATAAGTTCTTTACAGTGAGGGTGGTGAGACTCTGGAACAGGCTGCCCAGAGAAGTTGTGGATGCCTCCTCCCTGGAGGTATTTAAGGTGAGGCTGGATGAGGCATTGAGAAACCTGGTCTAGTGGGAGGTGTCCCTGGCCATGGCAGGTGGGTTGGAACCAGGTGATCTTTAAGGTCCCTTCCTACCCAAACCTTTTTATGATTATATAACATGAGCTGCTCCTGTTCTTTGTGCTACTGAAATCAGGAAACTGAATAGTAGCTGATTTTAACCATTCAGACATTTGAAACACTGTGCCACTGAGAGGAGCTGGGATATGTGCTGTATATCAATATGCATTTGTATCACCTTATTTTTTTATAGCAGCAAAAGCTGTATCTTTACAATAAAAATGAAAAAAAAAAAAGGCAGAAAGAAACAGACAGTGGATGTGTCCCAGGTAGATCTTTGTAAAACTATAGCAGTATCAATCCATTTTGGTTTATCTGATTACTACCAAAACAAATAAGATATTACATGTTGGGGAGCAAACACTAAATAGTAGTAAGAATAAAATTAAAAAAAATACTTGTGCTTGGATAAGAAGTCCATGCTGTCCTTGTGCATCAAGCATTTTTACACTTTCTGTTATAATCTAACACATCAGCACTGTCAAAGCATGCAGGCTATACCTGGCAGAGCAATCATTTTCCCAAAAATGTTGAAAATAAAGACTTATTGTTGCCATTTGTGGTAGAAGCATATTAATGAATGAATCACCAAATCCTTCATGACTGATTAAAGCTCTGAGCCTACATAAGTTACTCATAAAAGGCCACATCACTGTAAAAGAACGAGGACTGGCCAGTGCAGTGGGAGGCAGGCACCCGTGGGTCTCTCTGGGCCACTGCCTTGTTGGGGTGGGAGCCAAAAGCATATGTGCTGCAAAATTTGTTGCACTGTGTGATGTTAAAAGTCAATGAGGCCTTACTACTGCCTGCAAAAATAGCTTTGCTTACAGAAAAATAAGTGGTCAAAGTCATATAAGGGAAAGCAAAGAGAAAAATGTCTGTTTAACCCACTTCAGAGTGTTGGCTCAGGTGTGTGTGCCTGTAATTTTTGTTTGAAATCAGTCAAGATGTTCTGTAAACCTTTGCAATGTTGTCTCAGCAAGTAAGAGCCCGAGAAGGTAATTCAAAAGAATGAATATTTTTTGTATATCTCAGAACAACACTTGTACAATTAATCATTCCCTTGAAAAATGTTTTGAGTTTTTGCCAGTGCTTTTTTTGGTGGGGAGCCAGTGCAGAAATAATTGAAGGGTCCTTATGTGTAAAAACTGTAATATATAATAGAATTTGGGAGTGAGGAAAAGGTCTAGATTCATGTTGCAGTGATGTCATCCCAGAGCTTAGATACCTTGTGAGACGAGGGAGAGGAGGATAGTGGCTGCAAGCTAAAACAAGACAGGAAAAATAATTCCCCCTCTCTTTCAGCTGTGGCTGGTGGCTCAAACCTTTCTCATCTCCCTCTCTGAAACCGAATTCTGAAGCCATTCTCGTTCCACTCTTTAAATGCACCAAAGAATGAGATATGAAAACGTCATTGATGGGGTATTTAGACCAAAATATTAATAGGTCTTTGGGTTGGAGTCCAGTAATCTGAATAGGTAAGGGTATCTTCCGTCATTAATATCCCTTCCATCCACAGCAGGGTGGGGTCCTGAAGTTCTACTAAGTACCAAAAACCACTGACAGTAACAAACCATTTAAAATACATTAGACCTGTATAACTCACTTCAAGCATGCACAAAGGCAAATTTAATAGAAATGCCTGTGTGCTGTCTTAGCTTCATCTGCTAGCTCAGAGTTTTGGCTACTCTTTCACCACCCTTCACACTTCTGTCGTGAGGTCCCTTAAGAGAAAGACTGATGGTAGGTAACAATTAGGACACAAATTATTTCACTTCAGAGTATTTTTTACTTGTGCCTTTGAATTAATATATTATAATATTATTATCACAGAAGAATAACATCAGAAAATCCTGACTGAGGAGTGTATAATTTGCTTATTTTGAAAAAAACCCCTGACTACTGTTTATCTACAGAGAGGCACAGAAGGAATAGAAAGGTCTGCCTGGTTTTTATTGTCTTTAATCCAGTGTTTAGAATTCTGTTAGTTTCAAATATATTTATAACTCAGAAATGTATTTAAGTGAAAATCCATTTGATAGACCAATTTTCATAGCAGAAATAATGTCATGTTTTCTTCAGTCTCTGACCTTACAGTTTGTGCTGCAGGGAGCTTTTACCTTTTTAAACAAACCGAGTATTTCTGAGCAATGAACTAGCTCCAAAGGGCTGAAATTCATAGCACAAAATTGCAGTGGAAGAGTTAAATTAAAGGTAACTTATTTTTGCATCTTTTTGGTAAATAAATACTGGATTTTATTAAATACATCTAGCACGGGGCAGTGCTCCAGATATAGAGGAAATGACATTTATCCTGCAGATGCAGAAGATGCATCCTGAACCTTCCCCAGGCTTTATCGGTCAGTAATTAAACTTGAAAACAAGAAACAAAACTTTGGGACAAGATGCCATCCATGGCAGTGATGAAAAGGAGAAAATTTTTAAAAAGTAAAAAGGAAAGATTTGCTCTCTGTGCTTAAAGAGAGAAGAATTGCTAAATATATAGGAAGGTTTCTATATTAATAAGTTTTTGTGTATTATGTTTGTGAAAGTTCATAATTCTTTTTCATCCTTAAGTCTGTAAGGGAAATCAGTTCATTCCAACTCTGATATTCAACTTGGCTCATGTCTTAAGCCTTTCAAAGACAGCCTTTAAAGACTGCATTTCAGACTGTGTTGGTGTTCAGGAGGTCTGTTAAAAGCAATTCTGTTTGGGGTTGAATTATTGGTCTCTTTCTGTCTCACTGTTACTTGTTTTTTTAATGTGGAGTCAATATTCTTTCTGGAGATCATTCCACAAAGTTTTTTGTAGATGAGGGAAGGAGGCTTGGTGATTTTTTTTTCATTTTTTTCATGATCCATACCTGTTTCTTCATCTTGTCTGCTTAAATTAGAATATTTGATGTTTTCTAACAGAGGCATTTAGTGGTTCTGAAAGTTTAAAACAAAACTTTTGGTGCTGCAGTCTTACTTTCATCTGAGAAGTGGGGAACTGCACCAAGTTGGAGAAATCAGTGTGATTTACTTGGGGACTGCCTGATTACAGCTTGGATATCAGTTTAACTAAATTCTGGTTTATTCACCACACCAGGCTAAATCAATTTAAGGTTGTCTTAAACTGATGTAAGAGAGACTGTGCAAGGGATCTGCACAGATTTAACTGAACTGATTCTAAACCACTTGAGTTAACTTAGTGCTGTATATATACTCATACTGTATATAAATCAACCTTTAGATGTAAAAGTTTAAAACTCCATATTTTGTAGTTGTTCACTTGATTCATTCAGATCTTTGTACAGATGTTCACTATGCACAACTATTAACAGTGTGAGGCATGGAATGGAACTCATAATTTTCTCTTTTTTTCAGTAGTACTAATATTTGGAAAATGAGAGATTTGAGATGCACATAACAGTGCATTCTGATAAAACCCTTAGTAGGATGAAAAGACACTGGATGATAATGAAATTGTATTTTGAGCTTTTTTCCATAAAATGAAGTAGTCATTCTAGTGTGCGAAGTGCTATCATTATAAAGCAATTTGCCACCCTTAATGGGAGGACTTTTATTTCATAAAATATTAACAAAATATAATATCGGTGCAATAGGTTAGGAACAGTCTTATTTTCTCCATAAAAAGTCAATTTGTAACCACCACAAGCTGTCTTTCTCAAGATTGCTATATTAGGGCAAATGTTCCTTTTATAGAAGTATCAAAATACAAGTATTAAAATAATCACAACAGATGTTTAATTTTCTTTTCTACTTAGTAATCATGTATTTTTCACTATGCCTCTAATTTAGAGGCTGGTGCTTTTTCTGAAGGTCATCAGCCAAAGGAAGTACAATTTAAAGAGTGCCTAAAAAAAGTAAAAAGTTTTGAGACAAAGTTCCATTAAAGTGCTTTGAGTAGACAACCGATAACAGGAACCTATCTCGCATCTTGCCTAAAAAGTAGTTTGTACTAGGGTAGCAAGTGAGGAAAGATCAAGTTTCTTTTTTCATGGTGAAGCATGAGGAAGAAAAGTGAGGAACATCTGTAATTACAGGATTTCTGCTCCCATCTGGGCAGCTGCAAAGCATATGCATCATATGAAGAACAAAGGACTTGAGATGGCAGAATTAACTAAGTCTTAATGGATTCACTCTGTCATTTGCTATCTTTGATACTATTTTTAATTAACTGGTAGATTTACATGGCTTTTCTTTCTTTTTCTTTCTTTTTTACTTGCTGCTGTTATTGTTCCAGTGTCCACTCAAGCACAGATTATCAACTCCTAGGGAGGTCATTAATCATATTCATTTAGATAATGCTTTGAGATCAGCTGAGAAATAGAACTCTCTAAGCTGTTGAGCCAAAGATCATGAATGAAACTACTTCAGCAGAATGATAACCAATTTTTTTACTAAAGTAAATGAGAATACCTCCCTGTGCTGATGTTTGCTGCTGTGTTAGCAAGGTGAAAAAGTAGGGGAATTCCAGGAAAGAGAGAACAAGACATTTGGTGAGCAAAGGAGGATCAAAAGTTAAATGTGAATAATCTCTTTCTCCAGCTTTACAATGTCTGATCAGTCACTGAAAATAAATACAACAAAACTTAGTGCAATATATGTTTGTTGCATCAAACTTGATAGGAAATATTTGATCTCCCTCTGCTCAATTCTGGATGAATATTTTAATCAATAATAACCTTCAGTATTTAGGAAGAAACCCCCCAAGCAAAACTATAGGCAATCAGTGCATCATCATGTGTATGTACCATAGGGTTGTATCTATAAGAGAACAAACAAGCTCTTTTTTTCAAAAGGTACCTCATATCTGTTTGGAAGAAGTCTATTTGTAAGCTTTTCTAAGTGGAGCAAACCTCCATTTTAATTATTATTGTTGTATGTTTTCATTTAAGAAAACATCACCACAGCAACCAGGTTACAGTTCTAACTGGATTTTATGAGTTCTTTTCCTGAATAGCGCAAAAGTAGCTTAAGGAAATTGCATTTTTCTGATTGAAGGTACAGTGAAGATCATTAGCATTTTAGCCACTCCAATGCCATGAAGTTCTATCTTAGTGTCCTTTTTGTAGCAAGGCTTCCATTGGTGTTGCATGGACTCTGCTAGGCTGTTAGCTGCAGGCTGGGATTCCAGCAGCATAGTGAATGTGATTGGTCCCTAAGAATTCAGTATAAACTTATCAATGGCAAATAAATCACCACAAGCTGAATGCTTCTTCAGTCTGCTGAAACTGGTGGTTGGAAATCCTTTATCTGGAAGTCATTCACAATGGGAACCAGTCCTGCATCTATTATTAACAGGGTGGAAGCAATCTTGCTTATGTCTCTATGTATGTTCACAGCTGTCTGGCAATTGGGAGTGGTGGAAAACATAGAAGAAACATTGCCTAAACTAGTTGCTTGTGAGTTGAAAAAGCCTATTTATCCCTGTCAACAACAGGCCCTATTAACTATTTTTAATGAATCACCACTGCTTTTACTTTTGCCATCAGCCATGACCTTCACCATTTAGAAACACATGGTCTCTCATAAACGATAGTCTATGACATATAAACTTGAGAAGGATTCTATCACAGCTCAAACTACAGTATCTATCACTAAAACAAACTGCTCATTCCAGCTGAAGGAGACACTCATATATATCATGGAACCAGCATTCTATATTTTGAAATTTACTGCCTTGCAATGGTGCTTCTTTTTCCTAGGCCTTTTTTTTTTTTTAAGAAGGCCATGCAACCTTGGTCACTTAATGCTTTTGATAAACTTCTGCTGACAAGGAACTTGATTAATGATGGTTAAAAGAATTGAATCAAGTGTAGGAAAGACAGGGCCAAAAAAGCAGACTGCTGGGCTGATGGAAACTAACGTCTTTACAGAAATATATGATGGACCCTCCTTTTTGCCATGCCAAGTAATTACTCGCACAGTCCTGTTGTAATAATTCCTATTACAGCCAAAACGGAAAAGTCAGTAACTCACAGCCCTGGGACAAGGTGAAGGCAAGGCCAGAGTAGTGTGGATCAATATTTCATTTACTCACTGAGGTTAGCTTCTATCCCTGTATCAAATTCTTTTACAGAAAGCCATGAAAGAAATGAGGTTTGCTGAAAAATACCGATACAGGGCCCTCTTTTCCTTGGGGGTGCTCATGGAGTACACGGAGCAACAAAACCTTTCAGCAAAACAATATACACTCAAGGTCACTCATTACTTGCTACTGTTGGAAAATAAAGTGCCATTAGCCTGATATGAGTAATGTACATCAATCAACTGCAGACTAGCAAAAGTATGTTTTCAACATGGTATTGCAGCTGAAAATGAATGAACCGTGTTAATGCTTTCTGCACAGTTTGACAACAGTGAAGCATTTTTCCTTTGGCATTATCGTTTATATCAGAGTTTCACTGCAACTCATCTCTGTAAACTCAAGCCAGAGCATTCCTGTTGCTCAGAGTATCTTTGTGCTATATTATAATTGAATTAATTCTCATTAAGCAAAAGCCATTATTTTGATGGGGGCAGTTGGATGCTTTCCAAAAAGCTCCTGCTTGTGCTTTATAGGACCCTCAGTCTAAGGACAGATAAACAGATACAAGAAGAAATGATCTATTGTGTTAGTGAAATAGTTTAAAGCAATATTTGCTTAGAATATGAGGTGACATTGAGGTAGACATACTTTCTGTACACAGCAACCCTGTGTAAAAGGAGGACTTTGATACATCACTCAAGATTCACATGTTGAATGTAAGGTGCCCACTGTGCTATCTGAAGGGCAAATGAATATATGCTTCTGAAATACGGGAGGAACACTGGTGCATTTTCTTCTTCTTCATCTCACATGCTTCCTTTAATATTTTAAATGTTTTTCCTATAGATTTGGGGATTCCAGTGAGGCTATTGCAGGCAGGTGGTAACTGAAAGTGTGCTTTATATGAATCACAGTCTCATTGACATGTGCAAAAACTAATGGGGCTTGTTGGCATCTGGGGCATTGGTCAAAATGCAGGCTTTCTCATTTAATATTTCTCATTTGTATATATTTCCATTATAACAGAAGAGCAAGTTTTACTTCTGTGCACTGGTAGGAATACAATCCTGCTTTTACTGACTGCTTTCTGGAAAAAGTGTTCAGTGGGTTTCTTTGTGATTGTTAGCATGTTTAATCATTATTTAGATGTTTTCAAATCTTCTTAATTATCATCTGGTCATAAGGTTATGTTTGTTTTATAAAAGTTCAGAATTCTCTAATCTTACCTTTGTGCCTTTGAAAAATTTGTATCATAGTCATGAGGGGGATGTCTGCCTTGTCATCCTGTTCAAAAATAAAGGCAGAAAACAGTACATATTTTTTATTTTCCTATGAGGCATTAATATTTTCTTCTTTTTTCTCCTTTTCTCTTTTGTAGGATTCTTTTTGTCTGTCTTTATCATTTTGAAACCACTTACTAAATAAAAATGGTAAGTATTTGTTCCAGAATCTTATCCTGAGGACTTACTGAGGCATGCAAAAATAGTTGAAGTGTTTAGGATTTTGCAATATTACTGCCTTTTGTAGTGGTGAAGATAAAGTAGTTTCCTTTTCTAATACTGTCTCTTGAGATCAGACACCCAAAGCAAAGCATTCTCATCCACAATAATCGCTGAGCTACCTCCAGCACTGGATTTGCTTAACCCATGCAACATTGTAATGAAGGGTCATGGGGATAATGGCTGATTGAAGGTCATATGCTGAGTCAGAAACTCTTGTGGTTTTTCACATTTGCCATTTTCTGATAAGTTTGGTTTGTAAAGTTTCTGTTAAGTTTTCTACTGTTCAGTAGAGTCTAGGGACATCCAATGAGTTCATTTCATGTCTCATGAATGTGTCTTCTACAGCATTTAACAACTGAGATAATGCTCTTCTGCAGTTGTGATGTTTTGTTCTTTCATTTAGAATTTGGAATTGTTGGCAGATCAGTAAATATACTCTTAATCCCAGTTCCTTTCCGCTTCCATTTGTGTAAGTCAGATGAATCACTGATAGATGTGAGCTTCTGGGTTATTTGATTTTTTCCCCAAAGGATTTCCTAATTAAAAAATGAAGATTGTAATAATTATAGTTCTGCTGAACTCTTGCCTCTGTCTCCTCTTGTTTATCCTATTTGCTATTTCTTTCTAATGATATAACATAAAATAATGGACAGTGTATGAGTCTTGAGATGGTGCTGCTCTCTTCTTCATGTCTGCCAGATGGAGAGAGAGATGAACATTTATTACTGCTTATGAAATGAAATAGATCCTTTTAAAGAGTATCTTTCTTTCTAGTCACGTACAGAGGCTCTCTTGGATTAAAAGGGTCCACTACATTTGATTTGCTCCATGGTTTAGATGTGGAGTCAACTTTGTAAAGCGGGGGTAGTTCAGTCGTAAAAAGTCTAGCAATTCCTTAGAGAGAGTCTTTGAAAGGCACAGAGGAGAATTAGAGGACCTATCACTCATACTTGCAGGAGAATTAGAATCTCAATTTCTTTTTTATAAAACCCTGTTGTTGTAGTTAAGTTACTTTTCAAAATCTTGTCCCCTACAGGTAGTCAGTCTATAACACTGTATGAAGCTTACCTCTTACCTACATCTGTGTTCCTACAATCCTTGAGGCCCAGATCCTGACAGTTATTCAAGCAATTCAGTAGAATTTTAAATGACTTGGTGATCTCAGTAGATCATTCTCACAAACTTTCTTTGAAACAAGAAGATGGCATTACCTTTGTTTACTGGGAGGAAGAGGAGTAGTGAAGGGTAAGCATATTTAAAGTCATTTAGGTGCCCAGTTAAACCAATACAGAATGGGCACCTAAATACCCATGGAAGATCAAAGACCAGCACATGAATATTACAAATCTCTGGAGGTTCCCTATTCTTCTACTGGAAATGATTAAATATTTCAAGAATGTCTACATCGGAGGGCACTCTAATTTTTAGGTTTGCTTTTTTTCTTATTTCAAAAGAAAATACCCCAGTGGTTCTTGGTGTTACAGAGAACTAGGAGTCATTACTCTGTGTTAGTGAGCACTCTTGTATAGCTTTCCTAACACTAAAGTTGCATGCAGTCGAATTGCTCTTTGAACCAGTGTTAACTGGGAGATTGGGGTCACATTCGTCATCCAAATGTGAGGTGGTCTGCCTGCACTTCTAATAAAGAACGAATGTTTGGTTTGGAGGTCAGGATTTTTGGATTCACAGTGCACTTACATAGATCAGGGTCTGATCCGGGGTTAAATTCAATATTGCAAATTGCAGCAGAAATGACAATGAATATGTTTCCATCTATGTTATATTTTAGGTACAGTAGTCTTAATGCATAAGTAGGTCAATTCCATTAAGATGTAATTTCATTAAGGGACCATAACTGCAACTGTAATTTGGCCACTAAATTACTTTTTTTCCTAAAGCAGCTGTACAGACGTACATCACTCTTCTATGCTGCTCACTTCAGTAGTTCTCCTTTAGCACAATAAACCAGTAACCCTCAGAAGGAAAGTTTGTAGGAACTCAGTAACAAGTATTTGTCTGTAGGGAATGCATTTTCTTCTTTTAACTGTCACAAGAATATCTGTCAAAGTTGCATAGTTTATAGAAACTCAAAGCATCAGTTTAATGTATTTGTACAGGTACATCTGCAAGTAGAGTTTTTAGCAGTAGAGCCTCCAGACTTGTGTTCCTAATTCAAAAGGGACACGAGGCTAAACATCTCACTTTAGGAAGCTTTAGTTTCTCTAATGTGGCAAATCTGAGCATGAAGTTGACCGTAAATGACTTTAAGCCCTAGGAATAAGTAGATAAAAGCGTCACTCCAGAGAAGATGCTTTTTCTGCCTAGATGCTGGCTGAGGTACAATATCTATTCTCAAGCATGGTGCATGAAGGGGTGGCAAATAAGGAGGAAGGGAGAAGTAATCTCAAATTTTGGAATTTTGGAAAATTAGGAAAATTGTGGGATGGATTTTATGTAGTCCCCTAGGAGGATTAGCTTCATAGTAATTCTGAGCTTTGTAGGAGAGCATGATGCTGTTTGTCAAGCGTGACTCTAGGCTCATTGTAGGCTGAACCATAGTCATCTAACTCCCGTAACTGTTGAGCTAGAAGAGGCTGTGGATTTCTCACACAAACTGGAAAAGTTCCTTTTTAGGTTTCATCCCCACTGCTCATTCCCTTAAGGGCATAACCCAGCATTGCCATACAGTGAACAGCACCATGTACTTTTTTCTGCTCGCAGTGCAGAGCGGAGGAGGAAATGCAGCCAAAGCTGTAACAAGGTGCAGGCTCCAGCCCTTTCTCTCTGCTCTGGGTGTCTTAAGAAGTCCCAGTTTGCATACAAGGATCTGAGGCATGTACATGGAGGAAGACTGTGAAGAAGGAAGATTATAAGTGGGCAACAGCTGCTGTATATGACTTGCTTCCCTGGTAACCTGGCAGCCCTCCAAGTTGAAATCTGAATAAGAGTTAAACTTCTCCAAGCATTAATTCCCCTAACAGCCTCCTCTTTCTTCTCCCTGCTCCTGCTGGAGCACTGCTCAGCGGAAGTATCCTATGCCCACGCAGGTTTTGGAGGGTCCGCACTGCAGCAGAGGCAGGGAAGACATCACTATACAGCTGTCATCCCTGGCCTTGTCACTTGACATGGTCTAAACTTTCAAGGAGTTAAACCCTGCGTGTAAAAGCTTTTGTGACTGTATTAATATTTGGCGATTCCTGTTTACATGGAAGGCATTTCCGTGAATTTCCAGTTGTGCAGGGACCTCAGGATTATTTTCTGCTGTCTCTAGGTGACTTGAACATCCTCCCCTTGCTATTCTACATGGGCAGAATTTTCTTGGCAGCTTTTCAGGACTCCCCAGTTTATTATTGGGTGCTCCTGAAGTTCAAAACACTACTCTGAATCTATACCCTGTTGAAAATGTTAATTGTAGTCTCTTGAAAATTTATGGACGTCGTGGTTTAAATCTTCCATTCTTAATCATATTACACGTTGTGGTTTTGTAAAGTACCTTTTAAGTTGTCCCATTTCCTTCCTGTTGCCTTTTGTAACAGTTTTCTCTTGAGTTTTCAGTTAGTGTACAACATTAGTGAGTCATATATTCCAAAATACGGCAAAGAGGAAAAAATAAAATTTCTATGTTTCAGAGAGTGAAGAGATGTAAATTAAACTGGGTGCAAATTAGTACCTGTTGTCCAAATGCTGATGTTTATTTTCTCAATGTATTTTTAAAAAGCAGTAGAGAATGAAACAAGTAATACATGCAGCTACTCTGTGCTTACTAGTTAGTTTTCTCTCTGTGGAGACCATAATGGCAGCAGCCCAGACAGTTTCTTAAGGTTTTTCCTGCTCTTCTGTGCCCTCTATTTGATCATCTGCCAAGGCGTGCAGAATGTGCCAAATCAAACAGTACAGCATCTCTCTAAGTCTGTGCTTGAAAGCAAAGGAATTCAGCAATTGAAATGCAATGCCAGATATGAAAGAACCAATTAGAGTGGACTTCTAGGAGTTTAGGTTGAATAACTTCAGTATTTGAATAGATACTTTGAAACCATGGTCTTGTGCTTTCTGTATGCTTTATCAACAGAATCTTAATCTGTAGTACTATAATCCTGCAATAAAACCATGGTCTTACCTTTTTTTTTCATGTTTTCAGATTCTGAAGTACCATACAAACTTTGATGTGTGTTCTGGCATTGACAACCTAAGTGCAGGGTTTGTTGGTGAAAGAGGAACTTTGCAAAACCATAGCAGCTATTTTTAGTACAGAAGACCACCTTCCTCTGTGCAAATACTTCTCCTTTTTTCCTACTTATGCAGAAGCCTCCTCAAGTTTTCTGTCCTTCTTACTTAGTTACAGTGAAGAAAATATTTGATGTGATATCTCACAGGTTTTCATGCTTACTTAAATTAATTAACAAGATAATGACATTGTTTAGAGTGAGAAGAAGAAAACTTGGATTGCTGACATTGGACTGCAGTGAGGACACATGACAGTTCTAAAGTTAAATTCATCTCACTGTGATTGACCATCCAAGAATCTATTAATAATTTAATCTTCAGGAGTATAAAGAGGAGCTTTGCCCGAAATGAAACTATTTTTGCATACTCTCTCATGGAGTCTAAAAAGCCTGAGTCTTCTTGCACTGATTTAATACATTACTTGCTTAAATACTAGCTGAGGGGGTAGGAAAAACCTAACCTGACTTGAAACTTGGTTGCAGCATGACATGATTAGGGGAATAAATGGCCAAAGTCAATCTTGCTTTTACTTATTTTTCTTGTTGTCTCACAAAGGATCAGTAGTTTATTATCTACTCGCATAACCCAGACCTTCCACAGTGTGCCCATTTGTTACATTCACGCCACTGTGTTCAAGGGGGGAAATAATTTCTCTGAATAGCTTAAATGAGATAAAACTTCTATCTGTTTTCTTTGTTGTTCAGTCATTTGTACCTTGGAATACTTGGACTATCATGATAAAGGGAGAAATGGCTGAAGATTTCTACCTTTATGTGAGATTTTTTGAAGTAACTTTTAATGGTAGTGAGCTCGAACAAACACTAAAACAAGCCAAAAATCCTTTTTCTTAATTGTAAGTGGATTTTTTTTTTCCCTTGTTATTTTACTCAGGCTCAAGTCTTCACTGCAGTAGATCAATAAAGAACTTGTTTGCATTAACAGGGCTAACTTTGCACTTGATGTAAGTGTCTGGCCGCATACAGAGGTCACTTGCACTGGAAATGCAAGAGAGAAATCCAATCTTTTACCTGCTTTTGTTGTATCTAGGGACAACTTCAATGTGTAAAAATATTACTCATTTTCCCTCTGGGGATTTATTTCTCAGTTGTAGCAACTAAAGCTCTGTTCTTTATAGTCTCTGTGAGACTTGTATTATAATAATAAAAGAATCATAGGTTTATTTTTAAACTCACTGCAAAAACATAAATCACAAAAGTTTTGCATTGTAGCATCACAGTCATATTACTTTCACAATTTTTAATTCAGAAACATTTTGTAATTTCTGTCTCTTGCGGTAACAAGTTGCTTCATTGTTGCATAGCCACAAATTTTCTACAATAACATAGTGCAGGCTCATTGTAAAGGATTTCACACTTCCACTCAGGGGAGTTCTCTGTCCTTGTTAGTTGACTTTACTTGCTGGTGAGCTTCCAGGTTGAGCTGGCATCTGTTAAAGACAGAGTTACTTTCTGTTTCCTCTTTATTCTCCTCTTGTTCTTCCCATCTCTAGTGGAAGATGCAGCAGAAGTGATGATTGCCTGTCAAGCAGATGTGAGTTCGAATATATGTAGACAACCCTGTGGCAGTGTGTGCAGGACAGGTACGCTGGAGAAACAATCTTCATGATTTATGTATGTCTTTAAAGATACACTGACTCTTAACTTCTCTTCACTATGGAATGGTTTTTTTCATCCCTGTGAAGGTTGAACTGGTTATTCACCCTGGTTATTTGCACTCTTTCAGAGGGCAATCTCTTTTGGAGAGAAGAGCATAAAGGCACATGGAGGTGTGCAATATGCAGTACAGTGCAAAAAAGCTGGGGCTTCATCTTGGAAGTGAATGGAACCGTGTGGTCAGAAAATAAGGGATCATTCCCAAGCTTGTGGTGGAAAATTGAGCCTCATTGGGGAATGGTAGCAGCCTCTGTCTTGAGCTTTGTGGTGCTAGAAATGCGTGTGCTAATAAATGTCAAAGAGAAGGCTGTGTCTAAAACTTCACCACAGGCATAGGTGTAGTTTCAGGTTTCAGCTGTGGCTTTGATGAATGGTGGTTTCAGAATTTGGAGCAGTGCTCAAGAGAAGATATAAGAGAGGAGAAGGAGGAATTCCATTTAGTTTCTTAAGGTCTTGCAAGACTGAAACTTAATTTAACAAGACACATTTAGTCCTCGGGATGCAGCAAGTTCATGCTGAGTTAAATTGGTAGAAACAATTTTTAATATTTCATCTTTCAATGCTCCTTGTAATGTGGAGAAAAAATAGTATTCTAAGGAATACTTGTACTTCTTGTATGCAAATCTAGTACATTTTTTACTTAACATGGAGGAGAGGGCTTTTTTTCATTTAATAATTTTGTTTTAAAGAAACAATATTTTTTTCTTTAGAGCTTGCTAAAAAATACAGTCTGCACATACGAAGTGTCCACCAGCCGACAATTTCTAGTGTCTCTTTCATGGAGAAGTAGGATATGTTGAAAAGAGAAGTAGATGTAAAATAACTTCACTTTGCCTTGGAAAGCAGCCTTTTGTAATGTGTAATCCTACGTTACCACTTCCTAGAAAAAGCTTTCATTTACCTAAAATAAGCTTTCTGAAATATCTCTCACCATTTGGGATGCTTTCAACACATTGTAGGACAGAGTTCTTTCTTTTTCTCTTCCAATAATGCTTTGCAACTTGCTGTACCTTGAACTTTATTTTCACATGTTATGGGAGCATCTGAAATCCTTTGCAAATCCACCTTTCTCTCCAAATCATTGAAGCTGAATTAACAGAAGAATGGTATGCACATATATAGGAATGCCACAAATAAATGTACATGGTAATTATTTTATAACTATGGTAGATAGCAAAACAAGACAGGCTGCAAATGGAGCTTTCTGACATCACTTCCCCTTACAGATACTAATAACAACTGTTGATCTTACGTCATATTTACAAGAAGCCAATGACAGTTCAGACCAATGGTATTTTATGGCATAAAATGGTAGAAATGGGTTGTTCTAAATTGCAGGCTGGGTAGGAGTCCTTCTAGGGGGAAAATATTATCATTTGATTGGTAGAGTTTTGTATAGCAGAGAGATTTGTATATTGGGCTAGGCCACTGCTTAGGAGTGAGAGTAGGATGAGGAATACAGGCATAGCTATGACCTGTGGTGGGGTGAGGATGTTTAATCCACGGTCAGCATATTGAAAATAAATCTGTTTGGTTTAATCTGATTTGTGATAAAACAATAATGGTTTTTTTCACTTTGTCTAGATCTATTTATTGTTGTTTTTACTGAAGCAATTTATGTATGTTTGCAAAATCCTTAAACAAGTCAAGCATGTTTCTCAATTCAGTAGTTGATGTGAGTAATCCAAAATAAGTTTACTAAATGGAAAAGCTCTTATGTCTTTCACTCATGGATTTTTGGGTTTTTACATGAAATTTAAGTTCATACTAACGTTACGTTCAAAGAGAAAAAAAAATAATTAAGAAGCTGATCCTACCTACAGTCACAAATTCTTTGAATCAAAAACTGTGTGATTGGGTCTTGATATAGTAACAGTTAATGCTATAGATTCTTGCATTCACCTTGAGCAATTATATGGTTTAAAGTTTATGCAGCAAATTATTAGGTTTGGCAATGACTCAGTTGTCAAGATTAGTTTTACACCAAATTGCTTGCAGATACCAAATGACAGGTTTTGTAATGAAAGGTTGCAATTATTTCTAATTTTTTCAATAGGAGCCACAAATCACTGATGCTGATTCTGTCATTCATATGTGGCTTTCTAAAAATAATATCCTGAGGTGTCTTCCATACAAGTCTTTTATTCTGTTTGCAAAGTTGAATAAATCAGAGAAAGTTACAAGTGTTGAGGAGGAATGATTACTGAATGATCAGGGTGGGAATTTTTTTACTGAGTTTTTGGTTCTTAGTATTTCTTTTCCATTGCTTGTTGATTATGTTTGCTATTTCTCCCCCCCCCCAACTTCCTTCTAAATGATCAGATTGAACTGCTAAAATGGGTAACTCCCAGTAGCATTACGCTGATGGGAGAGTTCCCCTAGTTCTGAAATTATTCAACCCACAGAGGCTTATCACATTGCCACGCTTGTATAATCTCCTTATCACTGCCAGTCTTGCACAAGTAATGCCATGACTTAGCCTTACCCTGTCCTGGCCAATATTAATGTAGTCTTTCCAAATAAACCAGGTTCTAATTGCCTAAGCTGTTTGTCAGCTATCATCCATGTGGGTACAACTGCTATTACAAGTATTTAGTGGCTTTCTAGTACCATGAGTATGAAAAAGAAAAAAAACTATGTAAAAAAACTTTGGTTTATTTTATGACGTGTTTCAACAACTTACTATAACAGCAGTAATTTGGATTCTAATGTAACTTTCTGATTAATGCTTTTGTTTATGGTGCATGTTAAATTGTATTTTCCCAGAGCAAAATTGTAATACCAGAGAATTTTGAAGAAAATTTCCTCTTTTCTGTGCCCTCAGCTTTTGTGAGGGTGCGTCCAAGTCCCCGGGTTTGGAATGTTTATATGCATTTGTTCCCCTAGTATAGGTATTCTTGATAGGATTGTTGCAAAGACCTCTCCTCAGTGCTCTTCTCTCATCCTGACAATATGGTAACTTTTGGGAAACCATTATCAGCAGTCAAATAAAAATGTCTTCCTATTTTCCTTAAAAACTTATCACTAAGAAATTATCCTTGTATAATTTGCAATAACTCTCTTGGGATCAAGCCTTTTTAACTTTCAGACAACACTCAGATGAAGAATAATAGAAAAGAAGCCAACATTAGTAAATGTGTCATTAAAAAGTTGGCTGTTCAGCCAGTTAGGGTTTCTTTGTGCTCAGTTTTTGTATTGGCACATATGGCCATAAGTGAGGGAGCATATTATACATGATATAAATATTTTCATATTATTTCATTGAAATAACTTGAAATATCTTTTCTTTCAAGGAGTAGATTTTATTTTATGTGTACACATGATTCGCATAGAGGGAAGTCTGGTATGCCCAATTCCTTCACATCTATGACCTTCTCTGCTGTACCAGTCAACCTTTGGCATCTGCAGTATGATGCTACTACATTGGAATATGCTGCTACATTGCAATTGCATTGTCAGAAAGTGGCAGTGCATCAGACCATCAGACTAAACAAAAGAGACTGTTACAACAAAATCAGCAGAGTGTGCTAAACGTGGTGTATACGCAATCTTCCAACTGTTTATCACAACACAATGAATTTTAGGAATGCATTCTGGGACCCTCACTCTACTTGATGTAATGGGAAAATAATCTGTTACTCTGCCTGGGAAGGGAGAGGGCAGCAGAGCATTTTAGCAGAATATTTAAGGGAGGCGCTAACCTTATTTCTTCTGCGTGTTTTATTTGCTATGAGCTTGCAGTGGAGGTTTCTTCATATGTCATCTTTGTGTGATACAGCAAATAGGAGACATGACATCAAATGCAAAGTAGGTAGGAAGACTTGCAACTGGGATATACCTCTATGGATGATCACACTAAGTCAGTATTTCCAAGGCATTGGTTGGCCCCTTGGGTGGTTTTTAGTTTTTGAATTTTTTTTATTTTCTCTGTTGCAAGTGGTTTCATTCCCTAATAGCCTATACACAGATATGTTATAGATGTATTTGCATGTATGACCTATCAGGCAGTGCCTTTGAATAGTCAGCTTTAATTCCAAAGCCCTATTTGGTCTGTATTAGTTAATTTTATTTTGGATCCACTAAATTCTTTTTCTTTTCTCTCTGCAGTTTCAAAGCTTGTTTATGAAACAATTCCTCTTCTGAGCTGCACTAAATATGAGCGATGGGTGAAATGATGTCTGCATGTTTTTGAAAACATATAAAGTTACTAAATAACAGAAGTTGTTTAAAATCAACCTTTAAACTGCTGATGACTCTTTAATGACTTTTAGTTTAATACTCTTTAATTACTTGTCAAATGTTGCTTTAATTTTTGTTACATTGCCTTTTGGATATGGACTTGGGCCAGGCAGAATTACAGAGGTATCAGAGCAGAACAAAGTGGGAGCTGGTTCTTTCTCTTCCCATCCATTTCTTGTGTGTATACAGGATGAACACCTTGTGTTTCTTCGTAAAGTAGGTGAACATGCCATGTGGCAGAACTGTGTAAATATTGCAGAATCTTCTCCCTTAAACCTGGGTTGTTTCAAATATATTAATTTGAGAAGTTCAGTGATAAGAAGACTTTGTAACAAGACTTCCTTTTAACACTCTGCTCATCTCCAGAAACACTAATCCCAAAGTAGCAGACTTTTTTAATCCAGAGATGTAAGAGCTTCCTGAAAGGCATGCAGCCTGCAATTAACTATTTTCTTTACTTCTATTTGTTCTGTGGAAACATCAAACTTTATAACATACTCTTGACAGCCTGAGTCATTTGATGGGGTCCTTGAAGGTAAAAGGGTCATGAAACATCACAGAAAAAGCAGACTTCTTCTAAAATCCCAGACCTTTACCTTTTCTGTAACTATACTTCTTTTGCTTCCCAAGAAGAAACACTTCAAAATGAAACATTTCTGTCATGTAGTAATAAACTACCATTGAATAGAGAACAGATATAAAATTGCTCATCAGTTCTGCATTGGGAAACATGATTAGTATAAAGGCCATAACAAAAACGATCTAATTTATTTTACTGTATTGTGTTCTTTGGTCTTATCTCTTCTCCCTAAATCAATTTTATGAGATACCACTTGGGACTTCTATTTAAGTAATACCCAGGTTACCAAGAGAATTTACAAAGACGGGTTTAATAGTACGATTGCTGGGATCCACCCGATGCCAACTAAACTAGTAATAATGTGTTTGATTGGAAACATCAAGCCTTGCAGTAGGTCTAAGGCTTAACTGTAATACCAGTGGGAACGAAATCTTGATCACATTGCTATATGTGGGGATGGGATGCATTCCTATCAGCACTCAAACTCTGAGCTTACTGTTATCAGCCATGCTGTCTGCTTGCTTTTCAAGCCTGAGAGTGACAATTATAGAATTTCTTTTATAAAAAGGGAAATAATGAAAATCTCTATGACAACTATGGCAGCTTACCTGAGTACATTAATATAGATACAAAGAACTATTGATAATTGTGTAAAATACTTTCACCCTTTAAATCGAAACTAAGGAGATGAAAAATCTACTAATCTATCATTAAAAGAAATGAAACTTCAGAAGAATTTATGACAATTTCTGTAGCTCACTGTGGCTGGTTATGAACATTCATCAGGAGAGGCATAATGGAGGTGATAACAGTAGTCAGATATGTGTCAAGGTAATTGAAAGAACTGTTTAATCTGATTAGAAAACTGGCAGATGCCATGAGGAACACTTGAAATGCTTATGGGCTATGCAATGCCAAGGACATGGACAAATGGACATTCTTAGTGTCAACTGGGCACCAGACACTACAGATACTCTAAAAGCAAGGTGAGTGAGTAGTAGTGTTTGAAATGTGACTGTTGAAGGAAAGATAGAAATTAAAGTAATAGTTGACTTTTCTGTGCTAATGAATCCATAAAGGATAGAATGGCTAAAGCAGGGGATCTGAAAATAAAGTGCATCAGTGTTGTGGAACAATGACCTAATGGCCAAGTATCAGAAGTGGGTTATGTACTACCAGACTAAATATTGATTGTGGTTTGACAGAGCACTGTGGAAATTGTGAAATGGTGGAAATGTCTAATGTCCCATATAAAAATGGGTGAAAAAAAGGACAAATTGGTGGTGGAACTCAATTTTAATCCAGTGTGAGAATCTCTTTATCAAGTTTTTACAGAAGAAATGAGAAGTGATACCATGTTATGGTAAGCAGTGACTACATAAGAAGCTGTCACAGAGAGAAGCCTTGTCTTCGTTTATCCTTTGATTAATTTCAAATTGAATAGAAATATATCTCAGACTGATTCTGAAGAAATTACTGAAGAAATAAGGAGCTATACAGTGCAGTCATTTGGACTGTAGAACTCTGGATTAAGAATTGCTCTCTACTTTTGATTGAAAATATTTGAAATTTGCATCTTAAGCAAAAGGGAATAAGCTTGTCGGGAAGACTGAGTTTCAGTTTTGTGATGCTAAGCTGGGCAACCATCTAAGAGATTGTAAAGAGTAAAAGTCTCACTAGAAATTTGGAAAAAAGCTGATGAACAGAGGAAAAGATCTGTCATGGGTAGGAAAACTGGCTGGTAAGTATGACTTGACAAGTGCCTTAGTTTTGGGGAAGAAGTTGAATGTAAATCAATGATAAATAGAATCATAGAATCA
>VZTY01013603.1:0-13425 GCA_013400935.1 Turnix velox
ATTATATTTGAACAAGATAGACTCTTCTGGACCTGCACCTCATTCCTCGACCACAAAGATCTAATAATTTCTTTCATTTGAAGCCCTGGAGGTGTGGAGTTGTGATTTCTGAAGAGAAAGCATTATATTCTAACAAGATAGACCCTTCTGGACCTGCACCTCATTCCTCGACCACAAAGATCTAATAATCTCTTTCATTTGAAGCCCTGGAGGTGTAGAGTTGTGATTTCTGAGGAGAAAGGATTATATTTGAACAAGATAGACCTTTCTGGACCTCATTCGTCACCCACAAAGAGCAAATAATTTCCTTTATTCGAAGTCCTGGAGGCATGGAGTTGTGATTTCTGAAGAGAAAGCATTATATTCTAACAAGATAGACCCTTCTGAACATGAGCCTCATTCCTTTGTCACTCACAAAGGTAAATTAATCTTCTTCATTTGAAGCTGGGGAGGTGTGATGATTGCTGAGGAGGAAGGATTATATTTGAACAAGATAGACCTTTCTGGACCTCATTCGTCACCCACAAAGAGCAAATAATTTCCTTTATTCGAAGTCCTGGAGGCATGGAGTTGTGATTTCTGAGGAGAAAAGACTATATTCTAACAAGATAGACCTTTCTGGACCTCATTCGTCACCCACAAAGAGCAAATAATTTCCTTTATTCGAAGTCCTGGAGGCATGGAGTTGTGATTTCTGAGGAGAAAAGACTATATTCTAACAAGATAGACCTTTCTGGACCTCATTCGTCACCCACAAAGAGCAAATAATTTCCTTTATTCGAAGTCCTGGAGGCATGGAGTTGTGATTTCTGAGGAGAAAAGACTATATTCTAACAAGATAGACCTTTCTGAAGGACAAATAAAAAAAGTTTTGCTGCATGACTGTCCCTTCAACACCCTATTTTGTCTGTAACACCCTGATTACTCACCACAGCAAGGCAAAATATTAAGGTATGTTCAGAATTATTAAACTGTGATAAGAAGAAAGTGGGTTTATTTCTGAAAGTGGATGTATTTCTGAAGTAACAGCTCGTTGGCTTTTAGTTTATTGTGTTAGGATGGGACATGTATCCTCGAGATACAGACAGGATCAAGAGTTGCTTTTTGCTAACTGGAGAGAATTTAATGTAAGTAACATTATCTCATAGGAATAATTGAATAGAGTCTTTATTCTTATCACATTGAGTGGAAGAAACACAGATCAGTCAACAAGAGGATAAATGTTCTGCGTTCCTGGGCTCTTGATGCTTGTGAGGAAACTGAAATGGCCTTTGCCAAAGTACAAACACACCTACCCAAATACACACGGTTATTGTCTTACTGTATCACAGAATCAGAACTTGAGGAGACCTCTAAGTTGTTCATAATAAGATATAAAGGATCATTTTGCATAATTAATGTAGAAACTTCAACATTCCCAGTTAACAGCACACAGCTTCATTTTCTACATAAGCTTATATGGCTAAGCTTTGTAAAAAAAAAACAAAAAAACCAAAGGCAAAAGTTATAGCTCAGGAAACAGGATACACTTAATCACTATTAGTCAAATACTGGTGTAAGACAATGGTATAACATGAATAAAAATTACCAGAAAGAAAAAAAAAGATTACAAAAATTCAGAACTCATTCAGAAACAGAACCCAAGTCTTTCTGCTGAAATTGTCCAGTTAGATATGAAATGCAAGGCGATACTATGGAAAATGCTGGTTCTTTCTCTTTTAAAAGGCAATTTAAAAGCATCCTTTGTTGTGTTTTCTTCCTTCAATATCACAGACTTGAGTATGACAATGATTCTATAGAGAGATGTAACAAAAATTGGGCAAGGAAGGAGCTGATTTCACCAGAAATTATTCCTGAACTGGATGGGAATGACCAACTTGCTGAATTAATACAGAGATCCCTCTCCTTAGCCATCATAGATCAGGAACTTCACAGCTCAGGCTTCAGCTTATTGCAGTATCAGGAATACTTTGAAAAATGCTGGCACTGCCTTCCCTTGAAACAAGGAAGTGTAAAACTGTGGGGTACAGAAATTAGGATGTGTCTGGGATTCTAGAAGAGAAGCGTGAAATCATTACCCACATTTTGTAGTTTACTGTTTGTTTGTTAACTATTAAACAGCTTTTCCACACTGAGAATAGCAGCAGCCTGAGTGCAGCAGGAAAGTCTACTGCTGACAAGGCCTGGTTTTGATCACATCCCATGTTTGTGCTTCTCTTTGTTGCGTGAGGATCTGTATTAGGATTTCCATTAGAATTTCACTGGGCTGCAGCTCTTTGTGCAGCCTGGCTCCACAACCACCCCTATCTCTTCATCATAGTCTATTTTAACTTTTGTAATATCATCCAGGTTTGGCTTTTCGCTGCTGCTCCTTCCATGGACAGAAGTTAAATGCTTTTTAAGAGCCGACTTGTGTTTGAAGTCCATGTCACAGCAGTGACACTTGTAGGGCCTGTCACCGCTGTGGATGTTCAGGTGATCCTGGAGGGTGCTTTTGGCTGTGAAGGTCTTCAAACACACCATGCACTGGAAGGGGCGGATGCCCATGTGCCCTCGTATGTGTCTGTTGAGATTCTTTTTTTGGGTAAAGGTCTTGCCACACTGCAAACACAGGAAGAGTTTGTGTATTTTGAGATGCTGGACATAGTTCTCCAGGTGAAGAAACCCCCTGGGACACTTGGGACATTGGTGCCTCCACGTATTTCCCAAATAATCCAGGTTCTGGATGCTGTTTGTCTGACTGGAAGTTCCTTCTGGATTGTCACCAACAAAAGCCTGGAAGCTGTTTCCTGACATTTCTGTGTTTCTGCTTTCGACAGTAGAATTTATCAAGGAATGCTGGGTCTCTGGGAAGTACAAATTGGTTTTAGAGGATGTGCAGGGCTGAGGAAATCGTTCACTTTCTACTTCCACGGAATCCATTTGGAAGACACAGATCTCATTGTGCTTATACCCTATTTCATCTGTGGATTCTTCTGGCATTCTTGTCTCCTTTCTTTCCAAAGCCAAGCTGTGTGCTGTGGGCTGGGAGATGTCCTCCTCCTCCTCCTGTTTCACAGCACATTCCACACTCACGGGGCTGTCCTCAGAAATCTCAATTATTTCACAATCCTTATCAGTAGAGTCACCCCAGTTCCTCAGCTCCGTGTCTGAGGAATGACACCTCTCGGCCACATGCTCACCACTCTCTATGGAAGCATCGATCTCCAGGTATTTGGAGATGGCCTCTGTGCATTTATCCACGATGTGCACCATCTGGAGGTAGCTGGCAGCCGTCAGGTACTTGAGCAGCTCCTTCTTTTTGACCTCCAGCACCCCGGTGTAGCAGGAGAGCAGGAGCTTCCTGCCCACCTCGGCGCTCTGCAGGATGGTGATGCGCACCTGGCGGGACTGGTTGAGCAGGAACTGGTCCCTCATGAAGGTGGAGCAGGCGGCGAAGATCACCTTGTGGCCCGGGAACTCCGTGTCGTTGATGTAGATGGACACGTCGCAGAAGAGGTTCTGCTGCCGCAGCAGGTTCATCTTTTGCAGCACCGCATCGCCCTGCTGCGCGAACTGGAAGTGCAGCACCTCCGATTCCGCCGCCATCGCTCCGCCTCCGGTTCTGGCTCCGCTGCCGGCTCCGGGAGAGGCACCGGCACCGCCGGGGAGAGTCTCTCCGAACCGCTCCGCTCCCTTCGTCCCCGCTCCACCGGCTGCCGATCCCCGCCGAGCTGCCCCGCTTCTGTCCGTGTGTCCCTTCTTCTGTCCTCACTCACCGGAGCCGGATCCCGCTTCGCCACCGGTACCGCAGCGCCCCGGAACCGTTTTGGTTCCTCCTCCTCCGCCCGCCCTTTCCGGTATCAGCGCTAGAAGCGCTTCCCGGTTCCCGCGGAGGGCAATGAGAGGCGGCGGCAGACAGAGTTAGCAGCACATTTATTAGAAAACTTGGCACTGCTACAGCTGCCGCCGGGGGACACCGGGACGCGCCTCCCCGTCCTATCGACGCTCAGAAAAGTGTTGAATCATAGAACAGTTTGGGTTGGAAAGGGCCTTAAAGATCATCTAGTTCCAACCCNGGAAAGGGCCTTAAAGATCATCTAGTTCCAACCCCCCTGCCCATGGCAGGGACATCTCCCACTGGAACAGGTTGCTCAGTGCCTCATCCAGCCTGGCCTTAAACTCCTCCAGGGATTGAGGGGGCATCCACAGCCTCTCTGGGCAACCTCTTCCAGTGTTTCACTGAGTGAATCTAACCCTCTGCAAAACCCACCAGTTCTGAGAACCACTTCATCTATATAATATAAATAACATAATTTCTGCCAAGGTATCTGCTCTGCTTACTCGTCTTATATCTTAGCACCTACCTGTCACCAACAGGAGGCAGGGAGTGATCCCCTAAAATGTGTGCATCAGTCAGAACTGGGGCATTCCCCAAAAACATTGAGATATGCAAGTTTAATCCATTTTCAAAGGTATAAAAGGTTCACCTCAGCTCCTCCACAGCATGGGAAGAAGCAGAGGTGTAGCTGTTGTGTTTGAGAGCATAGCAGGGCAGCTCCAAGCCAGGACACTGCTCTGCTCAGGCCTCTGAAGTACCCTTCAAGCTCTATGATTCTATGATGGAAAACCTTGGACAAAAATGTGAGCAAATGCTGCAGCTCATCATATGTGGTACACTAAGGCATGGACTGTGAGTGGTGATCAAAGATGCTTTATTGATCTACAGAGCAGTTTATGTACCACCTTGTGTGCAAATTGTATTTTTTCTTCCTGGCAGTTATATTTTATAGGTTACTTTCCAACCCTAAAACCTACCAACTAAACACACCAGCTATCTAAACAAATCCAGGTGTCCTTCTTGTTTCTGTTCGATGTGGTTCCCAGCACTCCTCACTGCTTCAATGTAATTGTATTTTTCTTTCAAGGTCAATCCTTGTCTGCAGGGATTATCAACTCTGCTCCTTCTATCCCCACAAGAAAACAAGAGTCACAATTAGCCAAGTAGAGGAGCAAGACACTGGTGTAACAAGGAAAAAAAGATTAACCACAAAAGATAAGAAAAATTCAGAACTCATTCATAAAATTGAACATAAGTCCTTCCAGTGTGATTGTCCAGTTAGACATGAAATGCAAGGCAATACTGTAGGTAATACTGTTTATTTCTCTTTCACCATTTCTCTATCTGAAAAGGCAGTTTGAAAGCATCCTTGGTTATTTTTTGTTTGTTGTGTATTCTTCCTTAAATATCACAGATTTGAGTATGACAATGACTCTGTTGAGAGATGTAGCAAAAATTGGGCAAGCAAAGAGCTAGATTTTACCAGAAATTACTCCTGAACTGGATGGGAATGACCAACTTGCTGAATTAATGCCGAGACCTCTCTCCTTCGCCATTGTAGATCAGAAACATCACAGCTCAGACTGCAGTTTATTGCAATATCAGAAACACTCTGAAACAACCCAGTGCCTTCTCCTGAAATAGGGAAGTGTAAAACAAGGGAGTGAAGAAATTGGGATGCATCTAGGATTCTAGAAAAGAAGCATGAAATCACTTCTCACATGTTGCAGTTTACTGTCAACTATTAAACACATTTTCCACACTGAGAACAGCAGCAGCCTGAGTGCAGCAGGAAAGTCTGCTCCTGGCAAGGCCTGTCTTTGATCACACCCCATGTTTGTGCACCCACTATCAGGATTTCCTTTAGAATTTCACTGAGCAGCAGCAATTTGTGGAGCCTGGCTCCACAACCATCCCTATCTGTTAATCACAGTCTATTTTAACTTCTATAACATCATCGAGGTTTGGCTTTTCACTGTTGCACCTTCCATGGACAGCCTTTAAATGCTTTTTAAGAGAAGTCTTTTGTCTGAAGTCCATGTCACAGCAGTGACACTTGTAGGGCCTGTCACCGCTGTGGATGTTCAGGTGATCCTGGAGGGTGCTTTTGGCCGTGAAGGTTTTTGAGCACACTGTGCACTGGAAGGGCCGGATGCCCATGTGGCCCCTGATGTGTGCATTGAGATTCTTTTTATGAGCAAATGTCTTACCACACTGCAAACACAGGAAGAGTTTGTGTATTTTGAGATGCTGGACATAGTTCTCCAGGTGAAGAAACCCCCTGGGACACTTGGGACATTGGTGCCGCTTTGAGGTGCTGGAATCATCCAGGTTCTGGATGCTGTTTGTCTGACTGGAAGTTCCTTCTGGATTGTCACCTACAAAAGCCTGGGAGCAGTTTCCTGACATTTCTGTGTTTCTGCTTTCAACGGTGGAATTTATCAAGGAATGCTGGGTCTCTGGGAAGGGCAGGCTGGTTTTAGAGGGTGTGCAGGGCTGAGGAGAACAATCATTTTCTACTTTCATGGAATCCATTTGGAAGACACAGACCTCACTCTTCTTACATCCTAATTCAACTGTCGATACTTCTGAGGTTGTTGTCTCCATCCTTTCCAAAGCCAAGTTGTCTGCTGTGGGCTGGGAGACAACCTCCTCCTCCTGTTTCACAGCACATTCCATGTTCATGGAGCTGTCCTCAGCATTCCCAATGATTTCACGATCCTTATCAGTAGAGTCACCCCAGTTCCTCAGCTCCGTGTCTGAGGAATGACACCTCTCAGCGACATGCTCACCACTATCTATGGCAGCATCGATCTCCAGGTATTTGGAAAGAGCATCCGTGCACTTCTGTACGATGTGGGCCATCTGGAGGTGGCTGGCGGCCGCCAGGTACTTGAGCAGCTCCTTCTTTTTGACCTCCAGCACCCCGGTGTAGCAGGAGAGCAGGAGCTTCCTGCCCACCTCGGCGCTCTGCAGGATGGTGATGCGCACCTGGCGGGACTGGTTGAGCAGGAACTGGTCCCTCATGAAGGTGGAGCAGGCGGCGAAGATCACCTTGTGGCCCGGGAACTCCGTGTCGTTGATGTAGATGGACACGTCGCAGAAGAGGTTCTGCTGCCGCAGCAGGTTCATCTTTTGCAGCACCGCATCGCCCTGCTGCGCGAACTGGAAGTGCAGCACCTCCGACTCCGCCGCCATCGCTCCGCCTCCGGTTCTGGCTCCGCTGCCGGCTCCGGGAGAGGCACCGGCACCGCCGGGGAGAGTCTCACCGAACCGCTCCGCTCCCTTCGTCCCCGCTCCACCGGCTGCCGATCCCCGCCGAGCAGCCTCGCTTCTGTCCGTGTGTCCCTTTTTATGTCCGCACTCACCGGAGCCGGTTCCCGCTTTGCCACCTGTACCGCAGCGCCCCGGAACCGCTTTTCACCGCTTCCCCTCAACCTCCCCCGCCCGCCCTTTCCGGTATTGGCGCCGGAAACGCTTCCCGGTTCCCGCGGAGGGCAATGAGAGGCGGCGGCAGACAGAGTTAGCAGCACGTTTATTAGAAGACTTGGCACTGCTACAGCGGCTGCCGCCGGGGGACACCGGTAGAGGTAGCAACGTATCGGCCCGGGAGCCGCCGCCCGTCACCCCCCTTTCCCCGTAAGGCATCTGGAGGGAGCGGCTGCCCGGGGACGGGGGATCCGCCGCGGTGCGGTACCGGGACGGGCAGACGGCTCCGTCCCGGCCCCGGAGGCCGCCGACCCGCCTGCTTTGGTAATTACACGTCGGATAACGAGGCTTTGCCCAGTCACTAAGAGGTAGCTCGTGTTCAGTCCGTCCGTTAGACAATCGCCAAGGGAAAAGGGTCTATTCTGCCTCCTCACCCCTTACCGAGGCAGCAGCGCCGGCCCCTTTACTCCTTTAATTATTTAAAAAATGAAAAACCGTGATCTAACGTGAGTTCAGAATTCTTTTCAACAATTTCCATTTGTATCACACTTTGATTCTCCCTCCTCGCCTTTACTCCTCCAGAACCAATTCCACACAACATGGAACCGTTCAGTGGCATCTTAATTTTTACCTATAGGAGAAAATGAACAAGACTTCACTCTGATCTGTCACTAACTCACAAAAACTTCTAAGAGAAAAATAAATAAAGGAAAGACTCATCCCTGATGTCTACAGGAGTTGTGCAGCTGCACCTTCTGCTGCAGGAGCACATGCTACACAAGCTACTGCTGCTCAGAAAATTGCTGAATCTAAACCTCTGCAAAAACTACCAGTTCTAAGACTTTCTTCATCTATATAACATAAATAAATAAAATGCCAACGTAAAAAAAATCCTAATATATTGAAGGAGTTATTAAAATAGTTTTGTAACAGTCCTCAGTTATTTTTTGGGTAGGCAGGGAGGTTGTACAGCAGCGGGAGGGGTGGGATGAGCCCCTTGACCAGCAAACACCATTCTACACATCAACACACACATCCTGATCCCTGCCCTGGTCCTCAGCCGAGCACCCACCATCAGTAGCAACAACCAATGGATCCAAGGCTTTCACTAATGGGAACGTCGTGATGAAGACAACATTTTACAAACATGGACAATTAAGTTCATCTTGTTCTGTAATCGAGCTGCCTCTGGGGATTCCTTTCATAATAATCCTTATTCTGTTTTAACCTGCGATTGAGGGAATCAGCTGTTTGTTCTGAACCGCTTTTACACTCCCCACTTGTCTGTTCTGTACAGGGGGCAAGTCTCAAACAAACTCCTCCATCACCAAGAGCACTTTGCATCGTGCCATCAGCATGTTGCCCTCAGATCTCCAGCCTTTGTGGAGTCATACAGCAGTCTCATGCATAAACCTTTTGGTCTGCACCTTTTTGCCAGGCTGAAAGCAAAAACACAGTTAAGAAGTCACTTGTCATCCCACAGATGGATTCATTTCCACTGAAGAACAGTCTTCATTTCTGTTTTTTCCTATTTATTTCTGCCATGGTTTCACCATATGTCACAAGTAGCCTTTTAGCTGAAGGGCCAGCAGTTTGAGCCACCTCAGACGCTGACATCACGTTGACTGAAGACAGTGATGAAATCACTTTCTCCTTTCTTCAGAAATTCCTTGTCATTTCATAGCTGCTTCAGGTCACCCACGGCTACTTGAACAAGCTGTATCCTCCTTGCAGTAATGTTACAGCTTCACGGTGTCTGCCATGTTAAAAAAAAAACAACTTCCCAAGCTTTTAATACTGTCAATCTTGTTGCCACTTTTCCTAGCATTTATACAGTTTCATTCCTTCCTCTGGGAGAAGACCATTTCCTTGATCATGTCCACATTCCCATCCAGTTTAGATCATTCACTAGTCCCCTACATCATGGTGACCTGGCTCTGCAGGCTCTCATTCTCCAAGTCTATCTTCGTTTTGATGTTGGTGCTAGAACTTTTTTTCATGTAGTGAATAACACATTATCAAAACATCTGAAGAATAGAGGAGATTCTGCCTGAAGACAGAAAGCAAATGTCAGATGCAACCATCACGGTCAGTTTGAGTTCAAAACGACTCTGCAAGTAGGTGGCTCTAAGAGAAAGAAAAAAGTTTTTTCTTCCCATGCAAAAGCTATTTTCTGCCCCAGGAACCTGAACAGTTCATTCTAAAAAGTTTCAAATAGTTAGATTTTTTTCCAACCTAAATATATTTGCTACAACTTGAAATATGTAATGCCCTGACTCCATTTCAATTGCTTACTTCATAGCTGTCCATCCAGCAGTTTGTGTAACAGTCAAGTACAGCAGTTTAAGAACTCCATTGCAAAAACCGATTCACAGAATCACCTCGCTTTTCTCCTTGAAAGTTTGTGGGTTTCTGAAAATGTCCTGTAACATTAGCACTTTTTATCATACATCAGTGTAATCTCTGCATAAGGAAATCTTGGCTTCTACAACAAGAGCACGACCAACTTCTGATAATTACATACACAACATTTTGTTGCTCCAACACACCTTTGGTCATACCTGTTTGAGCATTTTGAACCACACCATAGCAGCCTTGCACCCCCACCCCCCCACTCAAACACACAAACAGTGCTACTTTTAGGTAGGAAGCATCATCTCAGCCTCATGGCAAACCTTGTGGAAAAAGAGCTGCTTTGGAAGAAATTCCTTACTCCAAATACAAACAGCAGTTCTCTGCCGAGGACCAGACATTGAGTTATCAGTCTATGCTACACTTCAATGCATTAAGAGTGCTGTTCTCCTGGGAACTGTGTTCCTCAGATAAATTATTTTCTTTCAGCTTGATTGGGATGTGGATAATTCCACGGCACTTTTTTGGGGAGCAATGTGGTATAATCTCAAAATCCCAACTAACGTGCCATTCCCGCTACATCTGATGTTTAAAGCGGTGTAAAAGAGGTATTGCTGAGTACAGTTGAGAACTGTATATTAACCTATGGAAATTGTGCTACCTGTACCTCACCCTAGGCTCTGTAAAACATCAACACACACGAACCATGCAGCTCACTTGAAAGAAGAATTCTTCAAACGTCCAAGAAATCAAAAAAAATTCCTGTTCTTGGTGTTCTTACAACAGGTCATTCTGTTTCTTCAGTCAGGTGAGCTGAAATCTGGCCCTTACTAGACATCAAGGAGAAATATACAAGAACTAAGAGGGGGAAAGCCAAAAAAAAATAAAAATCGAAGCATGGAGTTGTTGTACATTGCAGCTTTTAAAACAGATCCTTTTCACAGTGTCAAAAAGCAATTATTTTCCTATTCCTGCTTTGCTGCAAAAGCAACAACTGTTGGAGTTTGTGTGATGCAAAATTTAAGGAAAAAGGATGATAATTTTTAGTTTTGAAATGTTTAGTTTGTCTCAGTACATACTGGTAAGTGCCCTTTAAAAATCCCAGGTATGACAGCAAAAGAAATAGGTCACATTTGTACTCCAGGCACTGGCCTCTTGCATTCCAGAGCTGCAACTTATTCTCCTTTTGAGCAGTTCTATGCAATAACCAGCTAATCTTGCCAAATCATTTAGGGTTTTGTCTTTTCATAGTGAGGGTTGAGGTTAAAAACCCTGAGAGATTTTAAGATAGCGTTGACTGGCAGCAGAAGTTTCTTGAAATAGTTTAGAAAGGGCAGAAAAAAAAGGGTCACAAAAAAAATACTTCATTTCAACTGTAGGAGTCTAGGGGTAAGAGCAGAGAAAGGTAACTTTAAGAGGTAAGTTGAAATGTAACTACATGGAGTGCTTTCTGTTATCCAGTGCTTTACAAAAAAAAAATAAAATTGGGTTATCCCACAGACTTGTCCTTTTTGCTCTTTCCTCCATCTGCCCAGAGAGGCCTCTAACTGTTCAGCAGATGGTTTACCTGTAGCCCATAGCAACAGTCTCTCAAAATCTTTTAGTCTTGAGTCTGCTAATCAGAGAGAAATGGAACAATTAACCCCATCATCCACAGTAGAGACACAGACAGAAAACCTGAAGGAAGATTGCTATTCACAGAAAACATCAAGTAAGACTAAGATTGATGGCTAAAAGACCTGTCAGGTTTTACAATCCAACCTGCCACCTATCCATCCATCCATCCATTCATTCATTCGTAGCCTTTCAGGGCCTATCCCTTACTTTAGGTAAGAGCCCAAACCAACTCTTTGCTCCCCTCAAGTCATCATCCCTACAAAGGGCTGTTGGTAATTGCTTAATTGACGCAGGTACTATCATTTCTTAAACTGAGCATGGCCTGAGGCAGCTTCCCTGCATCCAGTACCTGGCTTGCATCTCCCTGTGGGCAGACCTTGCCGTCCGGGGCGGTGCTACACGTGAACGTGTCGAAGTCCACCGTGATGTCTTGAACGTTCCTTTCGTTGGCATTGTCAAAGCTGTTTTTCCCATGTAGCTGTTTGAGGTGTTTCCTCAGGACGGGTTTATGGGCAAACACCATGTCACAGTAGTTACACTTGTGGGGCTTGTCCCCACTGTGCAGGTTGAGGTGGTCCTGTAAGGAACACTTCTGAGAGAACGTCTTCCCGCAGATCTTGCACTGGAAGGGCTTGATGCCCGCGTGTACCCTCATGTGCCGGTGGAGGTTGCCCTTCTGAGTGAACGTCTTGCCACAGAGCAGACACATGAATAGTTTGTGCATCTTCAAGTGATTGGCATAGTTTTCCAGATGCCGAAACACTCTGGTGCACTTTGGGCACTGATGGTGCCACTGGAGGCCTTTGTCTATCCCTCTGTTGTTAGGGCCAAACATCTCTTTAGAGGCCAGGATGATGTTATCGCTGCCAGCATAGGAGAGAGCATAGTTATGGAGGTGGTTTTGCTCTATTTCACCTGCTCTGTTCTCAACGGTGGAGTTGATGAGGAAGTGCTGGGGCTCTGAGGAATGCAGTGCAGTTTGTTCAGAAGAAATAAACTGATTCTGATCTTTCTTGTTCCTGACTTCTGCCACCTCCCCGATGGACTCCACCTTGATGATCTGAATATCGCTGTCCTCCATGTCCATGCTGTCTTCTGAGGGCTGAATGCAAGGGGAATCTTGCTGCAGGGAGTCGTCATCTCCTTGATGGTCCTTCAGCTCGGAGGAGTCACTCTGCTGCTCACACTCCTTGCTCTCCAAGGGCTGTTTGGGTTTGATGAACTTCCAGAGAGCATGCGTGCAGCGCTCCACGATGTGGCTCATCTGCAGGAAGCTGGCAGCAGTCAGGTAGTTCACCAGCTCCATCTCAGGGAACTCCAGCACCCCACTGTAGCAGGAGAGAAGCAGCTGCCTCCCCACCTCCGAGCTCTGCAGGATGGAGATTTTCACATCCCTGGAGTCATTCAGCAGGAACTGATCCCTTAGGAAGGGAGAGCCGGCAGCAAACACTATTCTGTGCCCCCGAACTTCGATGTCATCTATGTGGACCACAACGTCACAGAACTTGTTCTCTTCCCTCAGTTTGTTCATTTTCTGTAACATCGAATCCCCATAGTTGTCAAACTTGAAGTGAAGGATATCTGTCCTTTCAGACATTTTGGCACACCTGAGGAAAGCCAGCAAGGAAAAAATAAAACAAAAACACAAGTGAGAACTTTTTTACTTTCTAGTGAAACACTGGATTGGGTTGCCCAGAGGGGGTGTGGATGCTCCCTCTCTGAAGGTGCTTAAGGCACTGAGCAGCCTGATCTAGTGGGAGGTGTTCCTACCTATGGCAGGGAAGTTGGAACTTGATGATCTTTAAGGTCCCTTCCAATCCAAACTATTCTATGATACTATTAGTTGGAAGGGCTCTTCAAAAATGATCTAATCCAACCCTTACAGTTTCTCATCAGATTTGTCCATGTCATTGAAAGCTAAAATACTTTCTGCACAGTCCCACACCTGACCCCTGGCAGGTGGGCATCATCCTTGGAGGTATCTAAGAGATGGGCAGACCTTTGCCAGGTTGCTTTGTACTGTGGCTCAGCAAACACCCAGACAAAGCTCAGCATGAACTAGAAAAACTCAGACTGGGAAACTTTTTGCTCAAGTTACAACCATTTCCCATCGTTTCTCACATGGAAAAAAAGAACCCTCGTCTGGCTGTGGCAGCACCAGATACAATTCCTTCCCACACACTCATCACATGGGACTTGTGGAAGTT
>VZTY01013604.1:0-10807 GCA_013400935.1 Turnix velox
CACTCCTCTTGATGCAACCAAAATGTATCATGTATTCTGGACTGACTATTGATCCCTAGGATGTAGATCTGGGCTTATGGCAGAGAGAACACACCAGCTCAGGGGTCAAAAAGCAGAGCAATAATGGGATTAGTAAAAGTACAATAGAAAAGAATACAAAGTTATGGTTTTGTACAAAGATGTGACCTGCTTACATCTTGAGAACTCTGTATGCTTCATCTCCCTTCATCTCAAAAACGATGTGGTGCAACTTGGAAAAGATTCAGAGAACTGTAGTGGCCTGACAAAGGTGTGGAAGAAACGTGATGGTGGGTAATGACACTGAGTGGTGTGGAAAGGGTTGATAAGGCACATAATTTCATCATCCTTCTCTCTAAATTTGAGATATGAAATTGATGGATGGACTACTCAGTAGATAAGGAACTGTCTGAATGGTTATGTCCAGAGAATGAGGGAGATGATTCTGCTTTACTCCAGTCCCATGAGATCACAACGAGGTACTGCATCTGTTTGTGGTGCTCTCAGTACAAGAAAGACATAGAAGTGGTGGAGCGTGTACAGAAGGAGGGCAGAGATGATCAGAGGGATGGAGCATCTTTGACATCTTGCTTTGAAAATAATAAATTACTGTGATGTTTTAGCCTCTCTTGGAGGGTTATGAGGTCTTTAGCTATAAACTATATATTACTTGCATTTGGCTTGTATCTTGCTATCCATGGGCCTGCAGAAGTCCCTGGGAAAAGCTGAAAAGGTATTTTACACCTTGATGGGCAAACCATTGAGGGATACTTCTTATCTCTTCTTCTGCCAGAAGCCAGGAGGAAGGGAATGAGGAGACACTGGGAACAAAGTCAGAAGGAAGGCAGGAGACTGTGGGAACAAAGGGCAGCCTTCTACTTTCCATAAGATTTAACCAAAGTGATAGTGAATTGTTAATTTTTAATTGATACTCCTTTATGTAAAAACTTTAACCTTAGAATCATGATGCACATACTGAGAAACTCATGGGAAAAACTGTATCTGGGATTTCTTCTTGTTTATGACAAAGCACCTACAGCACTGGGATCTGGGTAGAATTCCTCCTCCTGCTGATGAGATGGGCTTTACCTGGCTAAAAGGCCAAATCAAAGACCTTCAGTGGTAACCTGAAATGCATTTTAGAGCTGTACTGCACATCAAAGATGTGTTGTGTCTGTTCCCTTTGATGGCATTATGACAACATTCCTATCTGATTTTCTCTATAATTACATCAAAATTGCTCTCCTGGTAAAGTGCACTATAAACTTTAATTTAATTCTGCTAAGCTTGCTGCATTCTCCAAAGCAGGAGGAGACTGTAATGGCTTTTTGTGTACAATGTTGTTACTTCTTTGCCTAGAGAGGTTGTGGATGTCCCCTCCCTGGAGGTGTTTAAAGGACACTGAGCAACCTGGTCTGGTGGGAGGTGTCCCTGTCCATGGCAGGGGGTTGGAACTAGATGATCTTTAAGGTTTCTTCCAACCAAAACCATTCTGTGATTCTTCATGGAAAATTTCTTTGCAGGAAATAGTTTCATTTTTATTTATATTTTTATTTCAGTTAAGGCTGATCTTCAGCAATCCTCTGCTCTGGTCAGGCATCTTATTTGTTGAAGTGTCCCTGTTTGACTCATCAGCAACATGCAGGCAGTTGTCAATGTCTTGTGGCAGTCATAATGAATTTGGGAGTTTTTTTTATTTGGGTTTTTTTTTTAGGCAGAAAAGAAAGAAATCAACTTCAGGAGTGACTTTCTGAAAATTCTGGGATTTTCATTTGGTTTCTAAAGCAACGTTGCAGTCTCCACAAGCCACTGGTGGTTTTCTCTGCTTGTGTTCAGTACAGTAACAGTTCAGCAGATCCCAGAAACCTCTGTAATCTTCAGAGTCTCATTTAATAATGCGGCATAAATAGTTACTGATTTGCATAATTTGTTTCCCTTGTTTCCAGTGCACTTTTCTGATTGCATTAACAAAATCAAACTTTTACTTTCTCAACTTTGAAGTTGGAACCTTGGAACCTTGCTGAGCGTCACGAGGATGGAGCCAGGCTCTTCTCAGTCACCTCCAATGATAGGACAAGGAGCAATGGGTGCAAACTGGAACACAGGAGGTTCCACAGAAAGAGAAGAAACAACTTTTTCCTAGTGAGGGTGAGAGAAGAGTGGCACAGGTTGCCCAGAGAGGGTGTTGGGTCTCCTTCTGTGAGACATTCAAAACCCATCTAGAAGCCTTCCTGTTCTAGAAGCCAGTGACCTGTTCTAGATGTTTCTGCTCCAGCAGGGGTATTGGACTAGATGATCTCTTGAGGTCCCTTCCAGTCCCTGATATTCTGTGCTGCTGTGACTCTGTCAGCTTTGTATTTCAGTGTGTGTGACTGCAGGAATGGGTGATAGTCCATAGTGCACCAGTTACAGGCAGAGAGTTTCTCATTAATATGAGTATAATCAATTGCTTGTGATAGGGTCTGCAGTGAAACAGGTCTCCCTAGTGCCAATTGCTTTGTTTATTTAGAAAAAACAAAAAAGCCTCAGAGAGTAAATCAGCTGAGGAAGACAAAAATGAAGGAGGGGTCTGGATGGGAGAGAGGTCACCCAGCCTGAGCTTCATCCAGCCTGGCCTTGAACAGCTCCAGGGAGGGGGCATCCACAACTTCTCTGGGCAACCTCCTCTGTATCTTTCAAAACTGACTGTTTAAAAATTTCTTGTTAACCCATACAAACAATGTCCTAACAACTGATGGGCTGCCTGCTAGGTTAGAAACCATTTCTGCTCTCATTTGGTCTGTAAATTCCCTCTAAAATGAGGGTCTGCCATACCATTTGGGTACTGCTGCACCCACGTTTTGGGGTTAAAGTTTGTTCTTAAAGAGAGTAAAGTGTGAGCTGATGAAATGGAACTGATACAACCTTGTGGAGGCAACTGAGTATGTGTTGAAGGAGATCAAATATTTTTTCTTGATGGGGTGTGAATGCAGTTGAGTTTCTCCCTCTCTGGAGGTGTTTAAGGCCAGGCTGGATCAGGCAATGAGCAACCTGGCAGGAGGGTTGGAACCTGATGATCTTTAAGGTCCTTTCCAACCCTAACTATTCTGTGATTCTGATTCTAATCTTTGAGAGACACCACTGGGGTAGAAAAGTACAGCTGCACAGAGTAGCTTTGGGTAAGGCAAAGAGATCTAGTCATCTGTAGCAGATGCAAACAGAACAAATGGGGGAATTGGGCTAGAAGTGGACATAAAATAAGGGACAATATATGGTTTGTGTTTAGGAAGTACAATTGCTTTCCCTGATAATTTCACTCCAACCACTAAGCACAGATAATGTCTCTTTTCCTGAATGATTCCAATGATGTGAAGTGGCAATTACTTATTATAATGCCAGCAGTTAGAGCTGGATGCTGATACAAAGAAGGTGATTATGTGCTTCAACTGGAGATGAGCAAAACTGTCCCTTTTTTGCCTTCTCTGTCAGTCTAAAAGGGCAGAGAAGGGGATATTATCCAGTGAAAAGGCAGGCAAATGGTGGAAGTCCTGCTTCCTCTTTTGGTTTTTATTATGTTTGGCTTTGACCATGTTCCATACCACTTTGTGGAAATATTTGAGTGCATTTATTGTCTTGCCAGATGTGTGCACTGAAAGTCCTGCTTGTGTTTTGTGCAGCAGAAGGGGATTCATGCCTCCCAGTCAAATGCAACTCGTTTAGTTTCCTTGTGCACAAATTAGGTTAATTTTCTCCATTGATTGTAAAAGGAGCTCTGGGAAACACACTCTCTGTTGCTTGCTGTGGAAATCTTTCTTCACTGATTTTGTGAGAAGCTCAGGGAATTTTAACTACCTAAAATCACTAATTTAGGTGTGGAATGATTGGCATTGTTCATACTGTTTTCCCTCTTCTTTTAGTAGAGAATATTCTGTTGTTTGGTAGCCCTGGGTGAAGGAAACCTCTACAATATGTTCAAGTGTCCTGAACAGTCAAGTGCTTCTCCTCGTATTCCATACACGTTCCTTCCTAAGTCTTATACTTTAGTACCCTTCATTACTGTATTCAAGTAATGTATCTAATTTCCCTCACTCACAGCTCATCCTTTCCTTAAGCAGAAGTTAATTTAACAGGGGGTTTGATTTAAGATTCTCTTTTTTTCTTGAAAAGAACAAAACGGATGAAGGAACTCAGGCTCCAGCCTGCCAGAATCCCTCACACATGGCTGGTTCAACTGTACCAGTCATCTCAACTCAGAGGGCTGCATACAAGGCAGGAAGGGCACCACTCACTTTTACAGACAATGATAAAAATATTTACAGTAGGAGCTACAGGAATATGTTTAGTGCAAAGAGATAAAACCTCATTATAAATCATTGCAGCTTTGTTGATTTGAGTTGATTGTGTCTTCTTAAATTGTCTGGGAATCTGGACTTGTGTGCATCACTGCTATATATGTGTCAGAAATGTGACTGCTGTATTTATTTCTAAAGAATCCACCTTCTTCGTAAGTTATTTTATCCAAAGGGCAGATGCAGAGTTTTAATTTTTTACTAGAGGTTACCCCCTCTCTCAGGAACTTCCGTTTCCAGTGGAAGGATTTAGGAAAGAGGCTTATCTTGGGTATAAAGTTTTGTCAATGCCATGCTTCTGGAGATGGCTCTGATGATGTGGGTCATGCTCATCCCCTCTGTTTTGCCATTCTGCAGATTAATACAGTGTTCTCTGCCCAGAGCATGCAGGGGCTGTGGCTATAATGCTGGTAGATAAGTGTTTGCAAGTTGTAATTCACACAGGCAGAGTCACAGCAATGAATTAGTGCTTTTGGCATGTAGGGAAGCAAGCACATTTGAAATCCAGCTGCTTGCCAGCTGTGGCTATTCATAGCCATTATTACAGTGTCTGCTTTTTTCACTCCAGCTTTTCATTTTAGAATTGCCATGGCTGATTTTAGCTCCATCTTAAAAGCCTATTTATAAACCATTTGCCCTGGTGAATGTGTGTATCTGATTCTCGATCTCTCCATTCAAAGCAGTGTTGCTTCAAGTTTTCTTGGCACAAAAATGAGACAATCACATTTCTTAACATCTAAAGTACCTTAAGTCTTCACTTCTGTACTTCTAAAATGTGAGTTTTGATATGGCTATTTAATACACAGCTATTTCTTCTTAAGATTTTTGACTTTTCTCTACATTTTAGTCATTTTTACATTTTACTATTTTTATCACCAAGTAAAAGTCACAGTCCAGGAACACCCAAGAGGTTTCACCTGGACTATTGTGTCCAGTTCTGCAGCCCTCAACATAGAAGTGGAATGGAATGATCTTTAAGGTCCCTCCCAATCCAAGCCATTTTATGATTCTATAAGAATTAAGTGTTAATCAATGTGGAGCTCATATATCTTTGCCTTTCTCTGGTCTGGGTGGTTTAATTTCCCTCAGGGCAAGCAGCAGACCAGCTGCTTTCCTGGGAAACTTCTGGAAGGACTTGGCCTCCCTAAGCTGAATTTAAGGGGCAGGTTCTGGTAATGAGATTCCTAACTCTGTATAACATATTCCCACTGCATCTTCAGCTTCTTTCTCCCCTTGCTTGCTTGATAGTACCTTTAGCTGTTGGTAAGGTAAGTCACAAACTTTCCAAAACATCATTGTGGCTGTCTGTAGCCCAGAGAGGTTGTGGATGTCCCTTCCTTGGAGGTGTTTTTGGCCAGGCTGGATGAGGCACTGAGCAACCAGGTGTCTCTGCTTATGGCAGGGGGTTGGAACTAGATGATCTTTAAGGTCCCTTCCAAACCAGACCATTTTATTACCGAGTGCTAGATAGGGAGAAGGAGAAAGGACTTCATAGAAGTAGCATTTGGGATATGAAATGGAGAAAGTAAAAGAGAATTACTTGCATGTGACCTCCCAAAGAACTAATGGATTGGAAAAAAAGAGGTGCAAATGCTTTAAGTGTGTGAATGCTGCTAGTACAAATAGCAGCTGCTTGGTTTGAACATGATATGGAGCCGTAGGAGTCATTAGCTACATGAAGAATTACTTGCAGTGTTAATTATCACTCCTGCAGTTCTTTCAGTTCTGTGTCCTTAGTAGTACCTAGTCTCCATCCTGCCCCAGCTTATTCATGCAATTAATGGTGGTGATGAGTGTGGGTGTTTCTTGCTTGAAGCTGAGTTTGCACACCAGTCTGTAAGGCATCTGAAGTCATTTGATACACATATTATGCTTTCTGGAAGTAGTTAAAAGTAGGAATAAGTGTTGGTTTAATACAGAATTCATGGCACATCTTACCATGTAAGACAAAAATAGACTTGCAGTGCTGCAATGTAGAGAATTTCCACATTCAATGTACTATGTTTGAAAACCACACAGGTTATCTCTTCTCCTAAACCAATTCCCAGTGTGGATGGTACTTCTGGTCTTGAACTGAGGTAGTCTAGCTTCATTTGACTTTTTCTTTTTTTTTACAGAATCAAGATTCTAAAGTTTTTGTTAATTTTTTATTTTCTAAAGTGCTTCCAATGCCTGCGATTTTCAAAGCTTTTACCTGATTTTATGAATTTGCAATTTAGCAGTACTTTCAGGGCTTGATTTTTGCAGATAATTCTGGGTCTTGGGGGACTACTTGATGTTCCTAAAAATTGCATCTCCTCCAGACAGAGACCTAAATATCTTCCTGCATACTTAATCTCTCTATGATATTTTTGTCCCAAGGTACTCACCGTTGCTTATAAATCTGATCATAGGATCTAAGAATAATATTGTTTAGAAGGGCCTTTAAAGTTTTGCTAGTAGTTGTTGTAAAATTACCGTATGAGTTAGGAATATGTTTTTGCTTTCTGATCTGTAAAACAGATCATGGAATTAATATTCAGGCACAGCAGAGTAGTCCTTTTCATTACTTAAATGGACTTAATTGCAGTTCTAGCAATTTTAGAGGGCATACTTGCAGCATTATATAAATCAGGTATGTGTTCCTATGAATAATGCAGCCATTATCAAATTCCCCTTCTTCCTAATTTCATTCCCCTTCTTAAAAGCAGATAAAGGTTTTGTCACTCGCTAAATGCAAGTGATATTTTGCTCTTACAAAGGAAATAATAGAAAGATAAATGGTGCCAAAATGTAAGACAACAGCAAGAAAATCAGTAGAAGCAGCAGGGCAAGTCTTTATTCTTTCATGTTAATATGTGTCTTGAATTTAACTGTACTTTCAGCATGAGAAGTGACTGTAATGTGCCATGACCTGCTAGATTTAGAAGACAATAGCATGATTTGGAATCGGCAGTAAAACTTTGTTGTTGTTCCTATTATTCCTGCTCCTGTCTACTACTTTGCTTGCTTTCCTTTGTGACTGAGAAAGGGACATCTGAACAGATCCCCTCTTGTGCATCTGTTGAATAAATACTTTCTGAAGCACTGAATAAGCTCCTACATTTATTGAAGTATTTCTCTCTTCCTCACAATGGAATGTTACATGGTGGATTTGCCTCTATTAGTAAATTTAAGAGGAAGGACATGCAATCTTAAGACCAAACAAACATTTTTGCCATTGGATGATAGGGATTTCATACATGTTCCTCAATCAGCAGATTTTCCAGAACATGGGGAACCCAGGCAGAAATCTTACTAATAGGATGACTTTCAGATTCACATTCAAAATTAAACTTCTATTAGCAGTTTATTTATTGTTTTTAATGGATGATTCAATAACCCTTACTGGAAGAGTTCTTTCTCTCCCTGAAAACAGCCACATTTTTCAACCTGTAGAGTGACCATCAAAATATTCCTTTTTCTAAAGTGACAATGGCTTTTTCTAACTATCTTTCATCAAAAGATTAAAACATTTCTAATAGAATAGGAAATTTCCCTCAAAATTCCTTCAAAAACACTTTTGGAAAAATAGGTGCAAGTGGGCAATTTAGTTTTTATCTCCTGTTAAATATTTTATCCAACTTCTCAAGAAGCAGGGGAAGGTTTTGGGACCCAAATGAGAATTAGGTTTGCAAAGCCTCTCAGCTTTCACTGCAACTTAAATGTTTCTATCTCTGAACCTTTTAAATAGCCTCTCTTAACAAAGATGATGAGTTAGCATATTAACTTGATTGATGGCCAGATTATAGGGTCAGAGTTTTTTGGGGTTTTTTAATGGCCATTTTAGCATTTTTGGTACTTTCTCCTCTCATAGTTATTCAGAAGTGTGCATGAAATGGAAATGTGTTTGAATATTTATCTTGCTTCCCCTTCCTATTACTTTCTGTGCTTTTTATGAGCGTAATTTCTCCTTCAGTATTTATGATCCATTCTGTCTAACTTGAATTCTGACTTGTAGTTGTAACTGAGACTTAATGAAGTTTTTTTTTGATGAGGATTATAGATGTGCTGTTGTAAAACTTTTTATTGTAACATATTCCAAAACTAACCAGTGGTATTAATTGCTCTGTTGGAGATTTGAGCAACAAACTGAATTTTAGCCTGTGTATTTTTAAAAGAAATTAAAGTTTCAACTTTATATTACACCTGCCCTGTGTGCAGTTGAACTTACTCATGGGTATTCTTTCTTTTATACACTTAAAGCTGTTTACTGATATTTTTAATGATTTTTTTCTAAGAGTATTTTCATGATCAGTGAGGTTTTTTTTCTGAGCAGCTGATTGCAAGTAATTGGCAATCAAAATGCATGCTGTGCCAATTCATTTTTATTAGACACATCACTTACAAGCTATTGTTTCCTCTTCCCAGATGGAGGTTCCAGTTTAGGAAAATCCTAATACAAGAGAATTCAAAGGGACTTCAGAAAATGTTTCAAGGTAAGTTGTGTTCCTCAGCACTTCACTGAGTCCAGGATATAATGAGAGTAATTCTTTAAAGCAAGTTTCTGTTATGCATAGTTATATTTATGAGTTGTAAAATATACTTGAGGTCTGTGTTCTGTGATATTAAATTAAAACTTGGTGCTTCCATAACATCCTTGCCAGGAAATTCACTTGCCAGAAGTATTCACAGAGAGAGGGAGCAGAAGAAGAATGTCTGTGCAACCACAGCAAATGCTGTTTTTATTTGAATGAATAGTCAGGGGAATAGGAGGTGCAATTCCAGTTTAATTACATTCTAAACAGTGCAGACCATCCATGGAGCTAAAGGATTTAGAATAAAGCCTTTTTTATGTACATTATCTAGACTCTTAAAGATGGTACTAATGTCATCATTCTCCTGCTGATCCCCTCCCCTAACCCCTCTAAATAAACATACAAGACAAACATGTTTTCAGTCTCAAGTTCTTCTCCCTTCCATCAGAACAAGAAATTTTGGAAAGCAGTAGGATTGAATCAAACGTGCATATACACATCCTGACCATGTCCCTTTCATGCTGTCTGGCTTAGTCACAGAATTTAAGAAATGCATTTCACTGTGCTGACAATAAAATCTTTCATGGAACCTTGGAAGCCAATTTGTTATACAGAGGGGCTCAAATGTCGTTAAAATCTCATTCCCAGATGCCTGGTGATGGAGGCTTGGTGCAGGTAAGGCAAGTTCACTCTAGGGTCAGAGATTGATAACAGGGATCAAGTTTCTTCTACCATTCACCAGGAGATAGAAATTCATTATGGTTAAGGTAGTGAAACACTGGAAATTGTCCAGAGAGGTTGTGGATGCCCCCTCTCTGGAGGTGTTTAAGGCCAGGCTGGACAAGGCACTGAATGGCCTGATCTAGTTGTAAGTTCAAGGGATTGGAACTTGATGATCTTTAAGGTCCCTTCCAACCCAAACTATGCTATGATTCTATGGTGTTGATCTTCCCTGTGATTTTTCACACACAGCAGCTTGTGACAGGAGGGCAGAGATCCCCGAATTGGCATCTATTTGGGGTCTCAGTAGCTGTCACATCACAGGACCCTAGAGCTGGGTGCATTGCAGATGGCATCAGTAGCCTGTGTTAATTGTTTTTGCCCCTTTTGTATCACAGTACAGTGCTGACCCACGAGTTGGTGGCATAGTGACATGTACTAGACCTTCATACAGCATAATACACTCAGCAACTCTAGAAAGTGGCTGTTGAGCAGCAGCAAATGGAGCTGGTCAGGCTCTGCTGTGCACAAATTGTCACTGCATTAATCACCATTATCTCTGCAAACCTATCAACTTGTCCAGCAAATGGCTTTTGCAGAGGGCTTGGAAGGCCAGCAAATTCAGCCTGGTTTAGACAGTCTTTTGTAACTTGCCTCGCTTAAGCCAACAGCAGGATTTGAACTGAGGGATTTTGGGGCATCTGGGAGCCACAAAAGGGCAAGGGTTGTTATTCTGAAGTGGAAATAGTCATAAGTGACTCAGGGTAGCCATCCAGTAAAGGAGGAGGAGGAATGCACTTCCTGTGATGTGGCCCACAAAATACAGAAGGTCTAAAGCAGTGGAAAAACAGTGTGAGATCTTTTCCCCTTTCACACCATGCCCTGCTGGCTCAGGCTCCTTTCTGGGTCAGGAAGGAGATGACCCATACTTAGAGACCTGCATAGGTCACCCTTCTGTACCAGTCTACCCTTTGACTTTGCAGCAGTTAGAGTGGCATTTTGGTGAGGTGAACTTTAGCCTATGAAATATGAGCAAATAACTTCTCATAGTGTGCTCACCCTGCCCATCAGGTGGTGAAAACCTCCAATTTGCACTGAACTCCCTGAAAAAGAGACAAATTTTGCTAGGACTGTCTGGCTGGAGAGAGAAGTCACTGAATCACAGAATGATTTGGGTTGGAAGGGACCTTAAAGATCATCTAGTTCCAACCCCCCTGCCATAGGCAGGGACACCTCCCACTATAT
>VZTY01013604.1:13537-28971 GCA_013400935.1 Turnix velox
TGGCAGGGGGGTTGGAACTAGATGATCTTTGAGGAGATCCCTTCTTACCCAAACCACTCTATGATTCTGTATTTACTTTAAATAGTGAATAAGAAGGCTTGACCACTGACAGAGGAGTACCTCTAACAACTACATTGCTGTATTCCATAGTATGGCATGAGTGTGAGGTAAACAGGCTTAAGCCATTGCTTGTGATGAGGGAAGTAATGCTTGTAGTAAGTGTTTTTTTGGGAAGTGTGAAGATTCATAATGTAGTTTTTTAGATTAATGACTGTCCTCTTGTTTTTTTGAACTACATACAGTGAATCAAAAGGATGTTTTATCCTCATCTGGCCAAGCTGAGTCAATCATGAAGTGTGCAAGAAATGTGAGCCTTTGCAAGTCTTGAAAGTTCCATTAGAAGCCTTTAGACTAAATGTTATATTCTGGATAAAGGAATATCATTGCACTTTTTTTAGCTGAATTTTAGCTGAAATTTCTAGAAGTATTTTTCCTAGGAAATGATATTTTTGGGGCTGCTCAGGAGCCCCTTGAGGGACAGCTCACAGTTGTAAATTCTGCTTATAAATTTTAATTAAACTTTATTTCCAGAGATGGTGATTTCCACCAGGTCAACATACACTTAGGGAACACTAAGAGGCCTCTATAGAGTGTGTTGCCTCATGCATTACCTTTGATTAAGCACATAATTTCAATTACTGTTGATCTGGCTTTATCAAAAAGCTCTCTGAAGTGGTTTTTTTTTAATTTTTTCTTTCCCCCTAGCTTGCAAATGCCAGCAAAGTAGCACTGGAATTTTCATACCCCACAATATTAACCTGCAGAAAAAGCACTGCCATAATAAAAGCGGGGAGACAGCAATGTGTACACACCAAGGGCCAGATTTAAGACAGGGAAGTATCTACATGTCTTATAGGCATGTAAATCCTTCTCAGGGTCTGAACCAAACTCCCTAAGTCTTTTTAAAAGCCATTGGCTCCTTAAGGCCAGGTTCTTAGCAGTATTTGTAAGAGTATTAGGCAGCTGTGAACTTTGGTGTGTGCAGCATTAAGCATTTCAAGATACACATATCTAGCTAGTCAGATTTTCAGAGCATTTTCATAATATTAGATACTTAGGCATTTCTCAAAAATCTTCTACTCTCTGTGTCTGCATCTTTAAGCCCTTAAATACTTCCATAAGTCCAGACCTAACATCTTCAGGCTGTGTGTGAATGTTAGAGTTCAGCATTAAAACTTCTGGTGAAACTAAATGGAAGTCTTACTTGATGGGAGTCAGCAGCAGCTAGTTAGAACTTCTGAAGGTCAAACTTTGATTACTAATGTGGTTAAATCTCTGACGCTGGTTACCAAGTTTGTCATGACCAAAACTTGCCTGCCTTAAGATGCTGCTGGTTACTAACATGTTGAGAGGGTTAACAGCAGTTTTAGGTTTTCTTGGGAGTGTGCTGTGCTGCATTGTTCAACAGCTTCGCAGTCACGGATTTTTCCTCAGTATGAAGGAGAAAGAGCTTAGATACCTGCTCTGAGCAAAGGGTTTGGAGCAGTGGATTTTGGAGGGGAGGTAGCCTTTGTGTGTTTGTCCTAAACATGGTGATGGTGGGAAATGAATGAACCCATCATCAATTGTCCTGTGCTACCAAGCTTGGAAGAGGGGAGATTTAGGCTGGAGATACAAAAGAAATTCTTTATGGTGAGGGAGGTGAGACACTGGAAGAAGTTGCCCAGAGAGGTTGTGGATGCCCCCTCTCTGGAGGTTTTTAGGGCCAGCCTGGATGAGGCATTGAGCAACCCAATCTAGTGGGAGGTGTCCCTGCTATAGGACTAGATGATCTTTAAGGTCCCTTCTAACCCTAACCATCCTATGATTCTATTTGATGTTATGCAACAGCTCTTTTTAAGCACAAAGGATTGTGCAAGGGCAAGGGAATGAAGTTGACCATGACTATCAGTAACTTCAATGGTTTGTGCTGCTCTACTTCAGACTTGGCTAAGTTACAGCATGAAATATAGCCTTGTATTGGTACATGGCAAGGAAGTGCAATGTGTCCAGATCCCCTATTCAGTAGAGAAGAGCTGGAAACTGTCCCATGTGTGGAGATTTTTTAGTCTTTGCCCACTTCTCACTTTGCAGGCATCATTTGATGATGACTACATGACTGGAAGGCATTTATGTATTGTGGTGGTAAAGGGGCATGAAATTTGGACGTGTGTTAAACTTGTGGGGAGAAAAATACTTTTCTCTTTTTCCCTGCTAGTGTGACTGTGGTGATAAAACCCAAAGGATCATGCCATTCTCTGCTAGCAGCATCCCAGATCCTCCCTCTGCTCTCAGGACATTTCATTTCAAAGATATAAGAGCATTAATAAAAGCTTCCTCCCCACCCTCCTCCCAAAGCAATTTCTCAGCTCATAGCTGCCTGTCCAAAGCTACGTCAGTAATGCTCCAGCATTCAGCCCCATAAAAATTTTGTCAAGGAAGCATAAAGTTTCTCTCAGATCTTTTTCCATTAAAAATCATTTTTATAGCAGCGGGGCCGTAATGAGCATGAAGCTGTGGAGGGAATGTGAAAAATGATGAGAAATCTGGACAGTGTTATCTTCCAGTGGGGACAGGGTGGCAGGCCACTTAGAATGCTCCCAGTGTATGGAGTGTGACAAGCAGGATATTTCTCACAACAGATTATAATGTAAGAAATTTATTACAGATCTCAGAGGAGAATAGCCCCACATGGCTGATTCTACTCTTTTTTCAGATGCATTGCTCAGATAATATAGAGTCATAACTCCCTACAAATTATTTATGAGCCTGTCCCAACTTAGATTTCAAAAATATTTCTGCTGGAGACTTCCAGGGTTAATATGTGTAGCTCTGTGTTTGATTTGCTGAAATGCACAGTTTATTTCTGTAGCCAACGTGAAGTGCATAGCATTTAGCTTTGTCTGGTGACTGCAGCTGGTTGGGAAATGATCAGAAACAGGAGATGCAACCATGACCAGAACATTCTGATCTAAACGTGGAAAGCTACCATAACCCAGGCTGGAATAAATCTACTCAGTGAAAGAATTTGCATCACAGTTGCTGAGTAAAACTCATCTGATTGGTGGGATACTTCTGTTCAGTCTGCCATGATTGATCCTGACACCAACAGAATCATGACATGACCTTCATCAGAATAATTCCTAATTTTCCAGCTGAAAGTCAGGAATGTTGGTAATTTGCAGCAGATTTGCAGTAATGCCTGCATAATAGACAATATATGTCAACTAGCACATCTTTATCCTTTCAGAACATAAATAGTACAAGACAGTGGCTTCCTTGATAAATAGAGAGTGTTATCACAAATGATTTTTGAGTTTAAGAAATTTTTTTTTCCTGTTCAACAGCAAAGTTTAAGCTGTTGTGAATTGGAAAAAAAAATGCTGGAAAACGGCAGATCTTTTTAAAGTTCTAACAGTGAGAAGTTGGTGGGCACTGCAGAATTAATCATGGAAGATTTTTTAGATTATTTGGGATTAGAAGGGAGGGATTTTTAAAAGAGGATAAATGTAGCCACACTTGCCTGGGGTAGTGTTCCTCCACTTCCCTTTGAGCTTGTTGTGACTAGTCATTATCACACACAAGTTGATGGGCTTCAGGGCACAGTGGTCTTACCTAACAGATTGTTTTTTTCTCTGAGCTACTTCCAAACTTCTTTGTATCCCATTCATTATTCATTGGTTTATTCATTGTCACCTTCTGGGTGACAGAACACTAAAAGTCCTGCTGCTCCTGAGTTGCTGATGGGACAAAGCAATGCCTGTTTGTAGGACTGCTGCCTTGTAGGACTTGCCCAAGTGCTGTGCCCTCAATATTGGTAGATTTTACAGGGTTAAAAATTAGTGCTACTCAAAACTCCTTCTATATATTAATTAAGAATCTTTGTTGTCGTGAAAAAGAATCATAGAAAAGTTTGGGTTGGAAGGGACCTTGAAGATCATCTAGTTCCAACCTCTCTCCCATAGGCAGGGACACCTCCCACTAGGTTGTTCAGTTGCTCCCATGTCCAGCTTGGCCTTAAAAACCTCCAGAAGAAAATAAGTGTCCTAAGTGACTTGAACAGTAAAATCAACAGAAGAAGAGCTGAAGGTTGGAAAAATTAAGCTTGTACTGCAGGCTTAGGAGAAAGTGGTTGACATAACCCTATGATTTTTTCAGTTGAACTTGGTGGTACCTTTCTTTGATCTTAAATCATGACCTTGATGTGATCACTGGGAGAGGTTGCCCAGAGAAGTTGTGGATGCCCCCTCAATCCCTGGAGATGTTTAAGTTCAGGCTGGATGAGGCACTGAGCAACCTGTTCTAGTGGGAGGTATCCCTTCCTATGGGACTAGATGATCTTGAAGGTCCCTTCCTACCCAAACCATTCTATGATGCTAAATTTTCTTGATTTTTCTGACTTGTTTTGGATTTCTTGATACTGGTGGGTCACCTTCTTCCAGTGTGGCATCTGTGAGTAGACACAGTGCTGAAGTTAATATGGAACAGGGGAGAAAAGGATGAGGTTTTGTGCCATATAGGCTTGCCTTCTTTTCCTGTGTGTTAATCATTGGACTTTTCACAACATCATTTTGCTGTTGACATGCTCAGCTTGTGATCTAATCTACTGTTATTAGAGGGCATTTTACTCATGCATAGAAGCCAGACTGAGGGAGGAGGAGTACTTAGAATTTGAAGATATTTACCCAAAGTGGGATTTATGTAGAGCAGTCGCTCTCCAAGCCAGATCTTGAATATCCACCACTCAAACCATAAATCATCTATTCACAGGAGGGGAAAATTCAAAAAAGGCACCTGCTGTCTAATGGGAAAAGTTTTTCATTCCTGCTCTAAACAACATTGTTTGTAGCTTTTCACCAGCTTGGGAGTGAATAAGCACAAGCTCTATTAAAGCCTTAGCAGAATTTGAATAACTCCAAGTGAGTTAGACTTTCTTTTCTTTTGGTTAAACTTCATTTGAATGCTTCCACATTTTTCCTGCTATATTAAGTAGACCATTTAATGGATTTTGATTAGTAATGCAGCCTCAAGCCTCATTACTTGTAAGCTTTATAACTACCAGAACTATATGTTTGCAGACTGTGATGGGGAAAATGAACTTTCTGCTTGGAGGCTGGAGTTGTCAAACTGAGAGGTCAATAAATTGCTTCATCTTTTTATGACAAACCTAGAATTTCAGCTCTACGTGACCTGAATTGTGGTTAATACTCCATAAAGTAGAATTTCATTGTCCCAATTGATGATGCATGGATTTCTCTCTGGTGTTGGGTACCTCAGTTTGGGCAGGACATCAAAGTGAGGATATTTACTGCAATAAACAGAAAAGCATCAGTCACCTCCTCTTGCTTCTGGCTGTTTAGTTTATTTTTATTCTTGTGGAGATACCTGTTGCATCCTGTTTTTTTTCAAAGAGCCTTCTTGCATTCTCTTCTTTCTTTTTTCCCTTCTCCTTCTCCTTTCCCTTTTCCTCTTCTGTACTGCATTTTTAGAACAAAAGGCATTTAAATCATGATAGTTTAGCAAAGTGGGATTGAAATGAAGCAGGATTGCTTTCTCCTTTCTAACAAAAAAAGAGAAAGGGTATGAAGTTTTCCATCCAGTGCCACAGAAGTGCTGCTTTCAGAGGAGATGCCCTCTATTTGAAGGCATCTGTTGGTACCCTCAGTCAAAACTACCTCTTGGGAAGGAAGAAGTGCTTTTAATCAGGATGATGCCAGCAAGAATATAACAATGCTGCAGAAACAATGTCTTTGTGACTTAAAATTGCTGTGAAGTTGCCCTTTAGTGATGTGCTGAGTGTAGGAAAAGCAACTTAATAGAGCTGACTAGCTGGATTGAAGAGAGTAACTTCTGCAAAGTGTTTCTTTTTTTCTTTTTTTTTCCCCTCTTTTACTCAGGAACTTATACTTTGTGTCAGTTTTTCAAAAGCATCAGTTACCTGTTTTACTCTGAATCTGTGCAGAAAAACCTGAAAAGTTTCTTGTGATTTGTGCTTATGTACTGTGAGGAAGTGCCTTGCCGAGGTGTTGTGCCAGCAGTGCACAGGACCTTGGGGAGAGATGAAGGTCTTCAGGTTGCACTGGAGTTGGCTGGTGACCTTGACTAGCCTAAAACTTAGGGTGTGCTGCCTCATTCTTAGGAACAAGAGTTTCTTCAGGTGTGCTTCATGTCTAAGAGAGGGCTCTTCTAACCATTGCCACATTCAGAATACTGATTGTGCCCAACCTGCCCATCCTTCTTCCTCCAAGGCAGAATTCTTGCTGTATGTGAAGATGTAAGGGGATGATGAGTGGCTGGTAAGCAGAGCATTAAGCCTCCTGTCTGAGTCTAGCAACAACAGATAGGATGTGCATCAGCTCAGTACAGAGAGCAGATGAGTTAATGGGTGGAGCAAAAGGTCTAGGGACAGAGCTGGGTGTCTTCTGTCAACAAAAAACTACATCTTCCCCAAAGTAGGAAGAACAGCAAGCTCTAGATTCACTGCAGAAATAGTGCACGGCTTTTAAGCGTGTAGGTCATTAACAGAGTGCCATCTACTGGCAGAAAGTGTCTTTTGGCTGTATCTTCAAGAGATTAAATGAATGTTGCAGCTTATTTTGAGTGGCTTCCAGGTGAACCCTGAATGCAAGGTGTTTCACTTCAGCTGGCCATAGCTTTTGTTCCTTTCCCTGCCCTTAAAAAGTCTGTGGAAAAAACCCACATCCTCTATGGTGAAGCTCATGACTAGAGCCACCCCCTGATACTTGAGTGGATCACCAGGTTGCCTGGTGGGCAAAACAGGTCCTTTTGAGAGACTGTTCAAGTGCTGTGGTGTCTCACAGAAGGGTGTACACGCCTAGTTAGCTTGTGCCAGAAGAACTGTGTGTGCTGTGACTCTCTTCTGCATGTCATAGAATCACAGAATTGGAAGGGATCTTCCTTCACCTAACCCTTTTTTAGAGAAACTTTTTAGGATATTCCTTAGACTAAGTGACCTTGCAGCCCTGGGAATCTCATAGATTCATAGAGTTGGAAAGAGGCTTCAAAGGTCATCTAGTCCAACTCCCTTGCCGTGAGCAGGGACATCTTGCATTAGATAATGTTGCTCAGAACCTCAGCAAGCCTGGCCTTCAGTGCCTCCAGGGATGGTGTCTCCACCACCTCTCTGGGCAACCTGTTCAAGTGTCTCACCACCCTCATGGTGAAGAATTTCTAACATCTAAACCTGTTCTAGTTTAAAACCAGTGTCACTTTTCCTGTTGCTACATGCCCCAGTACATTGTCCCTCCTCAGATTTCCTGTAGCACTTGAGAAAGGCAGGATAAAATTGGGCAATTTTTTACTTGTAATTACACTATAAAGTGTATATTTTGTCCAGAAGAGAAAAGCTTGCATTTATTTTCATGTATGCATCAACATATGAAAACTCAAGTCTTCTGAAAGAATTGCATAAGGAAAAATTATCCTGCTGTTCACCTTGATTTGGAGAAAATAGTTTATCTGCCTTGCAGAAATGTTGGCCATTCCAAAGGATATGAAAAAATCCATTCTGCAGAAACAAAAATGAGAGCTTTACAGTTTCTCACCAAGAATGAGAGAGGCAGTAAGGTAGACTGGAGGACCTGTTCTAGTTTTGGAAACCAGAACCTTCTTCCTTAACATCTTAAGTTTGTTAATTTAACATCTGCCCAAGCCACACCATTATTTTTCAGTGAGGTCTTCCTCCCTCATGAATTCAGTGTCCAATCCACAGGCCCTTGAAGATTATATTGACAGCAGCTCTCTGTTCACAAACGAATTTGTCATTTTTTTTTCTGCTGGGGAAATTTATTTCCTAAAAGGCTTCCATCCGTCTGGAGCACGCACTTTATTTAAATATCCAAAATATTGAAATAAGAAGCTGTTCACAGAACAATCTCCTTATCATAAAACACACCCTGCTAAGAACATGATTTCTGTTTCCATTTAATGTGAGGCAGTGCTCCTCATTATTCTCTCTGCACACCCTGCTTCATCTAAATCAAATTGAACTGAAAAGGACAATAGTGCCATTGATTTCTGGTACTAAAAATAATGCATAATAACCTCACTGTGCTGTCAGATCTCTTCAGTGAATGAAATTGCTATCACTGAAGATGTATCATTATTCATTAACTTTATTATCCTTCCCAAGCAGGCTGATATCTTCATTCAGGTAATTTCTAGGCAACTTATCTTGAAGCAAGAAGTGACATGATCTGTGATTCTTGGTCACCCATTTGTGTCCAGAAGGTGTTCAGATATCTTCTGCTGATGTGAGGATGGCATGGAGGTCCCTGCTGAATGGGTTATTGAGGGTGAGAAGTATGGATGCAAATTGGAAGAGGATTGTTTTCTTCTTATGTGGATTGGTTTGTTGCTTCTTACGTTGTTGGTGGATCTGCAAGGCTGAAGGAGTTGGAATTGCTCAGCCTGGAGAAGAGAAGGCTCAGGGAGGACCTCAGAGGAGCTTCTCAATATCTGAAGGGGGCTACAGAAAGGCAGTGGTGGGAATTTTTAATAGGATATCTGATGTCAGGGCTAGGAATAAAGGATACAAATTGGAAGAAGGGAGATTTAGGCTGGAGAGAAGAAAGAAATTCTTTGCAGTGAGGATGGTGAAACACTGGAAGAGGTTGCCCAGAGGGGTTGTAGATGCCCTCTCTCCAGAGGTGTTTAAGGCCAGGCTGAGCAACCTGGTCTGGTGGGAGGTGTCCCTGCCCACGGCATGGAAGTTGGAACTAGATGATCTTTGAGGTCCCTTCCCAGTCAGACCATTCTCTGTTTCTATAATTGTATGATTCTAAGTGCAGAAATATGAGTATGTGCATGTTTTTCATTGCTTTAAATCTCTGTGCAACTGTGCCAGGAGCAAAGATCACTGAATTAGAAAATGTGTGACAGAAAGATTAAAAGCACAACTAATTTGCTACATGCTATCAACTAGAATATTAGTATTTTTCAGTTTGTTTGGTTGGTTTGGGTGGCTTTTTTTTTTGAGTTTTTTGAATACTTTTTTTTAGTGGCTGCTGCAGAGGAAACCCTAGAGTGTTAGGTGCCAAGAGTCATGTTTTGGGAAATGCAGTCACAGCACTGTTGGAGGTTCATCTGGCAGAAATGGGTTCACAGATGGTGTCTCTCTTCTCTCCAGTGTGCATGGCTCAATGCATGGGTGTATGCTGGTGATGATTATTTTTTGATAGTAACTGCCTGGTTCTGGAGGGGCTTTCATCAGTCCATGGCATCAGCAATGCTTTTGTTTTTTTCTGAACTGCTGAGCAATTTGTCATGGGATACGTGTTCTCTCTGCATATTTGTAAGTGTCAAGTCGTTATTATCAAGAGTTCTTGATTTTAATTGCTTCTGCAGCCTGGTTTTTTTTAACAGTTCCACCTCTTGCAGCTGATATTCAAAACTTCTCTCCTTTTTGCTTTGTTGGTGTTCACATTTCCACTTCCAGGGACTGGCTGAGACCTCCTGCAGACAGGTGAAAATGCTTGGAAGGTAACTGGTTTCCTAGTCTGGTTGCTAATGGCAATCCTCTTGGAGAAAAAGCTTTATTGTGTGATCTCCTAAGTTCAGGCTGACCACAAGGTTCAAAGAAAGGGAGTTTAATTGCCAGCAGCCTTCCTTTAAGCTGGCTGGTGAGGAGGTTTACACAAGGTTGAAGCTCTGTGTGTGTACATGTCTGAAAATTCATTTTAAAAAGTGTGAGATACCCATTAAGCTTGTGTTTCTGCTTGCTGTGTCCTCCTTGTGCCAATTGTTGCTAGAACATGGCTTTTCGAACATAAAAGCCATACTATTTTCTATATTCTATTTCTATATTCTATTTTCTATTTCTATTTCTATATTCTATTTATTTCTATTACTTTCTTCTTCTCAGACCCTCCTCCTCTTCATACTTGGACTTACATAGGGAGGAGGACCATGTAAGAGAGAGTGGGACTACCTGGATAACCCTGGGTGGTTTACTCATGCTGAAGCTTACCTGGTGCAGATGGTGGGGCTGAGGACCAAAAATATTTTGACTAATTCTGCTTTGAGGGTCTTTTGTGACAGCTCCTCCTGTAGAAACATGCTTCATGCAGCAAGACTCTTAATAACCCAGCTCTTGTGAGCTCTTGGCTGCAAGTCTGAGGCCATATTTTCTTAATAACCATAAAATATGTTTTGTTTTCGTGTACTTGTTGGAGATTAGGCTGAACCTTTCCTACTGTCAGGGGTTTCTTGAAACCTTAATTGCCTTCCCAACTTAATTGCCCCTGGAATGAGCTGAAGGATTAGCTTTTTTTTGCTAATGGGGAAATATTCGAGCTGTTATGACTCTGAAACTATTATTTTTTTTAGACCTAAATTAAGGTGGGGAAATGAGATGCAGATACCAATCGAGGTTTCAACATGATTACACTGTAATGCTCTAAGAATTACACGATTAAATACAGCCCCAAAATGAGTCCAAGGACCTGTTTTAAATGGGTAGAGTAGTCTTGAGATGAAATTTCCAAGATGTTCTCACAGATCCATTCCATCTTGATGTTGTTGGTGCTTGTTTTCATGCAAAGGTCTTGCTGACAGGCCTCCTGGGTTTGTATCCTAAAAGGACTGTCTTTATTAGAATTACATGGGAAACTTTTATGGTTTGTAGTTTTCTCTCACCTTAAAAACTGGAGAAATTGAATAATGTGCTAATGGGTTTTAGCAGCTGCTCTGCTAGCTGAGAATTCACACAGTTTGGTTTGTCATCAGGGGACCTTGACCGTTTTTGAGCATTTTAAAGCTTTTTGAAGCAATATAGGGATATCTTGCAGTACTTCTGAGGCAAATGCAAAGTGCAGGTTTCAGCAGACACAGCTTAAAGCACAGCAGTTGTGAGAGTGGAAGCTCAAGCATGGCAAATTAGCAGTTTTATTTTATACCCAAGTCATTACTGAAAGATGAAAAAGTTATGCTAGAAAAAAAACACACAGCATGTAATAAAAATGAAAGTTATTTTTATTCGTGGGAAGAAGCTTTCATGGAGAGCTCCATAGTCTTGAATTTCTCATTACCTGCTGATTGGTTCAAAGGACTTCTGGAGTGGAATGGCCCTTCTGACAAAGTAGACCCCCTCAAAACCCCAAACAGATGCTGCAGGCAAAAAGTTTTGCAGTTCATACTGGTCATTCTGCTCATGTTGGTCTCTCAGCTTTCTACCAAGATTTTTTGCATTTGTAGGACCTGCATAAGCTGGTATTTTGAGACCCTACAAAAATGCAACATATGGTTCTTAAATCCAAGGCTGTCAAAATGCATATGTGCAACAGGGCCTATCTAAGGGCTCATTGGAGAAAAAAAAATGAATTTGAACATGAATGAAAGCAATTGTTGCTTATTTTGGGGAAACTAATGGGGAGCTCTCCACAAATCAGTCTCTAGATTGTGCCTTGTTCATTTTCTCTCTTTGCTCTCTCTTTACAACTTGAACAGGGTTGTTCTTACCTTCTGGGACAAGATTTGTGAACATTCAGCTCAGGTGCAGAGGCCAGAGAGTTAACAGAGATCATTGTAGGCCAGACAAGTGAATCTGGAGCCTTTATTTTGAAAGGAGAAGATGGGGGAAGAAATAAAGGGCCAGAAAAGAAGTTCCTGTATCTGAAAGCTGACAACACAGTATTGAACATAGCATATCTTAGATAGATATCTTAGAATCATAGAATAGAAACATAGAATGGTTTGGGTTGGAAGGGACCTTAAAGATCATCTAATCTAGTTCCAGCCCCCCTGCCATAGGCAGGGACACCTCCCACTAGGATGAGGCTGCACAATGCCTTATCCAACCTGGCCTTAATATTGTCCAAGCTATTAGAGAGACAGTGGTTTGTGTCTCAGCCACCATGGGAATGAGCTTTGTTTCATCTGATCCCACTCCAAGAATTTTTTTAGTTAAACCAGATGAAACAGTTCTGGGATCTTGGTGACAATCATCTGGATGAATTCAGCATTTCAGCAGTCTCCCGTTCTTTCCTTCTGCGGTTCCAGGCAGACCAGACATGGCTCATAGAATCATGAAATAGTTTGGGTTGGAAGGGACCTTCAAGATCATCAAGTTCCAACCCCTCTGCCATGGGCAAGGACATCTCCCACTCATCAGGTTGCTCAGTGCCTTATCCAGCCTGGCCTTAAACACCTCCAGGGATTGAGGGAGAATCCACAGCCTCTCTGGGCACCCTCTTCCAGTGTCTCACCACCCTGAACATAAAGAATTTCTTTCTTATCTCCAGCCTGAGTCTCCCCTCTTCCAATTTACATCCATTATTCCTAGTCCTGCCATCACATATCCTATTAAAAAGTCCTACCCCTGCCTTTTTGTAGACCAGGTTGCTCAGTGCCTCATCCAACCTGGCCTTAAACACCTCCAGAGATGGGGCAGCCACAACCTCTCTGGGTACCCTGTTCCAGATCTTCTCCCCTTTGTTTTAGGTGGCTATTACTACTTCTTGTGCTGTCAGTGTTTTCCCAAATGAATGCTGCATTGCACAAACCAAGCATTAAGTGCTTCGTGCTCCATAATGAGATGCTGGTTGAACTGGCAGTTCACCACTTCCAACTCTAAAGGATAAGTAACATCATTTCAGGGAAGTCTGAGAGCTAAGGCATATCTGGCTATGACAGAGGCAATCAGATTTATGTAATTTTCTGACAGATAGTTAAGCTTAAAGCTGCACAAACTGGAAAAATGCTGTCAACTAAAGTTAATATTTTAGAAGTCTAAGGTTTTACAAGGCAAAGCACTGACCTCTCTTCTTAAAAAGTTGGTCCTGCTTTCTCCTGTCATTTCACAAGCCCATTTTTGACATCAGACAAGACAACAACAACATTAATCTGATGTTCATTTATCATAGAATGGTCTGAATTGGAAAGGACCTCAAAGATCATCTAGTTCCAACCCCCCTGCCATGGGCAGGGATACCTCCCACTAGACCAGGTTGCTCAGTGCCTCATCCAGCCTGACCTTAAACACTTCCATGGAGGGAGAAAGGCATTTTAATGAGAAATGTGTTTGGACTGGGTTGGGTTTTCCACTTGGTGGTGGTGATTTCTGTCATCCCAGAAATTAATGGCTTTCCTAGTGATTTCAGCATGTTGGTGAAGATATAGGATCGTATTCTGCCTGCATAGAATCCCCACAGCTTGCATACAGAAAGTCATAGCATTAGTGTAGCTGCAGCAGCTTAGATCAGGGAGAACTTTTCCACTTGACCTCAGTGGAACTCTTGTTTCCTTAAACAAGTTTATGATCAGGTCTTTTTTATCCTTTGATAATTAGCAAGATGTTAGAACTAGTCCAGAGGCTTTGGCCCCATATGCCCTACTGTGTGTTAATCCTTGTTTAGGCTTTCTGCAGCACTGTGATTGGAGTTCTCCTAGCCTGAGGGAATTCTCTTGCATTTCTTAATTTAATTAAACATTTCCCATTAAGTTTAATTATATGTTAAGACAGAGAATTTCTCCTGACCTTACAATAAGAAGGGTTTACAAACCAAAGTACAGTTCTCACCCATTTTCTGCTGGGACATCATCTTGTTTGATAGAGCAAATAATTTCACGGAGGTTTGAATGTGCTGAGGTTAAATAGAATTTATTTATATTTATTTATATTTATCTCTACCCAATTATTTGCATCTCTCCGCAGTGCACTCATTATTATTAGAAAGCTAGGACAAGGTCTACACTATCCTCCCTTGTGCAGTAGTTGTATCAATGCAGAGCCCATCAAAAATCCTGAAAACTAAGAATTTTTTGTGTTTTTTTTTCTCTGTTTTGAGGCCAAGTTAATCAGACAATAGTGAGTTTCTGGCACATCTTTGTGCACTGACAGCACTGGCCTGTCTGATTCTCTGCTGGGAACTTGAGTTACTGTGTAATATAAACAGTTGTGCAGGTAGCTGTGCTTAATTAAAATTCCAAAAGTGTTATTTGAAAGTTCTGTTGGTGTCTTGGGAGAGTATTGTTGCATTTATTTCTCCAATAATGGAGGTATTTCCATATCTCACTCTGCCCAGTGGGATTCCACTTTTGCCCATTTTTTTTAATGTAAGAGTGACTGAAATTGCAGAGTGCTTGTTGATCCTTTGGGCAGAAACTATTTCATACTGCTCTTCAAAGCTTAGCATCTCTTGAGGCTCTTGTGTGTGTTAGAAACAGTTTGCTGCTTAAAGAAACAAAACCCAAAGAAATGGGACAGGGGAACTGTTTGTCCTACACCCTGAACACCAAGGAATGTTGTGAAGGCTTTTTCTTCAGTTTCCCAACTGGCTTATGACATGAAATTCTTCATCAGAGTCCCATCAACACCACATCTGCTCAAATCACTTGCTACTCAAATCACTTTCCATGCTGAATTTCATAAATATGAAAGGGACACAAGCTTACATTGCTGTCAGATAACTATTTTGGTGAAGCACATTATTCTGTTTATGACCTGGATACGAACACAGTCATTTTACCTTCAGTATCAACAGTTTTCACATCAAGAAAAGTTTGTTTTATGGTAATTCTATGCACAGAGAAAAATCATAGAATGGTTTCTTTCTTCTCCATGATGTATGACTTTAGTGGGAGGTGTCCCTGCCCATGGCAAGGGGGTTGGAAGTAGATGATCTTGAACTATAGAGCTAGTAAATGAAATGATTACTTGAAAGGAGTGAAGTGAAATTAACAACAGAATTTGCCTAGGATTTTCAAGTGGTGAAAAAATCCCTCAGATTTCTATTTTTATCCCTGATCACTGCCTTGAAGATAAATGACTTTGCTCCTTGCTGCAGGCCAGTGTACATAGCCTTAGACACTACATACTTCTTTTTTTTTTTTTTTTTTTCAATTGATTTTTTTTTATTAGAAGTTTTCAGAACAATTTCAAAGCCAAATACTTTCCCTCTGTCACTGTAGCAACCTGACAAATAAATCATTGTCAGGGCTCAAGTCTCCAGTGCACAGAAGTCATGCACTAGAAGACTAACCCTGCAGTCATGCAAAGGTCCTTCCTTCATAGTTTTATCAAGGCTTGCTGACTTTGCAGCATCTCATAGGGAAGGTAAACACATCATATGAAAGACAGTATCTCCTGTGTTCTGTAGGCATTTCACATTTTTAACCTTTTGCTGTGCTGTAGACATTTGCAGCAAGCAGAAGGCATCATAGAAGGGACCTTAAAGGATTGGAAGGGACCTTAAAGATCATCTCATTTCAACCCCCCTGCCATGGACAGGGACACCTCCCACTAGACGAGGTTGCTCAGTGCCTCATCCATCCTGGCCTTAAACACTTCCAGGGATTGAGGGGGCATCCACAATCTCTCTGGGCAACCTCTTCCAGTGTCTCACCATCCTCATCATAAAGAATTTCTTTCTTATATC
>VZTY01013605.1:7746-21226 GCA_013400935.1 Turnix velox
CCTTCGATCCCTCAGCTTTTATACTGAGCATGGGGCAGATGGGATGGAATACTCCTGTTGGTCAATTTTGGGTCACCTGCCCTGTCCGCTCCTCCTTGCAGGTGGGACTTCTCTATGTCTTTCAGTTTCCAGTCCCCGGTGGGGTGGCTGACAAACTTTCTGACCTTGATCACCATAGTGAATAATGAAAATAAGAGCTTCTTGCATACCATTCCCTGGTCTTATCAGTCTGGGAGCGAACAGTGTCTGAGCAATGTGCAGTTAATTTCAGAGTTTAGTCAGACAGAAGAGGCCTAGCTGAAAAGTGAAGTTACAAACTAGAAAATTTACCCTATTTTACCTCAAACCAGGACACCACCTGAGCCATGAGACATCTCTCAGACCTCCAAAAAGCTGCTCCCTCCCTCTTCAGTATTCTCCTGGCCAGGTTGTTAAGTGGTTCCAGGATTACGTGGCCATGTTTCCCAAGGTCAGCTTTGTTTGCCTGAAAATACCAAGAGGTTTTTCCTCTCAACAAGGGCTGGCTCCCAGCTTGGAACTCTGTCCTAGAGTCCAAAGATCTAGGGAGGTTGTAGCTGGAGCCATGGGTTTGATCAAGCCCTGAGTGGGAGGAGGAGTGGCCATGGAACACCCTGTAAAGAGGCCCAAGGGAGGTGATAAAACAAGGCAAGCAGGAGCAGCAGCAGGAGAAGAGACATGGCAGCACTTCACATCCGCTCTGTTCTGGTGACAGGGGCCAACAGGGGAATTGGCCTGGGGCTTGTCAGGCATTTCCTGGAGATGCCAAACCCACCCCAGTGGGTGTTTGCAGGGTGTCGGGACCCCAAAGGACAGCGAGCACAGGACCTACAGAAACTGGCTTCCAAACACTCCAACCTGCTCATTGTCCCACTCGGTAGGTTCCCTGGTGTGGGGTCCCTCATCCCAGTTCTCCTGGTCAGGGTGTTGCATTCACCCTGGGAGCCCCACGCCAAGATGAAGATGGTGTCTGTGGAGCCATTGGTTGCTCCTGGTCCTGGTGGGTGGCTCCACAATCCACAATGGGGTCATTGATGTCTCCTGTGTTGTCTCTGCAGATGTCAGTGACCCTGCCAGCATCAAGGCAGCTGCAGACATTGTCACAGAGAAGCTGGGGGACTCAGGGCTGAACCTCCTCATCAACAATGCTGGGATTTCAAAGCCAAAATCAATTGATCATGAGACGCTGGAGGACATGACCCAGGTGTACACCACCAATACCATTGCACCTCTGCTGCTGGGACAGGTGAGACTGCCATCCCCCAGAAGGAAAATTCTTGAGAATATCCCTTCTCACAACACTGGCTTCTCAATCTAGGCTGTACTGGAGACATCAAGGCATGGTGACAGGGCATCTTGCCTCCATTCTGGGTCTGATGGACACTCACTCCATGACAAGCCTATGGAGACAGTGGGTGGAGCTCAGGAGATGGAGTGGTGGGATGTGGTAGTGGGAAGATGAAGGAGGATGCTCCTGTTCTGGTGTAAACTTTCCTGCTGTGACAGGAGCTGGTCCTCTCCCATGTCCCAACTCCATATGTGCCCCAGTGTCCCCTTTCTCCTCACAGGCGTTCCTGCCCTTGCTGAAGAAGGCTGCCCAGGGGAGCCCGGGCTCAGGGCTGAGCTGCAGCAAGGCAGCCATTGTCAACATGTCCAGCTCTGCAGGCTCCATTGAGGAAGTTTATTTATGGAATTATGGACTTGTTGTCTCCTATCGCTGCAGCAAGGTACTGCCCCACTCTGCCAGGTGTGAGACCAGACACTTTCCTCTCTCAACAATCTCACTTGCCTTCCATCCTTCCCCTCAGTCCTTGCAGCTCTCTGCATTGTGACTGAGCTCCCATCTATCACTGAATCTCCCTCATAGCACATTCCTGAGCCTGGTTCCTGGTCCCACCTCAAGGGGATGTGCCAGGACAGACCCTCAGCTAGGCTGGGCATCCATGTAGTGATAGTGCAGGGGAGATGGCTCCACCTGCCCTGCTCTGCCCCACCCGGGGATCTGTCCATGTCCCCTCCCAGCCATTGTTCCCCTCCCACCACCATCCTGCTCTCTCTCCCCACAGGCTGCTCTCAACATGCTGACCAAGTGCCAGTCCCTGGGCTACAGAGAGCATGGCATCCTCTGTGTTGCTCTCCACCCTGGCTGGGTGCAGACAGACATGGGGGGAAGCTCAGAAACATATAAGGTAAGAGGGCATTTCATTAAGTTAGGAAGAACCTCTTTATTTGGGAACACAGAGCTTGCAGTGACTTTAGCAGTCCCAGCCATGCTGGGCTCTGAGGGAGCTCTTTGGCAGCTGCCCTGGACTGAAGGCACATGAGGAAAGGAGATAAAAGAGGAAGAACTCTTCTTGTCCTGTGCTTGCCTTCCCTCACTTCCAAGGCTCAATCCCTGAGCAAAGATCTGCTCCAGGGCAGACCTTGGCCATGCCTTTGTCACACGGCTGTGTTTCTCCTTCTGCCCCCACAGCCCCCTTTGACAGTGGATGAGAGTGTTCAAGGGATGCTGAAGGTGCTTTCCTCCCTCTCTGAAAAGGAGACTGGGACCTTCCTGAACTGGGAGGGGAAGGTTGTTCCCTGGTGAGATGCAGTCCAGGATCCCAGTAGCAGGTTCCTTCTGAATCATGTTGTCCCTGTGTCTTAATAAATTTCTGTCTATAAACAGTAAGTAGCACTGCTCGAGCAGTCATCTTATGAGAGTCTTCAGAAGTGATTTGATAAAAATTTTGAGTCTCACTGACACAGGCTTGTTGAAAATTCTCATCCCTTCTTACTGCCAGCCTGGGTCACCACTCTGGTAGGGTTCATCCTATACAAGTGTCCCTCTAATGGCACTACAATATTCTGATGCAGCAGGAACCCCACCCAGTGAACCCTTCCTTGTTTCCAAGTACAAAGGCCAGTAGAGCACTGCTCCTCTCTTTGGTTCCTCTATGTCAGGAAGTTATCACCAATGCCCTCCAGGCATTTTCTGGGTTTCTTGTGCCTGCTGTGTTGTCCCTCCAGCAGATAGTTTGGGTTGGAAGGGACCTTGAAGATCATCATGTTCCATGCCCCCTGCCATAGGCAGGGACACCTCCCACTACATCAGGCTGCTTAATACCTTGACTAGCCTGGCCCTAAACACCTCCAGGGACTGAGGGGACATCCACAACCTCTCTGGGCAACCTGTCCCAGTGTCCTACCACCCTCATCATAAAGAACTTCTTTGTTATATCTAGCCTGAATCTCCCCTCTTCCAATTTATACCCATCATTTCTAGTCTTTGCATCACACATCCTATGAAAAAATCCTACCCCANCCTCTTGATGCAACCCAGGATTTGGTTGGCCTTCTTGGCTGCGAGTGCACACTGCTGGCTCATGTTGAGTTTGTCTTCAACTGACACACCCAAGTCTTTCTCTATGGAGCTGCACTCAAGCCACTCTCCACCCAGCCTGTACCCATCATTTCTAGTCTTTGCATCACACATCCTATGAAAAAATCCTACCCCAGCCTTTCTGCAGCCCCTTCCAGGTATTGCTAAGCTATTGTTCCTCCTCATCAGGCACCCACTACCATGACACCCATCCCAGTCTTCTCCTTAACCCTGGTACACAAATTCCTACCCCCAGCCAGAGCTCCACAGTCTCTCTCACATAATGGGAAATCCCATAGAGGGGTCCCTGAGCCCCATCAGTCCCCCAGGGCTGGGGATGCTGCCATGTGCCTTGTCTGTATCCTAGGAACTGAAGCCCCACAGCAGCAGTGCTGGCACAACCCATCCACCTGGGACTGATGAGCTGACCATTGCAGTTGGAGCACACAAAGTGACCCCCCAACTGGGGGCACCTCCCCACACACACAGCTCCAGTGCCCTCCCTCCCTTTGGGGAGTGAGGCCAGTGAGGTGGAGGTAGCACCCTCCCTCCCTCTTGTAGGGAAAAACCTGAGGGGGTCTGGGGGAAGCTAAGAGGAGGTGGAGGAGTCCTTGGAGCCCCTCCGTGATACGGTCTGGGGTCACAATGGGACATTCCACATCAGCCTAGAGCTGGAGGCCCTTGGGGTAAAATAATCATAGAATAGGATATTTTCTTCTCACTCTCCTGCTACAGGAGTTAACCCAGAGGGAGGGGGGAACAAAGATGGAAAACCTGTGGCCTGATGAGTTTCCAACACTCAAGAAACTCACCTCTGCTGGTGAGCAGCTATTTCCTGGGTGTTGTGGGTGATTCTAGCTGGGAAAGTAGCCATGGAAACATGGAGGCTTTGAGTGAGAACTGGACAGGGCTGATGGGTGCAACAGGAGCACTGGTCATTTTTTCCTACCTCAGGATCAGTTTGACAGCCAGGACTCCTGGGATCTCCTCCTGAGGACCTTCCTCTGCCATTGCCTGGCTGACTGGTCTCCAAGATGAAGACCCTGGCACCAAGGGCTGCCACTTGCCTTGCAGAGGGAATTGTCTACTCAGATCTCCACACCATGGTGGCCATGGGGAGCTGAGGAGCAGAGATGGTTGACAGTGGTCTCTGCAGTGGAGACCTCTAGAAGTCTTCTGAACCTCCAAGCCCTCTGTGGGTATCACACCATCCTCTCAATGGTGTTGACATCCATTCCAAATTTCCTCCATCTTCTGTCACCTTGAATGTTCTTATTTGGAGTGGCAATATGCTCAGTCTCACTCATCTCCTTGTGTAAAAAGGTGCTGAAGATGTTTTGGAGCATGACACATTTCTTGCTTGCTTTCCAGAGATCCTCACAATTTGGGATAGCGTGTCTGAACTCATGAGGCAGCACTTAGCACAGGACAGGGTGAGTCTTCCATCTTCTTCTTCCCCTGCTGAAACCCTGAAACATTGCCATGCCATCTTGTGCCACTGCTTCCCCACTCTGAAAGCAGGAACAGTCCCCCTGTAGGACATTTCTGATGGCAAACATGGCACAGACCAACTTCCTTGGATAAAAAGTGAAGTCTAAATGAAGTAGAAAAAGTTGTTAAGCACTTTCTGACCCTTCTCTTATCTCCACTCACCAAGTGGGAAGGCCATATCCTGATACCACTGTAAGGGTTTGTACTTGCTGGAAACCCATCCCATTACATCTAGAGGAGGGATGTCAACTCTGCCAGCTCTTTTCCCACCAATTTTCTTGAGCAGAGCAGAGTAGAAAAGGGTGAAAAACTATCTGGAATATGTGCCTGCTCTCCAAAGCTACCTGAGTGTCCTATCTTGGTGTTTGTAGGCTCAGGATGGGCAAGGCACAAGGCAATCATAGAATCATAGAATAGTTTGGGTTGGAAGGGACCTTAAAGATCATCGAGTTCCAACCCCCCATGTTCTGACTTGCAATTGTTCCTTCTTTTTACCTCCACTGTTCCTAGGGTGTCCAGCTGTTAGGAATTGGGACATTCTACATCCTCAAAAACTACACGTGCACCGTGAAGAGCAAAGTTTCCTATGTTAGGAGACCCATGTTTCAACTATCCAGGGTGGTAGCAAAGGAATGCAACCTCAGATATGCTGGAGAAGATGTTCCTGGTAAGAAGACAGATTAAGACCTTTGCACCCTTGAGGTACTTGTTAATCATTTTTAAGGTGTGCCTATGTATGTCCTGAGGACAACCCCTGTTTGTCCTAGGTGAGCAGATCACCAAGAGGCAATTTCTTAGAAAGACCTGTTGCTTATCCTTTTTTGGTGGTGAGCATTCAGCCAGAGGATCTCCTTAACTGCTTCCACATTTAGTTCCAGACCATTCATGGTTAGGCACTGTTAGAAGCACTGCTTTTGGACTATGATTTATCCAAGCTGCTTTTTCCTAGAGAAACCGAGATAAAGTTCATGCCCCACCTTCGTGGTGCTGCTTTATCTACTTGTAAGGGCAAAAGGCAGAGTTCATGATGAATCTTTTAGGCTCCTTCTAGAGCCAAGTGAGCAAAAGTCCCTTGTAGACAGGCCAGAACCAAAGATGGGAGTATTGCGTCCAGTTCTGGAGCCCTCAACACAGGAAGGACATTGAGCTATTGGAGAGGGTCTAGAGAAGGGCCACGAAGATGATCAAAGGGTTGGAGCAACTGCCCTATGAGGACAGGCTGAAGGAGTTGGGGTTGTTCAGCCTGGAGAAGAGAAGGCTCAGAGGGGACCTCATAGTAACTTATCAGTACCTGAGGGGGTCCTACAGAAAGGCAGGGGAAGGAATTTTTAACATAATATCGGATGGGAGGACTAGAAACAATGGATATAAATTAGAGGGGGATAGATTTAGACTAGACATAAGAAAGAAATTCTTTACAGTGAGGGTGGTGAAATACTGGAACAGGTTGCCCAGGGAAGTTGTGGATGCCCCATCTCTGGAGGTGTTCAAGACTAGGCTGGACAGGGCACTGGGCAGCCTGGTCTAGTGGGAGGTGTCCCTGCCTATGGCAGGGGGGTTGGAACTCGATGATCTTTAAGGTCCCTTCCAACCCAAACTATTCTATGATTCTATGATTCTATGAAAGACTCATGGATGACCAGATTTTGCATGACTTTTGACCAGTGCATCCTGAGATGGATGATGGTTTGAAGCAGGAAGAAATTTGGTGTGTGTTTGGGTGGGTTCTTCTCCTCCACATAACCCCATCTTCCATGTGCTTGAAGCACCAATAGGGTTCATGGGTATGAGGGGGCAGAGAGACAGAAGTATGCTGCTGTGCAGAACTCTGGTTTGATCCACTGTTGCTTCTCCATGAGCCTGGCAAAGACCTAGCTGGAGCACATTGGATGAGAACACTCTTGTGGTCTAACACCATGGATTTCTCTCCTGCCTCCTCTACCACACAATGCTCATCCCCCCAGATACTCTTAGAAGCTGCTAGCACTGAGCTGTGCTGGAGCAATGTCTTACCTGAAGCCACTGACATCTTCTTGGAGCTCTCCTGATGCACAGGTGACTTTGTTCCTCTTTTTCTATTCTCCAGCTGATGTGACAGTTGTCCCCCTGAGGTGTGAGGACCTCTCTGTCTGTGCCCAGCTGCCTTTTACAGTGGTTCAATGTTGTGTGTATGAGACTGTGACATCCTTGTTTCGGGCCATCTCTAAAAGCCAGGACACAGACTTCATCTTCAAGGACATTGGAATTCTCTCCATACGAAACAGGGCAGTGACTATGAGATTTTTTGATGAGTTCCTCCTCGATGTAGATGCCTCTGAAAAGCTGCTGGAAGCCCTTCTCACTGTAAGTTGATCCCTCCCCTCTGCATCTTTCTTCTGCATCTGTCAAAACATGACTGAACCAATTTCTGGTGGCCTGTCTGGACCTTCATGGTCACTGGGGCAGTCATGGTCTACAGAAGTGACAACTCTGTAGGGTTCTGCTGTCCTACACAGTGGTCCAGCTGATGCAGGAGAATCCAGAAAGGGTCACCTATAATTAGATCAAGGCTCTACCTATCCAAACATCCCATTATCTGGCCTAGAAGTCATAAAGGCAACGCTTTGATGGGTTCAAAAGTAGACACAACCTAAAGCAAGAGCCCAAGACCCAGGGATAGTGTCATCTGGAAGTCCCATTCTACTTCATCTCTCATAGAAGGTCAAGGTTTAGTTCCCTTGGATGTTAAGAGCCATGGGCTGATATTACTGCATTTGAATCAGCTCCTTGGATCATGTTTGGGGTGGTGGGGCAGCAGGAACTGCAGTTCCTGCCTGGGCAGTTGAAAGACTGCAGCTTGCATGGGGCAAGACAGGTCCATGTTATCACTCCTTGTCAACTCCAAGCTGTGCAGCTTCTGCTTGATAAGCTCAGGGGGTCATATCAGCGAAAGAAAACTTTGTTGAGGGATGTCTGAGTCTCTGTGTCCTCTCTGAGCAGAATGAAGATCGTATAAACCAAGTAGGAATGTCTCTGGAATGCTTTCACACATCCCCATCTCTGTTTCAGAGCCCAGAGAGCAGACATCTGGTGGCATCAAACAAAGAAAGTTCTGATTTTCGCCTGGGTCCTGCTGGTGTCTTCGTGTTGCCAGAGTACGTTTGCTTCTCCTTAGCTGCAGAACATGGGCAATATTTTCTGCTGATTCATCTCTTTTTCCTGGCTGCAGCTTCAGAATGGAAAGATCCCAGAATTTCCTGCATGTGGATTATACCTGAAAAGTGCCCCTGAGTGGTTAACAGATTTGTAAAAGTCCTAGGTTTGTGATATGGCCATGCCTTTGGTGAAACTTGAGGACCTCCTAAGTGCCTGTTTCCCAAGCCCCTGGAGGACAAGAGGAGTGATTTCCCTTCCTGTGCTTGAGTGAGGTTCTTCAGAGATCAGATCTGAACTGGGGCTGCTCAGTATTGGCCTTAATAGCCATGGGGATTGTGGTTATGCATTATGATGTCCTCACTTGAGCCTGAGAGGGCCTGCAAAAGAGCTACAGGGCAATTGGGCTTCAAACCAACCTTGCCCAGCTGGGTAAAGAGAAAGAAATCTGTTCCCCATGTCCATGAACAGCAGACATGAGAGATGGTCTTCAGTGAGTGAGACAGCTTCTTCAGAGTCAGGATAAAGAAGTCCCAGAGCAGACTGGTGGGACCTCTTGTGTGCTGTGAAGTCATGGAGGTCTTGATTGACCTCTCAAGGATGTTGCATATTCTGCTTGGTGAAGCAGCAGTCTTGGAGAGACCTTCTCAAGCCTCTGTGACTGCATTGCTAATAAAAGATGCAAAGGGAATGTGAGAGCTGTTCTTTCAGTCTGGCATCTTCTCATTTCTAGGTTTGGCTTTATGTTTCCCTCTGAGAAAGAAGCCCTGGTTCCCCCTGCAGAATCTTTGAAGACCACAGAAGAACACAAGGAGGTTGAGAAGAAAGAGGAGGAGGAGGAGAAGGAAAAGAAGGAGAAGGAAAAGAAGGAGAAGGAAAAGAAGGAGGAGGAAGAAGAGGGTGATAAGCAAATTGAGACTGAGGGTAACACCTGACTTGTGACAGAGTGGAGGGGGAGGTGGGCATGGATGTGGGTATGGGCATGGGCATGAGCAGTAGGTGGTTGAAGATAAGGACAAACTATGGTGCCCAGGGTGGGAAGGCTGCATTTCTTGTGCCTCACTGTACAGAGCAAAGCTCAAGTCACTCACTAGAGAACAACTTATGGCAACACCCTCCCCCCCTAGGGCTCTCTACCCTGATATATATTGCAACCCACTCCTTTGTTTTAGGAAGATCTGCCTTGAGCTGCCAAGGGTGGAGGGGTCTACTTCTCCTGTGTGCTTGAATGTGGAGAGAAAATTTGGCTGGAAATTATTTTTAAAAGACTATTAATCTGTGCCAAGGACATCCTAGAGAGAGACACCTCTTTGAAATTATGGCATCAAGGAAATTGCATTGTTTTAGCAGATGCTTGGGCTGATCTTCCTGTTATTCTTGATGAATACTCTAAAAAGGACTTAATGAAGAGTCTTGTGTAGTTTCAGAGGTTGCTTCTACTGAGCATCTCCATTCTCAAGGAAGGCGATCCCGGACTCCATCCACAGTATCTGGCCTGAAGAAAGGGAAGAGGAGGAAAGGCAAAGGAAGAAGGTCACCTGGCAGGTAAGGCTCGTGGAGAAATGAATGAGAGAGACTCTGTGCTCCTGGGCTTCTTGAAGGACTTGAAGGACTTGTTCTTGAAGGATTGCTCTGATTACTTCAGTATCTGAGGCAATTCTTCTCCTTCCTTTTTGGTATCTATGAACCTCCTCTCTTTTCACTGTAAATAGTGATCTTTTTTTGAAGAAAAACTAAATTCAGAGCATCAGCAAGACAAAGCAGGGTCTATGTTTGCTGTTTTCTACTTTGAATTCAGTCTAATTTCAAATCTGATGATCAGGAGGGGGGGTTGTCTGACACGAAAGGAGTGATAGAGAAAGATAATTGCCATAATTGCTTTTCTCCCTTCTTTCTTCCCCTTTACTTCCCCAAAACCCTTTCCTGAGTGACCACCACAGCCCATTTCACAGGAGGAGAGTCACGGTCCCTCCAGCCTCTGGTTATGGCAAAATTCCTTTGTTGTTCTCTTTGTTCCTTCAAAAGAAGGAACAAATGGGGGTGTTACAGCTCTTGTGTGTGCTATAACTCAAGGTTTACTTCCTCCACCATTGGTATGAAACCCTGTAGCCAAATAAACTTAACCCTTCAGCAGAGCTGCCATCTGCTTCAGAGGCTGGAGCTGAGCTACAGGTGTGCACAAGGTGGAGAACAGCCTCATCCCCTGCTTGGCTCCACTCACCTTTTTGGGTATTTTCAGCTTTCTGACCAGACTTCAGGACAGCTGCTTGGTGGTGGAAAAGGCTGAGAAGCAGAAGCAAACTCCCAGAGCCAGACCTCAAACCGCACTTCCCGATTTGAGTGGCAAAAAGAGGATCCCCCGCCTCTGCCAGGAAACCAACCTGCAGGTCAGAGTGGGGATCAGCTCCTCCGGGAGCCAAATGGGATGAGGGTGGAGGTTTCAAGAGACACTAAACAGGGCAACTGAGAGCTCTTGGTGCCCTCAGGGCCTCTGACTCCTCTATCTGAGCCATCTTTGTGATTTGAGGATGTGGTGTGACCTGCTGTAGGATTTCATCACTCATTTCCCTCACCACAAGTGATGGATGTCAGCAGGAGAATGTGTGGCCAGCGGGGATGTGATTTCTCTCCCACTTCAGAGGGTTTTACTGGGATGGTTCTCCCATTTCCCTTGCTACAGCTGCATGCTTGGGGCTGTTCCTCTCATTGGGGTTTCTAAGGGTGAAGAACACCATGCTGGAGACATGCATAATCCCTGTAGCTGCTGGCATCTCCACTACTGAAAGTTCAGAGTACCTGAGGGAAATGAGAAACCTCCTAAAATCCATCCTCTGGTACCAATACAGGCTACCTGGTCTCATGAGACACTGACAGACATTTGGCCGATCTCACCACTGCCACCGATGGGAAAAGAGGAGAGAATTGGTATTGTCCCCTTCCTACACAAAGCCATAGTGAAGAGGAAGCTGGAGAGTCTGTGGGGGCTACCTAAACTCAGTGTGCCCACCAACCTCATCCCAGAAAACCTGAGCAGCAGCTGCCCGAGATGTGAAGGATTCCAACTTCTGCACTCTGAGGCCAGGTATGGCATCATCTCCTTCCCCCGACCTGGCTTACACCTTCATGTCAGACAGCCTCATCCTGCCTCCAAGTTGAAGGCAGACGAAGGCAGGAGACACCCAAGCAGAAGGTGAGGAAGGCTTTTTTCCCCTGCAGCCAGATGTCCTTGAGAGCAAACTACATCCTGCAACTCTTGGAGACCTACCACGTGCGTCGGGAGGAGTGGAGCAGGAGAGTGGAGCTGAATAAGCAGAGGAATTATGAAGAGAATAGTTTATCCTGGTAAATCTGCCCAGCTGTGTGTCCAGGTGTTTAAGGTCAGGCTGGACAAGGCACTGAGCAGCCTGATCTAGTGGGAGGGGTCCCTGCCTATGACAGGGGGGTTAGAACTCGATGATCTTTAAGGTCCCTTCCAACCCAAACTATTCTATGATTCTATTCTATTATTCTTGTCTGCCCACCCCCTGCACTGCCCTTCCCTCCTCAGTCAGTAACCCCAGGAGGAGTGGGGTCTCTCACTGGGACCTCTCATGGTGGGGCAGGAGGCTCAGGAGGTTGGCATGTAGGATGAGGCACTCTGCTCTCCAAGACTTAGCTGTCAGCCCCCTCCCAGTAAGATTTCCCAAAATCTGTGGGTGTTAGAAGAAGCAAGGATTCTTCTGATGTTTTTTGGCTCTATGGGTTGATGCCTGTTTGGTCCAAAGTCTCATCCACTGGCCAACCCATCCCCAGGCTGACTGCCTGCAAGTGGGACCCTGCCATTGTTTTGGATGCAAGGTCCTGTGTCCCATCACAGAAAGTGTGTGAAAGTCAGGAGAAGCAGATCCCATAGTATCCAGCCTGAGCTAAGCCTGGTTTGTTTCTGCATTCTCCTCCCTGTGTGATGAAACCATATCCTTCCCTCTTCACACCGCAGCATTGGGAGGCAGATGACTCTTCAGAATGCTAAGGAAAGGCACCTGGATTTCTGGAAGAACAGAGAACACCCCAATATGATGGACAAATCTATAAGCATGAACCTGAGCCCTGCTGGGGATGAGAAGCTTCCCCACCTCAGTCTCTTCCATACCCCCATTAAATCTGATCTCAACCTCTCTTTTGGTGACTGAACTCCCTCTTCTGAACTGGTGTGAGGAGCCAAGATGAGCTACTGGTGCTGCAGATATTTCCATGGGGCACTGGGGGCTGCAGGATGAGCAGAGATATCTAGGGGGTCTCTTGGACTTACTGATGGATTGGGATGAGGGACCCAAAGGGCATAATGGGGTCCACACAGAGCTTGGTGACACCGGGGATCACCCACTGCATGCTCTGTGGTGCATGGTGCGACAAGGAGGAAAAGGTGGTGGGATGGTCCCCACAGGTCTGTGGAGACCCAGGATGTGGAGAAACAGATCTCACCAACCCCACAATGCCATAAAATTATTTCACTACACAGTTCTTTTATAACTCTGACTTAGCTGGAACTGATATAACTCCAAATTTACTGTATTATAAGTGTGATACCCTAGCTCCATGATGCCTCCATCGTGTGATATCTCCCCAACAGTGCTGTCCCTCAGACTCTGGGTGACATCTCAGCATTGTGGGTGTTTTACACCATTCAGAGCCACATTGCTGGCTGCTGAAGATCCAGGCAGCAGCAGCAGCAGCAGCAGCATCCTTGTCTATTTGTAGGCACCTTAATAAACCAGCCTGGTTTAGTTGGCCAGGTTGTGCCAGGCTGAGCCAGAGGAGGGGACGATGTAAATTCTGTCCTCACCGTGGTCCTAGCGTGTGGCAGAACTCGTGCTGTGATCGTATAGTGGTCAGTACTCTGCGTTGTGGCCGCAGCAACCTCGGTTCGAATCCGAGTCACAGCAAGACTTTTGCAAAAACCACCTCAGGGCATGAAAAGCGAGGTCGAGGAGAAGGAGCCCGGTGTCTCATCTGCAAGGGGAACGCTGGCAATTTTGAAGAAACCACCCAGATTTCCACCTTTCCCTTAACCCTTCCTCCCAATTTTGCATAAAAAGGGATCAGAAAACCAGAGTGAAAAGTGTAGGAGGCAGCAGCTTGGCAAGAAGGCTCCCTCCTGCGTAGGAAGGATGTACCGCAGCAACCACCTGAAGAAGAAAGGAGAAAGAAGAAAGAAGAAAGAAGAAGGAAGAAGGAAGAAAGAAGAAGGAAGAAGGAAGAAAGAAGAAGGAAGAAGGAAGAAAGAAGAAGGAAGAAGGAAGAAAGAAGAAGGAAGAAGGAAGAAAGAAGAAGGAAGAAGGAAGAAAGAAGAAAGAAGAAGAAAGAAAGGAGAAGGAAGAAGAAAGAAGAAGATAGAAGATAGAAGAAAGCAGAAAGAAGAAGGAAAAAGGAAGAAAGAAGAAGGAAGAAGGAAGAAAGAAGAAAGAAAGAAGGAAGAAGAAGAAAGAAGAAAGAAGAAAA
>VZTY01013605.1:21714-33101 GCA_013400935.1 Turnix velox
ACCCTCACCATAAAGAACCTCCTTCTCTCCAGCCTGAATCTCCCCTCTTCCAATCTGCAGTCCTTACTCCTAGTCCTGTCATCCTGGACCCTATTAAAAAGTCCTACCCCAGCCTTTCTGTAGCCCCCCTTCAGGTTTTGAGAAGCTACTCTGAGATCCCCTGAGCCTTCTCTTCTTCAGGCTGAACAACCCCTTCAACTTGTGAGATGTAGCATAATTGATAGGGTTTATCTTACTGGTGTAGATATTTTACTGGTGTATCTTACTGGAAACCCTTATAATGAGTAAACAGAAGAAAGAGAAGAAAAAGCATCTAGAGAACTTGTCCTTCAGCAGGAGCACTGCCTGTCTCCCTCCTGGTTTGAGCTGGAGAAGAAACAATTTTCATCAATTTTACTTCTCACTTCAGTTTCTCCTAACTGAGAAGAGCTCTCCTACACAGCTCAGAAGCAGAAACACATCATTTCTTCATTCTCTATTTTTTTTTCCTACGCCCCTCTCAGAAAGTCAGTTTGGGGTATAAAGCCATTCTTATTCTTGAAGAATAAGACTAATGCTTGAGTAAATGGATGTGTGTTTGGGGTGAAAAAGATGCCAAAATCCCAAAGGGGATAGTCTTCATCCAAAATTACCCAATTTGCTGCTAAAAGAAGGTGGGGTTTTTTTTAGAAAGATAACCTGAAGTGTGTACCCAGGCAGGGAGTGCTGCTCAGGGTTGTGTGGTGGCCCCAGAGGTCGCTGCAGCCTCTGCTCTCACACACAAACCTTTTCCTAACAACAACGTAGGGGTTTGCCTTGGTTGGAGTGGGTTTGAGATAACAGGTAACGATATCTTGTACTGGCTGAGGTCAGCCCAGCCCTCTGCTCAAACTTCTGAATGTTTCTACTGATGGAGAATCCACAACCTCCTGGGAAAACACTGGGAAAACAGTTCAACTTCTCTCACAGCAAAACTCCTGAAGTTTGGATAAAGCCTTCCATGTTCCAGTTTGTGCCTATTGCCTCTGGTCTTGGCACTGGGCACCACTGAGAAGAGCCTGGTGCCTTTCTTAGAAAAAAAAATGTTCCATTCCTTCATCAACTTCTTGTAGGAAAAGCAGGTGCCAGCAGGAAGCAAAAAATTTGAGGGGGCTGCTTGCAGAAGTTGATGAGTTTGGACACCTAAATGCCTCTCAGTGAAGAAGGAGAAAGAAACAATCCCACTTCTTTTCTTCTCTCTCCACTCCGGGGTTTGCAAGAGGGACTTGTCCCAAAGCAAGAAGAGGTGCCAGACTTGCTGGAGAGCTCCATAAAGGATAACAGTTTCGCCTGAACAGGGGCTTGAACCCTGGACCCTCAGATTAAAAGTCTGATGCTCTACCAACTGAGCTATCCAGGCTCACATTTCAGGGACTGGAGGGTGTTTGTCACAGGCAGTCACAGGTGATCCCCTTTCATCGTGTCACAAGGGGGATGATAAAAGGATTTCCTTAGAGTTCTCCCACTCTCCCACTATCCTAACAGGGACCCAGTAGCCGTGCATTGCAAAAACAGCTGGAAAAGCCCTTCTGAAGCAGAGATATCGCTTTCCTCTTCCTCCTCTTGGGTCTGGACTGTCCCCCAGTGTCCCTGGGGACCTGTTAGCAGCTCCCTATTAGTGTCCTGGGGGGAGCTGAGCACAGGGCAAGGGCTGGATGGATAGAGAGGTACCAGTGAAGGACACCTGGCATCCCCCTCCTGCACCCTTGTCCCTTTCTCCCTGTGTCCCTCCAGGTGCTTCTGGCTCTGCCTTCTCCTGGGTGCCTTCTGCTACCCAAGGGTACCCCCTCCTTGTGCAGGCAGGGCCAAGGGGACACCTGTGAGGACTCAGAGCTTGCAGTGGCCAGGAGCTGCAGGGTCCCAGAGAGCCTTTTGTGGGGACAGGGGAGATGTCACATCCTCCCCACACCAGGGACAAGCACCTGCCAGGGGGATTCTGCATGTGGCAGGGGGACATGAGGCAAGTGCAGTGCCTGGGGTGGCACTGTGGGAGATGCCACTGCTAGGTGGCACCAGAAGGTGCCCAGATATATCCTTGTCTGTCCCAACCCAAAAGTCTTCAAGAGATCTGGGGTCCCCCAGTTGTATCAGCAGCACCAGCCCCCCCCTTGCCAAGAGGTGACATGTTCAACCAGGCAGGGGGCTGGCACCCCTGGGCACCACCTTGGTGGGGAAATCTGTGTCAGCCATAAGTCCAGCACACAGGGGAGGGACACTGAGGCACCGGGAAGCTCCTAAAATGATGTCCCTGTTGCTCTGGCTGTCTCAAAGCAGGGCTCTTGGGGTATGAAGAACTGCCAGGGCACCCCTGGGCACCACCTTGGTGGGGAAATCTGTGTCAGCCATAAGTCCAGCACACAGGGGAGAGACACTGAGGCACCGGGAAGCTCCTAAAATCATGTCCATGTTGCTCTGGCTGTCTCAAAGCAGGGCTCTTGGGGTATGAAGAACCGCCGGGGCACCCCTGGGCACCACCTTGGTGGGGAAATCTGTGTCAGCCATAAGTCCAGCACACAGGGGAGAGACACTGAGGCACTGGGAAGCTCCTAAAAGCTCCTAAAATTATGTCCTTACTACTCTGGATGTCCCAAAGCAGGGCTCTTGGGGTATGAAGAACCCCTGGGCTGCCTTGGCAGGACGTGGCATGGTCCCAAGGCCAGTCCTTCGTCCCTCCCCGTCCCTCCTCCCCATCACGGCCAGCCTCTTGCAGCTCTCCCCTCCCCTGCAGCCAGGGAGCCTCTTGGCTGGACCTGCCTAAAAAATATAAAAGGGCTGTTTTGCTTGGAAGACTGTGCGGAGGATCCCAGCTGAGCTCGCCATGGGGAGCAGCTGCAGTGGAGGGGTTGTGCTGCTGACTCTCTGGCTGCTCCTGCAGCCCACCTCCCAGTTCTGGCTCTTCAACGTCCTCTTCCCACCCACCTCCACCCCAGAAGCCCCACCAACCAACAGCACACCACCGGTGGTACTCGGTAAGGTCACCACATGGGGTAGGGGTGGGCACCCTGGGTGCTGCACAGCCCCCCTGGAGCTGGTGATGAGGTTGGGGTGCCATAATGCTGGTAACTTGGTGGCTCTTTGTCTTAGTGGCCCTTTGCTGGAGTTACCAAAGTTGTTGTTGGGGGGGTGATATGTGACCTCCAGGTTTCCCCCACCCCACCCACTGGACTGGGGACACAGAGCTGCCTAGAGCTGGGGAGGAAATGGGCCCACGAAATCCAACAGCTGGCCCAGAAGATGTTTTAGGTCTTGTTTGGTTCTTGAGGGGATCTGCTGCTTCCCATGACCATGCTGCTGGTGGTGCCATGGGCCAGCATCTACCACCCCAAAGCCCACCCCATCCTGTATCTTCTGCTGCTCCCTGATGATGGTTAAGTCATCCCCTGTGGCTGCAGAATGGAGCCCACATCTCATCCCACCTTGCTTGGGGGGGGGGATGGCATAGAGCCAGCTGGTCAGCAGAGGTGATGGGCATCATTGTGGGGAGATGGGAGCAGCATCCACCAGGTATCTCCATCCTGCTTGGCTCTGCCCTCTCTTGCCCCTGTGCCATCACCATGGACTCAAGCCAGGGTTTTCCTGAGCAGAGTTGGGGCATTTCTCCTTTTTCTTGGATCAAGCCAAGCTTGCCCTCTAAAAAGAGAAGAGGAAAAGCTTCAGTGCTGAGGGCTGACCCCACAACATCCCTTCCCAGAGGCATTGAAAAGGAAGGAACAGACTGCAGAGCCTTGGTTCCCTGGAGGAGGTTCTGCTTGGCTGTGCTGGTGGCCAGGACACTCAGGTGGCTGTCACCACATGCCTCTTCTCTAAACGATGTGTGATGGTCACAGCATCTCTCAGTGCTCCCTGTAGCAGCCTCAGTCCCTGTTCTGTGCCCAGCCAGGTCCAGGTGGCTCGTGTGCTGTTTGGCTTCTGTGTGTAGCCCATCCCCATGACTTGGGTGTCCCAGTAACCCCAGTGCCCTTGGGATCACTGATAACCCCTCTGCCCCCTCAGGAACTCCCTTAATAATTACCTAATGTACTCTGGAAGGGGAGGCAGAGCTCAGGGCTGTGTGTGGGGGGCTGAGTGCTGGGTCTGCACCTTCAGGAGCCATCAGAACATCTCATGGTGCTGCTCCTCTTGCTGCTCCTCTCTGCCCACTCTGACATCAGGGTGCACTTGGTGGTCTGACCCCCAGCTAGATGCTTTAGAGGCAGAATTAGACCCTCCTCGTATCCTCAGGGAGACACCAAAGAGATAAAGGAGAGGTGAAGCAGGTTGAGGGAGGCAACTGCATCATCTCTTGGACCTCTCACATGGGATGAGGGTTGTGGAGGCTGCAGCTGTTCTCATCTGCTGGAGCTGTGATGGGTGGGATGGGGTTAGAGCATCACCAGACCAGGCTGCTCTCCCACCCTGAGACAGGGACAGTGGTGTGGCCCCCCCAAATGCCTGTACCCATAGAACTTGGAGTCTAGGGACACCTTAGGCTGGTGGGGAGTGAGAGAAACGGGACACATTCATCTCAGATCAAAGATGCTCTGCCTGCATCCCTCAAGCCCCATGCCAAGCAGCATGGCTCCCACCGCACAGTGGTTGTGGGGTGCCACCACCACATCAGAATCCACCTCCAGGCCCCAAAGCAGGACAGGGCAGGCATCTATAGGGACTTCAGGTCACAAAGCAATTTGTGGTGTGCTTGGGAGATATGGTTTAAGCAGGACACACAGCGAGCCATGTAGCAGACAGTGCCTGCAGCAGCACTGAAGACCCGCACTGTGTCTCCAGCCAGACTTTGGACATGCCGAGGCCATGGGATTCATCACCTGGTGATCTCTTTCCACGAGCCACTGTCCCCTGTAGTCCCTTCACCTCTTATCCTCACCCTCAAGGTCAGCGTTGGCACCAGGAGCTGGTTCTTGGCTCCTGCACCCAGGCTGGGAACACTCACCCCTGGCACTGGTAGATATACCAGGGTGGCAGTGGGGTGGGTTCCCCATCCCAACTACACTGAAGCTCCCAGAGACAGACCAAGCACCCCAGTGACTGGGGGTCCTCCATGAAGGTGTCCCTGTGACACTGTGAACTTGCTTAGACCCCTCCTGTGTTTCTCCTGGGGGCTGTTTGTGCTGTGTTGCTCAGGGGACAACTCTGCTTGGCCCCAGAACCATTGCAGAGACCTTGCTCTGCTTGCCTGGAGGGTTTAAAGTTCAGGAAAACAGTGTGTGGGCCTCGGGAGCAAGCACTGCAGTGACTTTCACCCCCCCCCCAGTGTGTCCTCAGTCTTTCCCACTACCCTGGGATGAGGTGTTAGGGGTATGATAGAGTTGGACACCACTCAGCCACACCAATTCCTTCCCTCTAAGGCTGCAGAGAGGAGAATGGAAAGCCAGGTGGGTGTGGAGAACGCTTTGTGCTGGTGGACATTGTCAGGTTTGAGCAGGGGGTGGCAGCTCCAGGGGTCACCCCATGGGAAAGGCAGCTGAGGGAGGAAGGGGTCTCAGTGTATGAGTTTTAGTGCTTTCTTCATCATCATCCCCCATCTCAGCTCCAAGCATCCTCACTCCAGCAGGTTGCTCTCCAGGGATGCTCCTCCAACAGGTCCCCAGGTATCCCCAGCCAGGCAACCCCAGGGGATCATTGGGGATGCAGTGGGGTAGTGGGACAGGTTGTGATGATGGTTGACCCTTCCCTTCACGGTGTCACCAGTGCCTGGGTGCCTGGGGAACCAGCTGGAAGCAAAGCTGGACAAGCCAGATGTGGTGAACTGGATGTGCTACCGCAAAACCGAGGACTATTTCACCATCTGGCTCAACCTCAACACCTTCCTGCCAGTGGGTGTCGACTGCTGGATCGATAATACCAGGTAACACTCACCCCCCCCCACCCGGGGAGCTTCCCAGGGAAATGACCTACAGTAGTTGTCCCTCCTCTCTCCTCCCACCCGGCCACGACCTTGTACACATGGAAAAGCACGGGACTGTTTGAGAACACAGCTGCCTGGCCCCTGTGCCAAGAGCCCATCCCCTTCCCACGTCCCTGCCATGTGCTCGTGTCAAACCAGACCATCCTCAGCATCCACTGGAGATGCTGACACCCTGCCCAGGGCCACAGAGTGAGGAAGCCATCACAGCTCACTCCACCAGAGCCTCCTGCCCCAAGATGCCAGGTGACCAGCACGGACACTAACTTGGCACCAGACCATCTCCCCATCCACACATCCTTGGAGTCTCCTTCTCTGGAGACATTCAAACCCCACCTGGACACCTTCCTGTGTGACCTGATCTGGGTGCTCTTGCTCCAGCAGAGGGATTGGGACTAGATGATCTCTTGGAAGTCTTTTCTAATCCCTGACATTCTGTGATTTGGAAAGAGCCATCCAGCTCCAACCTGTTCCCTGGCGATCTCCACCCCATACCCTGGGGATATGATTCTTCTGCTACTTTCTGTCCTCCCCCCACAGGGTGGTGTACAACCGAACCTCCAGGAAGATGACCAATGCCCCAGGGGTGCACATCCGTGTGCCTGGCTTTGGCAAGACCTACTCTGTGGAATACCTGGATCAGAGCAAGCTGGCAGGTGAGAGAAGGACAGGCATAGAGTGTCCATGGAGAGGTCTCCATATCTCTGTGGAGGACCAGCTCTTCACAGAGGCCAGGTCAACTGAGGGACTTCAGTCTCAGGGTTGTGTTACTGCCAAGTAAGAGCAGAGATCACTCCATCCTTGACCTTAGCACATAAGGGACACATGGAGAGGTTACCTTTGGATGAGGCCACCAAGCCATAGGACATACCAGAAGACATCATGGCCATGAGCAGGATCAAAGTAATAGCAGACATCACACCATCCTTGACCTTAGCACATGGAGAGGTTACCTCTGGATGAGGCCACCAAGCTACAGGACATACCAAAGGACATCATGACCATGAGCAGGACCACAGTGGAAAAAGGCTGAGAGGAGAAGAACACAGACCTAATAGCTATTCTCTCTGCCCATAGGTTACCTACACACCCTGGTGCAGAACCTGGTGAACAATGGCTATGTGAGGGACCAGACGGTTCGGGCAGCCCCCTATGACTGGAGAGTTGGGCCCCGTAAGTTTGGGATTTGTGGAGGGAGGGAAGACCTTGTGGCCTGGGTGGTTTGGAGGAACACCTGGACAGGGCATGGTGGTGGTTGCTCAGCCATTTTGTGGTGCTCTCATGGTGACACTTGTGCCCCCTGCACCCAAGCTTCTCTCTGGTCAGGACTCCTTGGGTCAGCCATAAAGTCCTGTGGCCATCAGTGAGGTGACCACGAGGTGATGCCCCTCTTGTCCACAGAGGAACAACCTGAATACTTCCAGAACCTGAAGGCATTGATAGAGGAGATGCACAACGAGTATCAGCGCCGTGTCTTCCTCATTGCACACAGCATGGGCAACCTGAACATCCTCTACTTCTTGCTCCAGCAGACACAAGCCTGGAAGGATCAATACATTGAGGGCTTCATCTCCCTGGGTGCCCCCTGGGGAGGCTCTGTCAAGCCCCTCCGTGTCCTGGCATCTGGTAGGTGACTCTGTGTGTGCAGCCTGCATCATACCCAAAGCCAAGTCCTGGGCTAACGGTGCTCCTGAAAAGCCTAAACACCCATACTGAACAAGGAAAGGGCTCAGCCAAAAATATAGAGGTCAGGGGAGCCATTTGGGGAATGCCCACCCCCTTCTCACCACCTCCCCAGACATCTGTGCCACCTCCATCCATGCAGGTTGTTGGACCATCTCTCCAAACCTTTCAGTCCCTGTGTCCACCCAAGGGGCACCCATGCTCTCCTGTATCACTAACATGGATCTCACCATACCTCATAGCCCATCCCCCAGAAGCTTTGCTGTTTTCAGGTTCCAGTCTCCCTTCACCCAGTTCCTCTTTAGCCTCTTTGCAGCCCAGAAAGCCACAATGGCTTGGCAAATGCTGACAGCCCAGAATATCTACAAGTCACAAGCAAGGCTTCCAAAAATGCTTGGAATTAAAATCATGTGCTGGGAGATTTTGACATCTGCCCCCTTGCATCACCCTTAAGTCATCCCCTCACATTTTTCCTCTGCTGCCAGAGACATATTTAAAGGTAACTTGAGATCACTGCGTGGTTTTAGGTCTCCAGATACAACAAAAGTGCTGAGGTTTGCAGGATTCATGCGTGTTGGCCACCCGTTGTCAGCACCCTCATGGGGCTCAGCTCATTCCTGCCCCTGCAGGCAGCCTTGGAGATGCTGGGGTTGCAGGGAAAGTCCAGGGTTGGGTTGCTCAGGGCCATCACATGTCCAGGTTTTTCTATGCTCAGTCCCTTTTAGCAGCTAGAGGTGTCAGAGAGGAACGTTTGGAAGATTGCTCTGGATCTCTGCAGCCAGAAGGGTGAGGAGAACACAGGGTGATGGGCAGGACAGGGGTAAAGAGTGGAAGATCTGATGTGGAACCACACTCCAGAGAGAGATGTGATCTGCTGGTGGATGGGCTGACCCCAGCACAATGAGGCACCATTTGCCTGGGTGCATTTTCTTGCTGTTCCTCATGAGCTTCTGTGTGTCCTGCAGGTGACAACCAGGGCATCCCACTCATGTCCAACATCAAGCTGCGTGAAGAGCAGCGCATGACCACCACCAGCCCCTGGATGTTCCCCACAAGCCTGGCCTGGCCTGAGAACCACGTTTTCATCTCCACACCCTCCTACAACTACACCTACAGGGACTATCAACGCTTCTTCACTGACGTCAACATGGAGGATGGCTGGTACATGTGGGAGGACATGAAGGACCTGCTGAAGGACTTACCTCCTCCTGGAGTGGACACCTACTGCCTCTATGGCACAGGCTACCCTACAGTGGAGACTTACATCTATGATGAGCATTTCCCTTACGAGGACCCCGTGGACATGATTTATGGGGACGGGGATGACACCGTCAACAAGCGCAGCTCGGAGTTGTGTAAGAGGTGGCAGAACCAGCAAAAGCAGAAGGTGCACGTCAAGGAGCTGAGAGGGGTTGACCACCTCAACATGGTCTTCAGCAACCTGACACTCAGCTCTATCAATGAAATCCTGCTGGGGAGCCCACAGGAGACAGGAGAAGAGGGGCAGGTGGGACACAGCCCAGAGGCAGGGAAGGGGAGGAAGATCCTACCTGCATGGAAGGTCCTTAAGGAACCCAAAAAGAACTGAGAAGAGTGAGGGCCAGCTTCCCTCCATGCTGGTAGCCACCACAAGCTGCCATATAGGGGAGCAATGGACACAGAGCTGAGTTGGAAAGGAAAAAGAGCAGGACCAGCTCAGGTGGATGGGCTGGCACCCACTTCCACACTGAGTGGTTTTTCTTTTGGGAAATTACACTTGTGAGGCTTGGCACTTCCCACTAGTGGATGGATAATTAACCACGCTGCCAGCTCATTAACACCACACTTGCAAATTGCAGAGTATGCACAAGCCCTTGTCACTAGCAACCCACGTCTAGGCACTTTGGAGCCCACTTTGGTGCCACAGCCTCTGCCCATATGGGACAGAGAAACCAGTGTGGGCTCTGACTTACTGGGGTGGTCACGAGGGTGGCAGAGGGGGTGGCACAGCAGAGATGGCTCTCAGGAGCATCTCTACCAGACACCATCATGCAGGCAGTGAGTGAGGCTCATCAGGCAAGAACAACTGGAAATCAGCAGATTTACAAAATAATAAACACACTTTGCTTCTCAGCACCCAGCTGGCCTCCTCCTTCTGCAGCGGGGTCAGGAGGGACAGCCCTCACCCAAAAATTGAGCCACCCAGTTGTACTTGGAGCTTTGGGAAAAGCCATAAGCTCAGCTGATGAGACCAGGCAACTGGGTTTAGTGACATGACGGGGGGTGGTAACACAGCCAGGGTGACAATGTGGCTGGGGTTGGTGACACGATCAGCGCTGGTGATGTGATCAGGGCCAGTGATGCAACTGTGGTGGCAATGTAAGGGGAGCTGCTGGTGTGACTGGGGCTGGTGACACAACTGGGGTTGGTGATGGGACTGGCAATGTAGCCATCTTGGTTAAGGAGACACTTCAGTGATGCAACTGGGGTTGGAGACCCAATTGGGGTGACAATGCAACTGGTCTTGCTCATGCAAATGATTCTAGTGACACAGCTGAGGTTGGTGATGTGACCAGGACCAGCCATCTTAGTTACAGAACAACTTTTGCCATGCAACTGGAGCTGGAGACTCAACAGGGGTGACAACACAACTGGCCTTGCTCACGCAAATAGGTCTGGTGACACAAGTGGGGTTGGTGATGTGACCAGGACCAGCCATCTCGGTTATGGAGCCACCTCAGCAATGTAACTGGGGCTGGAGATGCAACTGCAGTGACAATGCAACTGGCCTTGCTCATGGAAATGGGTCTGGTGACACAACTGGGGTTGGTGACACAGCCAGGGGTGGAGATGCAACTGGGGATGGAGGCGCAACAGGGACAGCAACACAGCTGGGACTGGACATGCAACTGGGACTGACGGTGCAGCCGGGGATTGGGATGCAAATGGGGTCGGTGACACAGGCGGAGGGTCGGTGACAGGGACAGCTATGCAACTGGGAACGGCAACGCAGCGCTGGGGATGCAACTGGGAGCGGTGACACGGCCACGGGAGCGGGGACAGCGCTGCAGAGGCTTTCGGTGAAGCAAAAGAGGCTCGGTGATGCAGCTGTGAGCGGTGACACAGCCGAGGCCGCTGACACCGTCGAGCTCCTGAACGCAGCCGCCGCGACCCCCGGATCCGCTGCTGTCCGCCGGGCGCGGCGCGGGGGCGGGCCCGTTCGGCCACGCTGCTCTCCCATTGGCTGAGAGCGCTCGGGCGCGGCGCTGATTGGCGGAGAGTTGCGCGGGGGGCGGGACTGCGCAGCCAGCGTGCGTCCGCCGCCGCCGGCGCGCTGGAGGCCATGGTGCTGGAGACGGGGGCGGCGGCGGCGGGCAGCGGGATGGGAGCTGGCGCTACCCCTCGCCATGGCCCGCCGATCTGCTCCTGCCCGCCAACGGGACCCCCGGCCCGTTGCTCGCGGGGGACCCGCCGCTTGTCGGAAACCGGCACCGGCATGAGGCGGAGCGAAAGCGCTGGGGCCCGCGGTGTCGGGGGGGGGATGCGCTCCGCCGCCTCCCTGCCTCACATCGCCCGGGGGAAGGGGAGCGGCGGGGGGGGCGGGGAGGAGCGGCGGAGCCCCTGCCTGCTGGTGGCCCTGCGGCCCCGCAACGTGGAAGCGGAACGGGAGCGGTTCTTCCGCGCCAGCTTCGCCTACGACCCGCAGTTCGAATACGCCGAGCCGGTGCCCGCCGCCGTGCTCGATAAGTACGGGGCCGCCTCCGATCGCTTTGTGGCCCAGGTGAGGCGGGGCCCGCGGGGGGGG
>VZTY01013605.1:33138-52311 GCA_013400935.1 Turnix velox
CCCGCGGGGAGGGAGGGGACGGGAGGAGGGGTGACCATCGCTGCCGGTGACCCCCGGTTCGCTGCCGGTTGAGCGGGGTTTGAGCCTCGTGGAGTTGCGGGGAGGGATGCTCCGGGAAAGGGATGCTCCCAGGAGGAGGAGAAGCAACTTCCTCCCCCCTCCTGGTGCGAAGGTGTGGGTGTCCTCTCCTCGAGCAGTGCCACCCGCCCGGTGACACCGGTGTCACCGCTCCCTGGTCACACCAACCGGGAGCTGGTCCATGGTCCTCACGGAACCGCGTGGCCTTCTCTGCATCCCGGCATCCCTGCAGGGGTTTAAGGCCAGGCTTGGTGTGGTGGGAAGTGTCCCTGCCCAGGGTGGGGGGGTGGCACTGGGTGGGCTTTTAGGTCCTTTGCAGCCCTTTGATTCTGCTGCCCAGTCTTGCTCTGCTCATTGCCTGCAGGAACAGTGTCTGTGTTGGCCATACTGGTGTTGGGTGATGTTACCAGCATCAAACTGGTTCTTGCTTATGTCTGCACAATGGTGATCAGGAACTGGGGCTCCATCGGGGATCCCCCCATAGATTAGATGTGATGGGAGGACTAGAAATAATGGATGGAAATTGGAAAGAGGTAGATTCAGGCTGGAAAGAAGACAGAAATTCTTTACAGTGAGGGTGGTGAAATACTGGAACAGGTTGCCTTCAGAGGCTGTGGATGTCCCCTCAATCCCAGGAGGTGTTTAAGGCCAGGCTGGACAAGGCACTGAGCAGCCTGATGCAGTGGGAGGTGTCCCTGTCTATGACAGGGGTGTTGGAACACGATGATCTTTAAGGTTCCTTCCAACCCAAACTATTCTATGATTCTGTTCTATGATTCTGGGTTGGAAGATGCTGAGGGGACTGGAGCACATCTCTGATGAGAAAAGGCTGGAAGCCCAGGGGCTGTTCAGCCTTGAGAACAAGCTGAAAGGGAATTTCATCAATATCAAAAGGGCAAGGGGATGATCCCAGACTCTTCAGACTTTCCTATGGTGGTCCCAGAGCCCTGATGAGAGAATGTGTAATTTCTTCCTCTGAAGATGCTCAAAACCCACTTGGAAGCATAGGTGACCCTGCTGTGGCAGAGGGTTGGACCAGATGATGTGCAGAGGGCCTTCCCCCAACCCCTGTCAGTCTAGGATTTTGCAAAGGGGCCTCATGGATCATCTGTTCCATTGTGCTATTATCTTTTGTTCCTTGTAGTAATAGCAGAGAAGGCACTGGATTGCGTGGTAGACTGCATGGGACGTGGTCCTTGGCCTGAATGACCTGGTGGTTAGCTCTGATTTGTTTTCTGGAAGGGTGTCTTGCTTGGTGGCATCTGTAACTCATCACCAGCCATGATTAGGAGTGGTGATAACAGGCTCAGACTCCACCTGAGGCAGTTATTATTTTGCTTAACTGCTTCTATTGTTCTTACTCTGATGAAATATTCACAACTCTGCCCTGGAGGGTAACAATTGTTGCCTTTGGAGCAGGAGGGAAGAGCAGGATCTCTCTTGGTACCTTTGGAGATGGAGGGAAGGCCAGGCTGGATGAGGCATTGAGCAACGTGGTCTAGTGGGAGATGTCCCTGCCCATGGCAGAGGGGTTGGAACTAGATGATTTTTAAGGTCCCTGCCAACCCAAACCATTCTTTGATTCTATTTAGGAGCTCTCTCAGTGCTCTGTAAAGCACAGCAGGAGAGGAGCTGCTCCAGGCACCCAGTGATGGCAAAACCAGTTTACTCCACAAGCTGGGCATCCCACCTCCAGCTTGAATATCCTTCCTGCCACACAAACCCCTTCTGTCTGTGTCTGAGGGTGGAAAAGTCATAAATTTAGGCACCTCTGCACCTCTAAGTTGGGAGCGGACCTCTGGTGTCTGGAGCAGTAATCTCTTCACCAATTTATTTACTGGGATTTTTGGAGTGTTTACTGATTCTTGCATTGTTTCCTATATCTCTGCCTGATTTATTATCCCCATGATTTCCAGGCTCTCTCTGTAAACAGCTTTCTAAGCAGTTAGTCATTTCCAGTGTAGGGTGAACCTCTGCCCTGGAGAAACTGGTGCCAGCAAAGGGGAGACAGTCTGACTCCTCCCAAGACCTTTCTGGCTTTTCATTGTTTTCTTCCTGCATTTAAATGCATTTCATTCTTTGAGGAAAAGTGGTAAAACGTGTAGTTCAGAGCTTTCCCCTCACCCTCTCCCCCCCGCTTTCTCTCTTGGTCCACATTGTGACACATAAAAAGATTAATAATTTGGATGATTTTCCTCTGTGCCTCACTTCCCATGAATGAAATGAAGTGCTCAGGGTGGATTGGTCTCCCCCTGGATCCTAAAAACTTTTGGAAGTGTTGAGTGCTTCTGTCAGCTTTTCTCCAAGTTCCCCAGTGATGGTATTCGTGCTGCTGTTCCTTTCCTCATGCCCTACAGTAACCTCCTTCCTCTCTCTTTTATTTTGGGAAACTTTTTCTTCCTTGCCAGCTAACTGGACTGCTTTTCTTCTTAAAAAAAACCTGCATCAATCATGGAGCTTAGATCAATGGGAGGTTTTGCCATGCAGGAATTCTTGGGAAACCCACACCAGCTCCCTGCTTTCAGCTTGCTGCTCCACCAGCTGCTCTGTAGGGGTTTGAGGGGGGTTATTTTATTGTTTTAATAGAAAATTGAAGTCAACCTAGAGGCTCATCAAACTGATCACATCCCCAGTTTTGACATGGGAATACCAGGAACATCTGCATGGAGCTGGGGAATTTCTTGTCCCTCAGCATATGGTGGCTGCATGGTTTTGGGCTGCTTAAGGATGCTCAGCTGCCTCCTGGAAAATGAAACTTGGTATTTTAGGAATTTTGTTGGCCAGGATAAGCACCAGAGGTCATCAGGGATTGAGATCTTTGGTCATTCTTACTCCTGGGTACCAGCTGTGCTGGGTTTGTAAAGGCTCAGAGCTTTGGGTCCCCTGGGAGGGGAGAGCAGAGGTGAGGGGAAGGAATGGTCCTTGTTCTGCTGCTGTCAGCAGGAGGTTCCTTGCAATGCTGCAAAACATTCAGCAAACAAAGTGAAAAAAAGTTAAATAAAAAAAAAACACAACAAAAAAAAATGCACCAAAAAGCAACAACACAGAAAAAAACCCTGCACAGTTTTCTCTTGGAAAGACACGATAACGTGACTCAAGAATAAAAAACATTTGTGCAGAGAAAACTATTCAGGGATGGAAAAATTAGTACCTTCTGCTGGGGTCAGGGAGACTGCTCAGCCATGAGGCTCCTCAGCAGGGTGTTGGGTGGTTTGAGCACTAGGACTGGTGGTGGGCATCCATCTCCTCATCCTCAGGGGATGAGACCTCCTCCAGCTGCTGCCTGGAGCACATAGGAGAGTAAAGAGGGTTTTGCTGAGGTGGAGGAGGTAAAACACAGCCCATTGAGGACCAACAGGGCTGGGAAGCTTTGCCACAGCTCAGCCAGATTTGCAGATGAAATAAAACTTCTGGAAAAACTCCAGAACTGGTGCAAAGTCATCATAGAATTGTCAGGGTTGGAAGCAGCCTTTCAGTTCCTCGAGTCCAGCCATCAGCACAGCTCTGACAAGAACCATGACTAAACCATATCTCCAAGCCCTTTGTCTGCTTGGATCTTAAATACCTTCAAGGATGGTGCCTCAACCCCCTTCCCCAGACAGCCTGTTCCAAAGCTGGACAACTCTTTCAGTGTAAAAATCAACCTGCTTTGAAAAAGTCATTGCTTGAGAATGTCTACCATGAAGAACCTCACCTTTGGGGAAGGAAATGACTCAATAAAGACTCATATTTTATAGATGCCCCATAAATGTCAATGCTAATTAGATAGCACGTGCTGCTTTTGTTGGAAGAATTTGATGTGCAGGAGGGTGGTTGTAGTGCTTGAAGAGGAGGAGAGGGTGGTGTTGGTGATGCCATCCAGAATGGGGTGAAGAAGCAAACTGACAGAATAAACCTCTGTGTGTAAGTGTTGGGCTTTGAAAGGATGAAAGGTGATGAAAATAATATCCTTCTGACCATGTTTGGTGTCCATCTGTCCTGGTAGACCACCTCCTTCTGGCTCAGATACCTTGTTTGCTCAGATATTGCAAAACCAATTCTTGTTTATCAGGACTTATTTCTGCTGGGTTGAATCATTAGAATAGTTTGGGTTGGAGGGGATCTTAAAGATCATCAAGTTCCAACCCCCCTGCCATAGGCAGGGACACCTCCCACTAGATCAGGCTGCTCAGTGCCTTGTCCAACCTCCAGAGAGAAGGCAACCACAACCTCTCTGGGCAACCTCTTCCAGTGTTTCCCTATCCTCATCGTAAAGAACTTCTTTCTTACATCTAGCCTCACACAGGGAGTTTTGGGGGTGTGTTTAGGATCAAGGAGGGTTCTTTGGGCTGATGTGTCCCCTTCTGCCCATGACAGGCCATCAGGATCATCCGCACTGTCCTGGAGAAGTATGGCACCTACGAGAGCTTTGAGGTGGCCACAGGCGGGAGGCTACTGAGCAAGTGCCAGATCTGGTCCATCATCAGAAAGTACATGCAGAAGGAAGGCTGTGTGGGAGAGGTAATTCCACATCCCTGCCTGTAAAATGCTACTCCAAAACACTCACTTTTCTGATGAAAATGTTAAGAAGCACTTTGGGTAGGAGTTCACATTCCTCCTGTGAGCTGTGGTGCCTTTTTGTCTCTCTGGCTTGGTTGTGGTTGCTGTACCTTGATGATAGGATGTGGCTGGTGGTTCCCCACGTGTTTCTCTTCACTTTTGCCATGTACATCACCCTTTCATGACTGAAATAGAGAGAAAGGGGAGCTGCTGCTTGTCTGTGTGGCCATTCAAGGAGCCTTTGTCATGCACGAGGCATCAGGTGCTGCCAGGAAGTCCTCTCCTGCTGGTGGGGTTGGTATGGCAGACCCCTCAAACAGCCACCTTCACTCCCATGTCCTAAAGCAAAGAGGAGGGGAGAGAGATTTCCTTCTGTCCTGTGGGATGTGCTGGGTTATGGTGCTTGGAAACCCCAAGCTCTGGTGTTAAGGCTGGGAAATTGGCAGTTGAGATGATGGCAGCTGTGTGGGATGGAGCAGGGGGAGGAGTTCATCATCTCTTCATCCAATTTCTTGGTCCCAGCAGCACTCAGCATGGGCCGTCCCACAGCTGCACTTATGGGCCTTTTTTTCCCCATTCCTGCCAGCAAGATGTAGGCAAAATCCTTCTACCATCCCAAGTACAGGCAATCAGAAGGATTTCTGGAGCTGGTTTGGATTTCTTTGGATTCCAGGGCTGCCTTTCGCTACTGGCCACAGCAATGGCTGGTGCAAGGGAGCTGTCACACCATTTCTCTTGCCCAGGCTGTTTTCCCTACATCTGTTTATTCACTGCCATCTCCAAACAGGTTTATTCAGGAGTGTTTCCCTCAAGCATCACCTTGCTCAGTGGTACCTGGCACATTTCACACTCACAAAAGCAGGAGTGATTCTCCAAGGTCCCAGCTGGCCAGGGGACATTCCTCCTTCACAACCCTCAGTTTGCTCTAGGGATGTCCCTGGGATGTGAATTTGGCTTTTGAGTCCTCCCAAGCCTTTTCTTAGAAGAGATAGGGGCCTCTTCCTATAACTTGTCTGTCTTTTAATACCCAGAGCTGGTCCCAGTACCAGCCCAGCAGCTGACTGGTCTCACATCCCTACATTTTAAGGTGGCTGAATGTGGTCTGTCTCTTGATTTTGGATTATTAATGGATTTATTTATTAATGGATAGTTATTATTAATGGATTTAATTAATCTATTTTGCTTTTCTCTGTTAATCCAAACCCAAACTGAACTCTGGCTGGTTAGAAAGCCTTTTTTTTCCCCTTAGATATTGGTGTGCCACTGCCTGCCTTCCAACTCAGTGCAATTTTCCCTTTGCTCACAGGAGCTCAGTGTCTGCATTTGCACACTGGTGTGTGAGACACGTGGCCCTTCTCCCTGAACCTTTCAATAATTGCTTTTAAAACCATAAAAAGCTTTGTTTGTTCATTCCCACACCTTAGGAATTTTCCTGATTTTTCTCCGGGGTGTGGGGAAGAGGGAAGTTTTTTTCCCTCTGCTATTTGGCAAACTTTTCCTCCCCACCCAGTATAGAACAAAAACTCACTGGAACTTCAGCATCACCTGATAATCCAACTCTATGCTGTTGGGAACTGGGAGATTTCAGAAGTCTGTGATATCTGTGTCCCTGCCCATGGCAGGGGGGTTGGAACTAGATGATCTTGAAGGTCCCTTCCAACCCAAACCATTCTATGATTCTGTGTTACCTGATTTTCACCACTCTGCCCTGTTTGCTTCCCTATTCACCACGATGGCTTTCTTAAAAAAGGAAAAAGGAGAAACTCAAGTGCAGGGGGGGCTGTGTTAGCCCAGAGAGTGGCTGGCTCTCTGCAGGCAGTGGGGCCAAGCTGGTGGCAGTCACTGCCCTTTGTCCCCAGCACCATTGATGGAGCAGGATCCCACTTCCCAGCACCACAGTCATCACACTCCTGGGTAAGTCTTTGCCCTGCAGTTAACTTTGCCCCTTCAAAAGCTTCTTTGTCAGAGTCTGAGCTGCAAATCCTGAAGCTCTTCTGCTTTATTTTTTCTGGCTCAGGGCTGAGGTGACGCTGCTGCTGGAGCTCAGAGGTCTCTGGGGATTTTGGCAAAGAGCTCCCACTTTGCAGCGGGGAAATCCACTGGTGAGTTCTACACAGCAATTCCTGGGGCTGTGGGATGTTAATAGACTAAATAACACTAGTTGGCATCTCCTGAGATCCCATCGATGGTGCTACCTCTCCCTGGAGGTGCTCAGTGCCAGCACTTTGTTGGTAGGGATGTCTTGAGCAGATGGGAGGGGGCTGGGGAGAGACAGGAGCCCATGCCACTGTTTCACAGGAGCCATCAGCAGTCTTCCCTGGGTTTCTTGGAGCATTTGAGGGATGCCAAGCAGGCACCAGCCTCCCAAAACCCACTCTCTGGGCTGACCCCATCACTGCAAGTCCTGGAGATCTGCTGAATCCCAGTAGCTGAGATGGTACCTGGGGGAATGCAGTGTAATGTGGCTGGGAAATGAAGAAAAGCAGAGAGGAGAGGACTTTTTTTGGGGGGGTGTCACTGTATTTTTTTAATAGGATGGGGAGAATCAGGTGTAAGAACGAGAGCATTTATCTTAGGGAAGAAGTTAGGGTTTTTTACATCTAATACCCTAAATTCCAACCTCCTTGGGGTTTATTTTTGCCCCGTGTAGGGGTAATGGAGTGTGGCAAGGTGTGGACCTGGTCTTGCAGACTGCCCCAGCCAGCTGAGCCTCCAGTACCCTAGTAGCAGAACTCAGAACAACACTGTCCTTCATCTCTGGTCCCTCTTTGGAGGAGCAGCAGGTCAGGCTGTGAAGACCTGGAGACCAGAGAGTGTTACAGGGTGCTGCAGTGTCTTCAAAGGAGCAGGAGAAGTGCTACAACCATGAAATGTGTTCCTTATCTTTCTTTTGGTTGTAACTCTGGCCCCTGACTCTTCCCATCCCCTCCTTCATCCCAGGATTTTGGCCTCTGCATTTGGGATTGCCACTGGCCAGGCTCTTCCCATCACACTGAGCTGCTCCAAGGGGTGGGTGTTGGTTAAAATCATAACAAAATCCAGCTCATTCCTGCCTCCTTCTTTCTTCTTACTGCTGTGAAGCTGTAACCTTCCCTGCCTGCTGCAGCTCTGCATGAGCCTGGTGATAGATGCTGGTGCTGCTGCCAAAAGTCTTCTCCCCAACAAGAGCTATGTGATGATGATCCTGCTGGAAACCAGCATAAAACCAACTCTGATCTGCCACAAACCCTACTGGGGTTTGTCCCAGGTCACCCAGGTCTATGTCTGGGTGTGGGAGAGGGAAAGGAAGGAGCAGCCCTAATTTATTTTGACTTGTTTGCTGGGGCAGAAACACAGCTGGAGGGGATGGACACAAGTCAGAAGTGACCTGCTGAGTCTTTTCACAGAATTGGAGGGATGCTCTTTCCCACTGGTATATTTGAATCCAGGTAAGCTGTTGCACTGTGAGTATTTTATAGTGTTTGTTTGTCCAGTGGCTGACTCTGTTACATTGCACTTCTGGCTTATGTGAGCAATAATAAATATGAGGTAAAGCAAACCCAATCTGTCTCCTCTCCTTTTTTTTAAAAAAAAGAAAAAAGAGAGAAGAATCATTGCATAGTAATATGTGTGTGCCTTTTCATCCTGAAAATTGTCAGCTGTGGAATAACAGATGGGTGTTAGAGTTCATCTGTGCATGGGGGGGAGGGTTTAGAAATGGAACATGTGTGTGCCTGAAGGTGCCAGGCATCCAAACCTTGTATGTGAAAGCTCCTGGGGATGCTTTAGAGCCATAAATCTCCTCCAGCTTCTAGTCACTGCACAGCTGAAGTTGGATGGTCAGAAAATGCTGCTTGGCCAGCTCCTTAACTCATACTAACATAAAGCAGCTGCCTCAGCTCCAGCACTTGCTGTTGGCAGGTTTCTCCAAATAGATGGATTTTTTTAATGTGCAAAGATGTTCTCCTGTCCTGAACATGAATTGTCAGAACTGAACTTTGAATCCTGCCCACTTCCCAGTGTGAGGGTGGGCTGGTGTGCATCCACCTTTGCTGCTCAAAAGAGAGAATCCACAGGAGAGTCTGTGGAAGTGGAGGCAGGGTCTTGGTTCATTGCTGGGCTCTGAAAGTTGGAGCCATAATGGTGCTGGTGGTTTTGATCTGGTGACCTGATTTATTATGTTGCCCCATTCTGGTGGGGTTGTGGGAGGTCTCCAGAGGATGCCCATCACTCATGGGCATTTTCCCCCCCACACAAGCCAGAGAGGGGGATGCTGGTGCCAGGCTGCCCAGGAGCTGCCTTTTCCCCCCCACAGTGCCCTCTCTGGTTTGCTGGCTTTGAAAAGGTTAAAGAAGTAATTTCATCATTTCATCACCCTCATGGAATCATCCATTTCCTATCAGTGCTCCTGCCATCTGTGGTTCCTTTGGGGTGATGGTGCAGCAGTGCCATCCATGGCATTGGTGGCTTTTAATGACCACCTGCTGCCACCATCTCAACCTCTCCTTGGAGCCAAATTCCCACTGAGCACCTCCTCCTGCAGCAGTTCTCACAGCCAGTTGCCTCCTTCTTCTTCCCATGCAGGTGGTGGTGCAGCTCACTGATGACCTCCTGTCCCAGGCAGTGATGATGGTGGAGGACAGCAGGCCCACCCTGGCTATCAACCTGGCTGGAGCCCGGCAGCACTGGCTGGAGGGGATGCTGCGCCATGAGATAGGTCAGTGGGGCAGAGCAGGGGGTCACTGGCAGCATCCTCTGCCTGCCACCAGGGTAGCAGGGTAGCCATGAGCCAGTGATGATGCCCTTGTGGCCAAGAAGTGGCATCTTGGGGCATAGTCAGTAGATCGAGAGGGGTTTTCCTGCTCTGGTGAGACCACATCTGGAGTACTGTGTCCAGTTCTGGAATATTGTGTCCTGTTCTGGAGTGTTGTGTCTATTTCTGGAGCCCTCAGTTGAAGAAGGACAGGGAACTGCTGGAGAGAGTCCAGCACAGAGCCACAGACATGATGAAGGGATTGGAGCATCTCCCTTCTGAGGAAAGGCTGAGGGAGCTTGGGCTCTTGAGCCTGGAGAAGAGGAGACTGAGCTGACCTCATTCATGTTTATAAATATTTAAAGGGAGTGTCAGGAGGATGGGGCCAGGATCTGCTCAGTGACCTCCAATGATAGGACTTGGGGCAATGGTGCAAATTGGACCATAAGAGGTTCCACAGAAATAGCAGAAACTTTGGCAGGATGAGAATTTGACAGAACATTGGAACAGGCTGCCCAGAGAGGGTGTGGAGTCTCCTTCTCTGGAGACATTCAGAATTCACCTGGATGCCTTCCTGTGTGACCTGGACCTGGTCCTGCTCCAGCAGGGGGATGGGACTAGATAATCTCTCTCAAGATCTCTTCCAATGCCTGACATTCTGTGGTTCTGTAACAGCCTGGGGGTGGGGGTGGGTACCATGAGCAAGGTGATGCCCACCAAGTCCTGGAAGAGGGTTCCCAAGCAGCTTTTGGAAGGGGCTGGGTAGGGATAAAGGGAGTGTGAAGCACCTACCCATGCACTCATTTATCTGCCCAGGGGACAAACAGATGTCCCATGGTGCCATCTCCAATGGGTGCTGGCTCTTAACTCAAACTTAGTGACTCGGAGGACAAAGAGATTGAACTTTTTAGGGGCAGAGACCAAGAATGCTGTCTCACATCCTCCTTTCCCCAGGCACCCACTACATCCGCGGGGTGAACAACACCCGGCAGCCCTGGCACAGCTCGGAGGGCAGGAAGCAGTACAGCCTGAAACCTGCCAACCCCACGGAGGAAGGCTTGGCCAGCCTGCACAGCGTCCTGTTCCGCAAGCAGCCCTTCCTGTGGAGAGCAGCCCTGCTCTACTACACCATCGAGAGGGCCAGTCGCCTCTCCTTCTCCGCCCTCTTCCAGGACCTGGAGCAGTACGTGCAGGACGCCAGCGTGCGGTGGGAGTACTGTGTGCGGGCAAAGAGGGGACAGACAGACACCTCCCAGCCAGGTACTTGCTCTCAGGTGGAACTTTTGGGTGTTAAAAGGGGATGAGTAGGACCAGTCTTGTCTGACATCTTTGTTGGAGGTGTAGACAGTGGGATTGAACCTCAGCAAGTCTGCGGTGCAGAAGGAAGGGATGGCATCCAGAGGGACCTTGACAGGTTGGCCCATGGCAACCTCATCAAGTTCAACGAGGCCAAGTGCAAGGTCCTGCACCTCGGTCAGGGCAACCCCAAGCACAGATACAGGCTGGGTGGAGAGTGGCTTGAGTGCAGCCCTGAAGAGAAGTATTTGGGGGTGTCAGTGGATGAGAAACTCAACATGAGCCAGCAGTGTGTGCTTGCAGCACAGAACCCAACCCAGTCCTGGGCTGCATCGAGAGAAGTGTGACCAGCAGGTCAAGGGAGGTGATTTTGCCCCTCTACTTGGCTCTGCAGTTACTGTGTCCAGTTCTGGGGTCCCCAACATAAGAAGGACATTGAGCTGTTGGAACAAGTCCAGAGGAGGCCACAAAGATGATCAAAGGGCTGGAGCAACTGCCTTCTGAGGACAGGCTGAAGGAGTTGGGGTTGTTCAGCCTGGAGAAGANATATTAAATGGAAGGACTAGGAATAACAGATGTAAATTGGAAGAGAGGAGATTCAGGCTAGATATAAGAAAGAAATTCTTTACTGTAAGGGTGGTGAGACACTGGAAGAGGTTACTCAGAGAGGTTGTGGATGCCCCCTCTCTGGAGGTGTTCAAGGCCAGGCTGGATGGCCTTAAACACATGTTCATCTCCATCTCCAGCACCACCTCCTGGGGGTTTTAACTTGTCTTTATGGCAGTGATCGTCTACATCAACTCTTCTGCTCAGAGTCAAGTGGGAATGGATGGGGACCCTTCAAGTCTGATAAAAGCAAATTGCAAAAGCTCCTGGGGAGTAACCAAAGGAGGGGGAGGAGGGGATAATTAGCATTTCTGGGGACAGTTTTAGGTCCTTGCAGTGGGTTACGATTTTTAAAATGCATTTGATTGGGAGGAAGAGTGACAATATCCCAGTGAGATGGTTGGGGATCTTGTGCACCCAGCTGCCTCTACAGTCACCAGCACTCATCCTTTGGGACCCAGTGGTCATGGCTGTGCCTGAGCCCTGGCACACTCATGTCAGAGGTTTAGGAGGGTGGTGGAGCAGCAGATTCCCAATCCCTGTCCTCTCCTTCTCTTTCAGGCTGTTTCAGTAAGGACCAGGTCTACTTGGATGGGATTCTCCGCATCCTGCGCCACCGCCAGACCATCGACTTCCCACTGCTGGCTGCTCTTGGGAAGGTAATGCTGGCTGGAGGGAGGGACAGCAGCTGATCCCAGAGCCTTGTCCCATCCCAGATCCTTCTTTTTCCCTTGAAATATGAGCCCTTGGCTATCATCAGCCCAGCATTTGGCAGAGCAAGGGAAAGGCTGCGTTGAGAACGATGCAAGGAAGGATAGAACATCTAGGACTGCTCCACAGGAGACCTTCAGGGAAAGGCTTAAGCCGGTCCATCTGTCACTTGTACCCTGCAGAGACAGACAATGACCAAATCCTTGCAAATCCCCTTCCCAGAAACGGCTCTTCCAGTGCTCTCCCCACCCCCTACAGGCTGGAGGAGTGTTTGGGCAACCCTTGGGTAGGGTGAGGGTGATGCTGATTCCACACCCCACCCCACCTTCTTGCTTCCCTTCAGGTCTCCTATGAAGATGTGAACCGGCTGAAGAAATTTGGGGTGCTGGAGAAAACCCGCATCCCCCACTTCATGCAGGACCTGGAGAGGTACATGAAGCAGCTGGACCACATTGTCACCACCAACGGCTTGGATGAGGAAGAGCTGGAGCAGCTGCTGCCTGACTGAGGGGCATCCCACTCCTCTCCACCAAAACTGGTGCCCCCCAACTCCCCCCCCGGGCTGTAACTGGTGCCATTTATCGGATATTTATTGGGTTTGAAGCCTGGAGAGGGCAGAGCCTGGGCCCTCCCTGCCACCAGGTGGCCGCTGTGCATGTTCTGCTGTGTAGGGTAGCGAGGCCGGGAGGGTCGATGTGGTTAGTGTTGATGTTTTTGTCCCCCACAGATCGTCCCCTGTGCGTTCTGGGGACAGCTGGGTGGCTCCATGTGGCTTTGGGGAGCCAAAGAAGAGGGCTGAGAAGCAAAGGGCAGAGCTGGGGGATACGTTGGTCCTGCCGTGGTGCAGGGTGTCATGCTACAAGTGGTTGATAGTGGGAAGGGGGAGATGCTTTTATGGGGCCAGAGAGTGCTCCCAGCAGAGCAGGGAGACCTCCTCAGGGCCAGAAAATGGGGTGGGAGGCTGTGCCCAGCAGGGAATCAGGGCTGATCTGCACCCACCCAACATTTCCCACTCCCAACACCTTCCATCACCAGCAACAGGAAGGACATTAATCCCCTAAACACCAATTCCTGCTCTCCCCCCCAGGGCTCCTACATTATTTGCCAAGGATTAACCATTGCTCTGCACCCCAGTTCCAGCCACTCTGCTTGGCTCTGAGGCACAGGAGGACTCAGGGCAGGGATGGGGCTTGATGTTAGGAAGAAAAAAAAAGCGTGTAATAAAAGATGATGTAATGGAAACAAAAGTGTGGGCAAAAAAACGTTGTGGACAGCATCAAAGGGGAGGCTGGAAAGCCTGGGAAACACCTCACTCCCACAGGCAAAGCTGCACAGCTCCAAGCTGGTGTCTCAGGAGCAGGAAGGGGGTCAGAGGAGTGTGTAAAACCCCACACTGGGCAGGGCCAAGCTTAATAAATCAAAGAAGGCAAAAGCAGAAGCTCCCCCTGAGCTGTTCCTGGTCTCTAACACGTGGTTTCTGCAGCAATCCTGGCACACCCCAGCTGTGCCACCCCTGGGAGAATCAATTGAAAAGAAAGAAGTTAAAAAATAACAGCGCAAATGTTTTTTAGCTGTGGCTTTTCATCCCAAATCCTTGCAAATCCCCCACCCAGAAACAGCTCTTCAAGTGCTCCAGCAAAAGAAGCACAGGCCAAGGGCTCAAACCCAAAGGCTCCAAGTTTGGCTGCTTCTCAGCAGCCCCAGCTACTCATGGGACAGAACAGAGCAAGCAGCAGAAGGGGGTGAGCCCATTTTTCTTGGGGGATTTTGCTCCCTGGTATTTTTTTTACCAGCTGCCCCCCATGAGCAGCCTTGTAGGAACACCCCACCAGCACTCTCACTTAGACTCTGCTCTTTAATGTGCTCTTTCCTCCAGTGTCACAATTCCCATCCTGGAAGGGAGGTGACACAGGCGCTGCTTTAAAAGAAAAAAAAGGCCATCACATTCCAGCATCACCCTCCCCCTCTTTGTCATTCCAAGGTGCAAAGAACCGAGCGAGGGAAGTCTCTTGTGGCCTTTTCTAAAGGAAGGGCTGCAATGACAGAGGGCAACAGAGCTACTGTGGTGGTTTTGGTGGCATCTCTGATGAAAGAAGAGCATGGAGGCAAGAAACAGCATCGATCCAATCTCTTCAAGCAGGGCTAGAAACGCTTCATCTGGCGGCGTTCCTGGCGGCGTTGCTTCTTCTCGTTGGGTTCCTGAGCAGCAGGTGAAGACTCAGCTGTAAACCAGGGCCCCAAGAAGTTCACCCACAGGAGGTAGAGAGCACGTCCTGGCGCCTGCAAAAAACACACGTGGCACAAACTTGGGCACTGGGGACAGCTATGGGGCAGGGAGGGGAGTGTGGCAGCCAAGGGGTGCTTCTGAGGGAGCCAAAAGAGCTGGAATGGCTTCACAGGATGGATCGGGGGCACCACAGGATGGAAGGAAATCAAAAGGCAGTGGCAGGTGTCCAAAACAAATGGCCTGATTTGATAGGGGTTTAGGAACTTGCAGATGTATACACCACTCAGGCTTCACATATGGAAAGCCCAGCATCAGGTCTGAATTACCCAGAAAGATCCATCTGCCCAGACATTCTGCCTCCCCCCTCCTTTGGAAATAAACCTCCATCCACATTTCTCTAAATGAAAACAAATGTGATCTGGGTAGTGTCTGAGGGACAGTCAAGAGTTCAGGCTGCCCTCTGCCAGGCCAGCTAGAGAAGAACTTGAAAGGACTGAAAGGAGAAAACTTTCTTCTCTCACAAGACTGCCTGATATACCTTGGTGGGATATATTCAAAGGAATTGTGGGCTTTAACTGATTTGAGATATTTTTTTACCCACAGATACATGACTGAAGTCTCAGGAATAGAAAGAGTCTGGTGTTTTAAGGGAATAATCAAATCCTGCAGTTCCCAGCCTTGCCCCACACTGGTGAATGAGTGAGAAAGACCAAGCAAGAAGCACAGTCTGTTTGCCACAGTAAGAAAACAGCTCTTCATACAATGACAAGCTGTCTTTGATCCTCCTCATGTTTCTTGTTGCCCTTTCACAGGGCAGGAGGGAAAGCTAAAGGCCAGCCAAGTTTTTGCGTGGTTGACTCAAAGGGATCAGGACTTCTTTCCCTTGTACGGTCTCAGTTTTAACAGGATTTGACAGGGAGATTAAAACATTTACCAGAAGACAGTTTGAGCCTGAAACAGGACATGGGTGTGAAATGGATAAACGATGCCCCCTGCACTGATGACAGGGAAAGACAGGAGCAACTCAGAGCAATAAGGAAAACAGCAAGGGCTTACCAAGAGCCAGAAGTACCAAACATAGAGTGAGAAGCAGCTCAGCACTTGGACTATGGCTGTCAGCAGGATCACATCCTTCAGGTGCCTGAGGGAAATAAAAAGCAAAGCATTAACTTTCTGCTCCTGCCTCCACCCAAAACATCAGCTCCTCTGCCAACACATCCCATCTGCACCACTGTCCCCACAGAAGGGCTGTCCCTGCAGCTAAACTTTGCCACACAGGGTAATCTAGAAGAATCAGAGCAGTAAACAACCATCAAAACATAGATGTGCAGAGTCAAAGAGCTGGGCTCCCTCTAAAAAAGGGACATCCAGAAAGCTGAGGAATGTGGAGGAGTAGAAATCAGCAAGAAAACCTCGGCAGCCTGCAATAGCAGCCACCACCCACTGACTTGACACACACACCAGCTGCTCCTGGCTGGCTGCACTGCTGGGAAGCAGAAATGTTCCCTGTGATGCTGCAGAGGCCAACAGACACACTCAGGGTCACCAAAAGGCTGGGGTGACGCAAGGACAAGAACACCATTGCCCACAGGGTCACCTACAGCAACAGACACACAACCCTCCCCCTCCTGTTTGCCAACTCTGGCTCTGCCACAGCAGCCTAAGGCAGAGCTGAGAGCAGCAATGGAGAGGGAGAAGCTGCCCATGCCTCAGACACCACCCTAGGGGGGACCTGACACCCAAGGAAGGTAAACAGGTATGAGGGGTTTGCAGCCTGAGTCATGGGGTGTAAGTTCAGTTAGAAAAACATCAACTCCTTCACTTCCCTTAAATAATCATCTGCTGGAGGAAGAAACACTCAAGTCACATCCAAGAATGGATGTCAAGAAAACAAAGGCAGAGGCAACGTTCATGAAATAGCTTGTCTCATTCTGGGCAGCACAGCACAAAAATAAAGTGACATTAGGTATTCAGCAACAGAAACAAGGGATTTAGGCTGGGACACTGCCATCAACTTGAGACCTCCTGGAATCCAACATCAGCAGGTCTGCAGCTGAGGGTCAGAAATCTCATACTTTCCCAGAGGCCAGAGAGGAGCCACAAGAAAGCTCCCACTGAATCCAGCTCTCCTGAATTCTCACAAGGCCAGCCTGCCTCAAAGCAATGCACAGAATGTTTCAGTTATGAAGAACAGGAGGGCAACACCACCAAATCCACAGCATTCCAAAGGCAGCTCCAAAAGAGCAGCATTTATCAGCTCTGGTATACTCAGCTGAGAGGTAGGAGGACACCCAATGTTCTCTGAAAGTAACTGCTATCACAGAGTGCTTCCTCCATCCCCGGGGTGGCAATTTAGAGCTCCTTACTGGCAAATGGACAGACAGCAGGAGGAGCACTTTGCATTCAGTCACCAGCAGGGTTAAAAAAATTATTTGCCCTCTCACTGCCAAGGGCTCAGCATGGGCTCAGGTACAAAGGTACAAGGCAAGGGACTGTTGTCCAGCTGTGCAGGTTTTGTTTTTAAAGCCCTACCTTCAAGCTGTGCTGTGTTTTGCACAATCCATGCCCCAGGCAAGCCTCAATTAATCTTAATGTGTCATAAAATTATGCCAACAGTTGTGTTGCTCAGGCAGAAAAACCTCAAAGCCCCAGGAGCAAGGGAAGAACTGTCTGTAACAGGGCTGCAGAAGTGAGAGGACCTCCCCTGACACCATTTCACAGCAGGTAAAGGGGTCCCTGTGCTAACTCTTGTCAGTTATCTCCCCTCAGCACCATCACACACATGCATTGGGCTGTTACTGGGATGCCCACTCTGCTTTGGTGCCCTACACATCTCCTACAGTGTGGAGAATACCCCAGAAAATATCAGACTACTGCATTTTCCTGACTCCCAGGTTGAGTTTCACAAAATAAAATATATCCAAAATACCATATGCTTCTACTTAGAAACAGAAAAGTGTCAAATGAAAGGAAAAGAAGTCACTGTGGGATGAGGAGGGTGTAAAGCACCTGGCTCACATGTCACAGCAGAAATAAATCCCTCCCATCCCTCAGCCAAAATCTCTTACAGTGGACATCTGAGATTTTTGGCTGCAAATAGAAAATTTACTGCTCCACTAAGAAAAATACAAGATGAGGGTTCACCCTGAGCAGAGACAGCAGGTTCTGGAACTGCACTGTGCTGACTGACAACATCTGCTGGCTGCACAAGTAAAACTTATGATGGGAAAAATGAAGCTTTATAAATCAATAGGTGGCCCTTCCAACAGAAGAACACGTGACATGATGCAGAGGGTTCTGCTGCAAACAAGGCCCTGCTGTGTCTCTTCAAAAGCCTGACATTAAGTGAAAATGGAGATAAACCCTCAATTTTAGGCCACAGTATGGAAGGGAAGAGGCCAAGTACCCCAGTATCTTGGTGAGCACACACTGAGGATCCCCAGCACAGGGCAAAACAGATTGAGGCTGAGGGCAGGGAAAAGTCAGATTTAAATCCTGCTGTGCCCACAACTGGCCAGCAGTTCTCTGTAAGAACTCACTGTTGGGAAACACATAAATCTAGATGTTTCTGCTCTTCCAGTATTTTACTTGATGGCTCTTTGAAGGAATTACTGTTGTGTGATCTTTGATGGGGAGGAAAAGAGAGTCCCAGTGCTGCCAAGAACCCCAAATGTGCAAACATCTGGAGCTGTCTGCAGAGAGACAAGGGGAATGCACAAGCACAGGGAGAAGAAAAAGCTGAGATGAAAGGAAGCAGCTAAGACAGAGAGAAGGCTTTTTGGTGTGTAGACCAGTACAAGCCATGGCCAGTTTGCAACCAGGGTGGGATAACACTCAGCCCTTTTGCTCTGTCAAACACTCCTTGGCAATACTTTGAAAAGAAAATCCCTATTGCTCTGTGAGCAGCACAAGTGTGCACCTCAGCACTGCCTCTTCACTCAAAGAGGGCCACAACCTGCTCCAGCTCAGTCCTTTGGGACCTCCTGCCTGTTTGCCTTACCCCTAAGGAGGGTGGCTGCTCCAGGCTGAGGTACCTTCCTGGTGGCACACACTGGGGAGGGATTTGGGTAACAAGAAAGAATAGTTTAGGCATTCTCTTGGAATACAAAACCAGCTCCAGGTTCCACTCCCTCCTGCACCAGTGGGCAAGCTGAGGGAGGAGCTTGAGCCCGACCTCCTCCATGTGAGAGGGGGGAGCCGGAGGGGTGAGGAAGGGGGATGTCCTGGCTGTGCGTGCACGCTCAGGCAGCAGGTCCTGCTCACCTGGACTCGTGCAGGTGTGGACACTCACTCTGCCATCCCCTGCTCCATATTCAGGTCAATTCCCCCGTCGGCGAGGCTGCCGTCCTCCGTGAAAGAGGGCTTTGCCATGGAGTTCATGGACCGGTAGCTGGTGCCATAGACCACCGAGCTGAAGACGAAGGCTAGCTGCAATAAGGAAACAGCCTCAGCCCCGGGGCGGAGCGGCGGGGCCCTGCTGGCCTCCCCTGCCGCCACAACCGGGAAAGGAGCCGGCTTTCCACCGGGACGGGGCAAGAGCCGGTGTCCCGTCCGTAGGAGCTCACCCACGTCCACGCGGAGGCGGCGGGGTAGAAGATCACCAGGTTCACCAGGGCGTAGACTGCCTGAAAAGAGAGCGGTGAACGGCCATTAGCCCGGCTCGGGTCTCCCTCTCCCTAGGCCCGGCTCCCCCCGCCCCGGTTCCCCGCCGGCCGCGCTCACCGAGGCCCCCAGGATGATGCGGAGGTAGAAGCGCAGCGTCTCCCGGTTCTCCTCGAAGATCTGCTTCTTGCCCTTGGTGCCCGTTTTCCCTTTGGGCTGTGGGGACAAGAGAGGCGGTCAGCGGTTTCCCCCGCCCCGGCCGCCCTCTCGCTGCCCCCGGCCCCGCCACTCACCGCCATGGCCGCGCCGGCTCCGCGCTCCGCTTCCGGCCCGCACCGGAAGTGACCTGTGCCGGAAGTGGCGGGGGGGGGCGGGGCGCGCC
>VZTY01013606.1:0-18568 GCA_013400935.1 Turnix velox
TTTTTAATTTTATTTTAAACTTACCATGCCCTAGATGAGCCCTGCGGGGACAGAGGGGATGGGACTGAGAAGGCACCGACAGCACAAAGCCCGGAGGAATGGGCTGGACCGAGCACACCGAGGGGAAAACCCCGGGGGCAGAGCCCAGCCCGGGCTGAGGGACCTGCTCCTCACTCACCTCCTCCATCCTCTCCCCCCAAACAGCTACAGCAAACCCCCCTCTTTCATCCTCACCTCCCTGCCCTCAACCTTCACTCATTTTAGTGTCTCCATTTCAGCCAGCCTGAACCACAAACGTTCTGAAAACCTGCTCAAGGATTGTTTGGACTCTTTTTTGTTTAAACCAAAGTATTTTCCCCTAAAACCTGGGGGCTGCAGAGCTGTGAGAGCACTCCTGCAACAACACAACCAACTCCTCAGTAACCCAGCCCTAGAGAAACTACACTAACAGAAGCAAATATATATATTAATAAAGTTATAATCTATAGTACAGTTGCTCAGCAAACAACTCAGACACAGTTTAAGTACGTGCTAGAGCCTCTGCTCTGCCTCCTCCCACCCAGAAGCTCAGCTCTGCTCCTTGTCCCTCAGCTGGAGGTTGGAATGTTTCTCACAGGGAGCTCTTGACATCCCTTATTCCCAACAAAACACCTCTGCTACGTCCTTGAAGAGCTGCTGCTCTCTGCTCTAAAGTAGAAAAGCTGCACAAAAGAAGAGGAAAACAAAGCCCTGCCAAAAGCTGAAATAACTGTCCCAGCACAGTGTTGTCACAGGCACCTTCTCTCAGGCTGTCTCCAAAAGCTGACACAAGCCAAGCAGCAGCTGGAGCCCGGGGAGCAGACACACACACACAGCAAACCCTCAGCTCCACACCGGGACAGCAGGAGGGCAACTCACACCTCCCCAAAAACCCCAAACTACACAAAGGCTGAAAAAAAAGAAGTGGGGAAGGGAAGGGGGAGCTGGCAAAGCTCTCCCTCAGTGATTGAAGCCGGAGGTGTGAGGAACAGTCATCTTCCCAACCTGCCACAAGGGTCCCCGTAGCCATGGCGATGGCGCAGCAGCACATTCCAGAAATATTTCCGAGAGAGAAAAAGCGTTTTGGTAAGAGGTGTAGGAAGGCCGGGAGAGTTCCTACACCAGTAGCAACAGTCGAGTGCACGTTTCCATAGAGGTGTTTCTCCTCCAGCCCTGAACTGTAGGGAAGAGCAAGCGGTGAGATGGGAGGGAGCCTGAGCCCCACAGCCTGGGAGGTACCTGCAGGTACCACCAACCACTCCAGGAGCAAACCCACCTGATTTCCATCCAAACACGTCACCCACCAGGAAACCAAAAACTAAATCCTTAATGTTAATGTGAAGATATAAGATTTAAATTTATTTCCAGGAATTACAAGTGCATTTTTGTTCATATTAGCAAGCAGTCTTTATACAATCCATTCTTCGCTGCTGCCAAATAAAATGAGAAAAAGACAGCAGAGATATGAAAAGCTAAAAATAGAACTATTTTTTCCTAAGTTATTTGTTGAATAGCATTTCAGTTGAACACAACTCAGAGGTAACAATAGATTATTTTTTCTCAATCATAGGCATGTGGCACTTAGACAATCATCTTTGCACAGAAAGCTTTAACAGTCATGCGAGGGCACAGTAATTATTTGAAACAAGGCAAATTTCTCACCACACAGAGCAGTGGGGAAAGAAAAGGAGGCACTGCACTGGAACAGAACACCTAGTAAACTCCACGTTATACAATTTCAGTAACAAATACTTGAAAAGATCATTAAAAGGTATACAATTTAAACATTATTTAGTGCTAGCTTCGTTTGGTTGTCCTAACTCAGCGTTATCAGAGAAGTTTGATAGTACTTGACACCAGAACAGTACTTCATGTCACGAGCAGATGGAGCCTGGTTACAAACCACCATAGTGTGAAGGTTGCAAGAAATGAGCTGGAGATGCTGACATGCTGTAGGAGCAAAAGTAAAATCAAGACTTTCTCATTTGAAGATGCAGTGTTCCTCCCCACCACAGCTCCCAGCCTCAGGGACTGCAGGCTGAGGCCACAAACGGTGTGGGTTTGGCTTCTCACGTGCCCCCAGGAGGGAGGGACTCCTTCCCCAGGGAAAGCACTGGCCACCAGCTCAGTCTCTGTTCATCCTCCTCCCCAGCTGAGCAGACAGGAGCTGGGAGCTCTGGCAGCGCCTGCCTCCCACACGGCTAAACTTTAAATCACCTCTTTTAGGAAAGGCAGGGAAAAAAAAAAGGTACAAATTTTGTGAATCCGTGGTTCTTGGGTGATGAACTGAATTAAGCTGGGTCCCCGTGGGGCTGCACAGAGTGCTGTGGGGACAGCACAGACACCCGCAGCAGTGCCCCAGCAGTGGGGTGGCAGCCACCTCTGTTTCAAAAAGGAAGTGCAAAAATTATCTGGGATGTCACTGACTTAAAGTGCCCTGAACAGTAGCTTTTCTAAAAATAAAAACGCCAGCGACTTCAGCAAAGCCAGAAGAGTTGTTGGTGTAAACATCTGACGGGTGCTGAGGCAGGAGTGGAAGGAACCACTGCATCTTGCAAACCAGAAAGCAAGAGGTTAAAGTGGGGCAGGAGGTGCCACAGCAGGGCACTGCCACGGGGCAACAATGGGCACACGCACAGGAGTGTCAATTACAATTCTTCAGCCTTAAAAAGATTCATTGAAAAAGCATGGAAAGCCAAAACTACCAGGAACTGCCCTCCTGAATGGCTCAAAGGAGTTAGTGGATAAGCTGAGAGAGGCCACGAGACATGACCAAGGAGAAAGAACTGGGAAGAGGAACAGCAACGTTTGAGCATGCCCAGTCCTCTAAGTCCTTGTCCTACAAAAGAGAGCAGAGACACGTTTCAGTGAGGGAAGTCTTGGCACTGCCCTTTCAACACCAGTGAGTCCCTGTGCTGTCCAGGCTCCCTGCACCTCCCTGCCTTTTGGCTCTCTACACTCTGCTTACCCTGGGCAGCACTGCTGACACGTGGGCAAAGAAAGGAGGTCAGGGAGAGTGATTTGGTCCCAACTACATTTTAAATTAAAATTTGCACTCTTCAAAAGATTAGGAAGATTAATAATCATAACTAATGAACAGAGACCACTATTTGGTCCCAACTGCTAAAACTACAGCCTAGGGGAGGTTTTGAATCTCAGGAAAGATGATTGTAAGGAGAAGGAGCAGGAGAAGCTGCCAGCCTCTCACTGCCAACATCAAACCTCAGTGTCCCAGCAGCCTCATTTCCTCTCCCAAGGAGTGTTTAAAGGTTGTGTTTTTAGCAAACTCTTAGCCCCAGATCACCAGTATCTTTATCTCTAATCCCTTTATCCCTTAATCCCCAACACAAGCCAGGTAAGTGTGGCCTGGGCAAGGGGTGAGCAGGAGAGATGCCAAAGTGCCCGGGGTGAGAGCTTTCACCTCAGCCCGTGCTGACTTTACCTATGCACAATTTAAGATCGGTATCCTGGCTGGAATCTAGCAGTTTCCTCAAAAATCAGTTCTTTCAGCTTTTCCTTCGGCAAGTCATCCAACTCCATGTCAAACTTGAAGGGTGCTTCAGCTACAGGCTGAACACACAAAGAAACATGGTTATTTTTTTTTCAAGTATTGTTCTTCTATTGAATTTCATGGGGAAAACCCCCTGAAAATGTGCTTGACAGAAATGTCCAATCTTGTGCAGCCTTCAAGGAAGGACCCAGTCTAATCAGCTCCAAATATTCATTTACCAAATTTAAAACCAAACCACAGTAAGGAGCTACATAAATCATGAGTTAAACTGTCTCTTCAAGGCTCACAACTGAGTATCCACCTGAAGAAAAATATGTTTGTATTTTATTGGAATAAACCCATCTGTGCCCCTTAAGAAAAAGCAGTGGATTTCCTCCTTCCCTGCTTCTCCCCACAAGTACCCCCCGATGCCCTGAGCTGTGGCAGTGCACACACCATCTGCTGCCACCTCAGCCACCCAGCTCCCCCTCTTCTGTCTCAGACACCAGGACACAGACACCACGGGGAAAGCACCCTGAGCATCTGTTGATTGGGCTGTGCCTCCAGAATGTTCTACTGGAACACAACACACAGCACTTTGCTAAACTGCCACAATTCATTCCTCAATTCCACAGTAGCAGTATCAACACTCTCCTCAGACTAATGAAAAAAAGAACCTGTGGCAACATTTAATCAACATTTAGATGTTAACGATGTCTTTACCTCATCACTTGGATCATAATACTGCTCCAGATAGGGATGGGCTAAAGCTTGCTCCACTTCAATCCGCTTATGGGGATTAAAGGTCAACATTTTATCCAACAAATCAAGTGCTACGAGGGAAAAAAAGTGAGCAAGAGTTGAATGCACAGCCCAAAGCACAGACACTCACAGCAAACACTCAACCTGCAGCAGGACAGGATCACACCAAGGACTGCAAGGAGACAGAACTTCTGCTCCATGTCCAACTGCAGCTTGAAATGGCTGCAAAAAACACAGAACCTGCAGGCTCCTCCTGCAGCAGGACAGGAGCACACCAAGGACTGCAAGGAGACAGAACTTCTGCTCCATGTCCAACTGCAGCTTGAAATGGCTGCAAACTTGTGCATCCATGAATGTGACATACTTCTAGGTGGTTTCCTCAGCTCTGGCTCCATGCACTGAGCTGCAGGGACTGCCAGAGGGCTGTGCTGCTGCTCTGGGACCTGTCAGGAGCCCAGGGGAAAAACCTTGAAGAGCACTATCACAGAAGCAGAATAAATGAGTGCTGTCTCTCTGAATGACAAGCACCATCAGCTCTAGCCCACACCTCATCACTCACTGCACTGTCCTGCTGGGAGCTAAGAGAGGAGCTGGGGCAGAGCAGTCCCAGTGCCAGGGACATGGCACCTTTTCCAACAGAAAGAGAAACTCTAGGGGTGGGTTTCAAAATCCCCCCTCAACATTACATTTGCTGCTCGTTGCTGTTTCTGAAACATCAATGAGATAAGAGCATGAAATACCTTTGGGATCAGCATTCGGAAACAGCCTGTTCCAGGGTACCTTGTTTTTGTGTGGGAGGGAAAGCAAGTAGTTTCTGGCCTTTAAATTGATTATACAATTCAAATCTTCTTGGGAAGGGGATCCAAGTATACCTAGAGGAATAAAGACAAAGAGCAGTGTGAACAGCACATGCCATTTGTTGAAATTCAGTTTCAAAAACACTGAAAAGGTTCAAGTTACTTTTTCATAGAAATGATAAATACATCTGAGCTTTCTAATGATCAGTAATATCTTTTAAAGTTCAAATTAAGTGGCAGATCTGTCTGGACTTAATAGTATATCTAAGCTTTTAAAGTATTTTAAAGTTTTGTTTGGGTTTTTTTTTTAATTTTAAAACCATCTCTGCTGATGCAGTAAATAAACTGGTAAGTGGCTCCCCAGAGCAATGTTTTTTCGTAGGAATCACTGCAACAACAACTTTGGGGAAGAAATGAGCAGCAGCAGAGAGAAATGCCCAGTGGAAAGAGAGAGACAGAGGAGGATGGAAAAGCTCCTCTCACATGCAGCTTACCAAGGATATGGTTGAGTTGGTCAAGGTAGTGTTTTCCTGGGAAGATGGGTCTGTTGGAGAGCATCTCTGCCAGAATGCAGCCCACTGACCAGATGTCAATGGACTTGGTGTAACCCTGCAGGCAAAGCAAACACAGCTCTCTGTCAGAGAAACCCCTGCACAACTGCACCAACACATTACTCTGGCAATTCTGAAAGTGCACACAGATAAATCCTTTCCTTTAGAGGAGCCCACACGTTTGTGCTCAGGTGTGAACAGCACAGCAGTGCTTACCTTAGAATTGAGCATGATTTCAGGAGCCCTGTACCAACGTGTGGCCACATATTCTGTCAAAAATCCCGTGTGATCGTGATCTGGATCTGCAACTCGAGCCAGTCCAAAGTCACAAATCTGGTTTTAAAGAAAAAAAAACCACATGAGACAAAGAGCTTCCAGTACTACAGCATCACTGATTCACTGTTCCCCAACCCTCTCAACCAGAGGCAGCACTCACTAGGTTTTCCTTGCAGCACCTGCAGAGCTCTGTGGTACCAAACTGCAGCAGGGCTTGTCTCCTGCTCTGGCCTCCCCCCCAAAGCCTGGCCCAGCTTCTCCAGCCACTGCCCAAGCCCAAGCNAAATCTTCTTGGGAAGGGGATCCAAGGATACCTAGAGGAATAAAGACAAAGAGCAGTGTGAACAGCACATGCCATTTGTTAAAATTCAGTTTCAAAAACACTGAAAAGGTTCAAGTTACTTTTTCATATAAATGATAAATACATCTGAGCTTTCTAATGATCAGTAATATGTTTTAAAGTTCAAATTAAGTGGCAGATCTGTCTGGACTTAATAGTATATCTAAGCTTTTAAAGTATTTTAAAGTTTTGTTTGGGTTTTTTTTTTAATTTTAAAACCATCTCTGCTGATGCAGTAAATAAACTGGTAAGTGGCTCCCCAGTGCAATGTTTTTTTGTAGGAATCACTGCAACAACTTTGAGGAAGAAATGAGCAGCAGCAGAGAGAAATGCCCAGTGGAAAGAGAGAGACAGAGGAGGATGGAAAAGCTCCTCTCCCATGCAGCTTACCAAGGATATGGTTGAGTTGGTCAAGGTAGTGTTTTCCTGGGAAGATGGGTCTGTTGGAGAGCATCTCTGCCAGAATGCAGCCCACTGACCAGATGTCAATGGACTTGGTGTAACCCTGCAGGCAAAGCAAACACAGCTCTCTGTCACAGAAACCCCTGCACAACTGCATCAACACATTACTCTGGGAATTCTGAAAGTGCACACAGATAAATCCTTTCCTTTAGAGGAGCCCACACGTTTGTGCTCAGGTGTGAACAGCACAGCAGTGCTTACCTTAGAATTGAGCATGATTTCAGGAGCCCTGTACCAACGTGTGGCCACATATTCTGTCAAAAATCCCGTGTGATCGTGATCTGGATCTGCAACTCGAGCCAGTCCAAAGTCACAAATCTGGTTTTAAAGAAAAAAAAACCACATGAGACAAAGAGCTTCCAGTACTACAGCATCACTGATTCACTGTTCCCCAACCCTCTCAACCAGAGGCAGCACTCACTAGGTTTTCCTTGCAGCACCTGCAGAGCTCTGTGGTACCAAACTGCAGCAGGGCTTGTCTCCTGCTCTGGCCTCCCCCCCAAAGCCTGGCCCAGCTTCTCCAGCCACTGCCCAAGCCCAAGCCCTTCCTCAAGCAGCACCTTCAGCAGAGAAGCTAAACACTTCTTTGAGAAGGACTTGGATGTCTCCTCATTTTAAGAGGATCTCATAGGTGTGAGTGTGATGATCACATAGAACTTAAAACTCAGAAACAAAGTTAGAGAATGCCACGTTTTTTGTTTTGTTCTCTATTTCTGTTCTAACTCTTCACACCTGGCTTGCATTGCTGAATGGAGCTGACATTCCCCTGAATCATCACAGCTCCAAGATCATCCTCCTGCAGCATGAACTAGTGCAGAGCCCATCGTGGGGAACAAAGAGCTTTCTCTCTCTCTAAGCCTGTTTCGTGCATTTCATCAGCACCAAATCTCAGGCACTATTTTAACGCAGTCCTTCTCCAACCCAGAACAATTAAGAGTTTAAACACAGAGAAACCAAGATTTGGAATATGGAGAGTTTTGAGTTTACTTTCTATGTAAATAAACACAACTCAGTTTCCCACAAGTATTTTCCCTGTTTCAGAGTCAGCCTGCAGAGGGACAACAGCCATCACTCCTCAAAACACCCAGTTCTTGGACACTCAAATTTATTTTATCAGAACTAATTAATGTTTTGCTGATTGCTCTGGGATAAGAACCCCATTAGTAGCATAGCTGCTACTGCAGATATTTATGAAGACCATGGGAGCAAAGTGATAAGAAATTCCAACCCACCTTGAGATCACAGGTGGTGTTGAGCAGCAAGTTGGAAGGTTTGAGGTCGCGATGGAGCACGTTGGCTGAATGGATGTACTTTAACCCTCTCAGAATCTGGTACAGGAAATAACAAATGTGGTCGTTGCTGAGGTGCTGAGTCTTTAAGAGCTTGTAAAGATCCGTCTCCATGAGATCTTGCACGATGTATCTGTCAGGCAGCAGATGTAAGGCAGCCAAACAAAGGCACAGTGGGGTTACATCAACACACAGCACCAGGTGACACTTGGGGAGCAATTTTTCTCTCCTGTTTGTCTGTTTCATGACAATTATCAAACCAAGTAGTTACTTTCTTCTTTACAAATTACAAATAGAGTCAATTTTGTTACATGATGCAATGTTTTAGAGAATTAAGAGGCACCAGCATGTATTCTTCAAATTAATAATCATAAACCTCTGTTTCTCTGTCTTAGAGTCTGCGTGGAACTTGGATCTTAATCTGATCAGATTCCTATCATGCCTGCCAGGAAACAGAGACTGATTTTTAGTTTAATGAGTAATAACCTTTTGAGATACTCCCTCCCAGTCACAAGCAAGCCTGAAGGCAGAAGCTCTGCTCATTTCTCATCAGTCTCCTGCCATCTCTCCAGAACCTCAGCCGCTGCTCTCTTTGGCCACACACACATTACACTGCACTGAGCACAGAGGCCTCTGCTCAACAACATTAAACCTTCATGTTTTCAGTCTAAATCAAATCTGTCTGTGGATCCACAGACCTTCCACACTCTGTCAATGCTCCATCTACAGTAGCAGAAAGCAAGCACTAAGAGCCTGTAAGGAGAAGGAGGGATGATGGAAGCAGGGAAGGCAGCAGGTAAAGGATACACATCTTTCATCTGTTCAATAGTTGGAGCTCGGATAATATCATTGATTCCAATAATATTCTCATGCCTGAAGCGCAGCAGGATCTTGATCTCCCTCAGAGTCCTCTGGCAGTAGGTTTGGTGCTCAAAAGGGCTGATTTTCTTGATAGCAACTCGAACCTTGTTGACGTTATCGTAGGCAGAGCTACAACACAATCAACAACATCAGTTACAAAGAATATTCAAGAAATTCAACTCAGAAAGCAAGGAGGTGAATGCAGTGAATTTGTTTTATCAAATGAAGGGGGACAACAGCAGCACAGCTTTTAGTGTGATGGGAAACTGAAATGTGAGTATATGATTCTTATTCCTTTCTAGTCTCTCTGCTCCACGGGGTGCTGTGACATTCCTCCTGCTAACAAGCACCCATTCCAAGTGCTGCTGTTACATATGTATGTACCACAGTAGCAGCTCCTAAGTCCCAAAATAGACAATAACAAAAGTGCCAGAAGTGGAACTTGGCACAGCCTTCAAAAAGTGCTTCATCTTCACTCAAATTCTTCATTAACCAGTTAATCACCCGTGGTGTCACACTGTACCACTGAGGGAAGGCACGAGCAGAAAATAAAAGCAGAAATAAATCCAAAGCATGAACAACAACCTGTGTTTCAGGAAGAAAGAATCCTGTGGACCATTTTATCACTATACACAAATCCCCCACCTCCTTCTCTCTATTGACTTTGGCAAGGTTTTTCCTCCCTCCCTCCCTTGCAGAGCCCAGGACAGCAGCAGCTTTGCAGAGCAGGAGGCACAATGTCAGTGTTTACCTATTGATGCTGCTCAAATAAAAGCTCCTCACTCAGCTTTTACACTGTGCGCTGAACAGGAGTTACTGCTTCTCAGGCAAAGGTTGGTCATTGCAAAGTCCTGCCCAGACTCAGGGAACTCCACTCTGTCAGTTAAACACACCCTGAGTGGCTCCTCTCATTGTTTCACTGGCAGCAAAAGGGACCTGCTCTTATTCCAGAAAGGCAATTCAGTGTTCAGATGGTTTTTCTCTTAACACACACAATTCAGTGTGGGGAAAAGCTGATCGTTTGTGGGAGAGATGCAATCACTCTCCTCTCAGCCACTTTCCTGTTGGTATCAGATGTGACAGGCACTGCTGCTGCCTCTGCACAGCTCACAGAGCAAAACCAAAACCTGGCCTGCTTGGAGCATTCAGAGGGTTTATCTCTGATGTCACCCTTGCTGAAACACAAGCTTTCCTGTAAGCCATAAAAGCCTACTTCCATTTCTATACCAGCAAGAAGCCAATGACACGGGTACTTAGGCAATATTTTACACACCATGTTCAGCACAGGTACACAGAGACTCTGCACTATCAAGTTAACACCATTTCACCTTCCCTGAGTCACAGCCCTTTGAGTAACCTCTGTTACACTTTAAAAAAAAATTGTTTCAGTTTGATGTGTGCTGTAGGAGAGTGTAAAAGTTACAGACTGACCAGTCGAGTTCCCTCTGTCAAACACCCTTTTGCCCTGAGAAACCACACAGCAACCACTGTTTCACTGCCCAGGAAACATCAACTAACAACACTGGGTCCTTCCCAGGCCAGACTGAGCCATTCCCCAAAGCCTTCCCTCTTCTCACCAGGCTCACCCACTGCTCTCACAGCTCTGCTGGAGAAAGATGCTGCTCAAACACAGTGAAGCAACAAGTGCATCCCCAGCCCCTCCACGCACTGACACCCTGCTCTTACTGCAACAGCTTATTTCTTACTGAGGGACTCATCAGCCCTTCAGCTGGGACTCTCACTCAGCTGGAATGGGATAAATACAGATGCTGCAGCTGCCCAACTCCAGTGCACACAACCTCACCCCCAGACACGCCCTGCTCACTGGCTGCTCACAACCTGCAACACCCCCATCATTTAGAGACTTTAAGACACCACTTGAAAATCAACACAAGCCCCAGAATGTTATAATTCCTACTATTAAGTGCCTCGTAAATGTATTACAAAGTCTCAAGCAGTAAAATACATGTTGCACAGCCGGGCAAAGCATTTATAAGGCCAGAAGTTGCGCCACAGGATTTTCAAAGGCAGGGTTTCACCCTCCTGCTGCTGCCCTCAGACCAACTTCCTTCTTCAAAAGGGGCCGAGGTGGGGGCTGCTGCTCCACAGGACCCCCCCAGTGCCCAGCAGCTCTGACACACAGCCCCTCTCCCATCCATTGCTGCTGCAGGAAGGAAAGCCTTTCAGCAGGCAGCCCTGGCCCAGTGCCAAGGCCCAGCTCCTGCCCACAATGGCTGCTGCCCCTTCCTACACCCATTGCTATTCCCCACATGTTCCCTGAGGAGCAGCTGGAACAAGTGAGGGAAAGCTGGGGCTGCTGGGGACCCAAACAGATCCTGACAGTGCTCACACCCCTCGTCCTCCTCAGACACACACACACTGCAGCCTGACACACCACCAGCCTCTGCACACCCCACAGCAACACCACAGCACGTACACACCCCCTACAGCACGCACACACACCACAGCATGTCTGCACACACCACAGCACACACACACTCTACACAGCAACACCACAGCATGTACACACCCCCTACACCACACACACACACCCCACAGCATGCATACATACCCCACACGTGTGCACACCCCACAGCACGCACACACAGCCCANCAGCATGCACACACACCCCACAGGGCACAAGTGTGCACATCCCACACGTGTGCACAGCCCACAGCACGCACACACAGCCCACAACATGTCTGCACACCCCACAGCACACGAGTGTGCACAACCCCACAGCACGTGTGCACACCCTGCAGCACACAGTAACCCTACAGGGTATGTGCACACCCCACAGCATGCACACACACACACCCTGCAGCACGTACACCCCACAGTAACCCTGTAGGGTTAGTGCACACTCCATAGCACGTGTGCACAGCCCACAGCACGAGTGTGCACACACACACACAGCCCACAGCAGGAGTGCACACACAGCCAGAGAGGAGGGCGAGTGTAAGCTGAGGAGCAGTAGTGCTGTGGCCGTGGCTGTGTGTTGCTGTGGAAACAAGGTTCCGAGGGCACATGAGCGGGTAAGAACCTTTCTGAATATCGAGTAATTCTCCTTGGAAGCAGGAGAGGAAAAGGCAAAACTAACACCCAGCAAACAAGGTGATGTGTGAAGATATTTAGTCTTGTTTTTCTTTCAGCCTACCCTCACCTCACTCACACCCTGACGCTCAGCAAACGACAACGGCAGCAACTCTTGCCTCCCCGTGACAAAGTGAGTGATTACTCATCAGGGATTTTACTCTTTGGCAGCTTCTCATCTCCTACAAGTTCCTGCCCTTCCAAAGACACCAATTCTCGAGGCCCTTTTGTCACCTCCCGCAGGTTTGTTTCCATAAATCCACCTCAACAATCCCAACAGGTTGCAAAGGAGCAGCCTCGTTTTTCGGAATGTGCAAAGTCAAATGTGCCGGAGCCTCCCCGAGCAGGAGGATTTCAAGTGTTTGCTGTGCACATGGGAATGACTTAATAGCTTAATTCCTCAGCTCGGAGCGAGTGTGCTGAGAGCCAAGAGGCAGCAGACAAAATGGAGTCAGAGCTGAATGGCTGGGCCAGCTCAGGGGCTGGGAGTGGCAGCAGACGGCTGGGCTGAGGACACTTTTCCAGCACTTCTACAACCAGGCTTCAACCTCTGGGGTAGAAAAACAGCAGCCTTTTCCCCCCTGTATTTTTGGCTTAAAACATCATTCAACTTCACAGCGTTTTGATCAGTTCTGTTAAAAAACTTGATTACTTCTTATTCTTCTCTCTGCATTTTCCCTCTGCACCCTGAGCTGAGCAGTGCTGGGACTTCAGAGAGGGGATTTTACCCCTCTACTCAGCACTGGTGAGACCCCACCTGGAGTTACTGTGTCCAGTTCTGGAGCCCTCAACACAGGAAGGACATTGAGCTGTTGGAGAGGGTCCAGAGAAGGGCCACGAAGATGATCAAAGGGTTGGAGCAACTGCCCTATGAGGACAGGCTGAAGGAGTTGGGGTTGTTCAGCCTGGAGAAGAGAAGGCTCAGAGGGGACCTCAGAGTAACTTCTCAGTANACTGACCAACCAAGCTTCAGCAAACAGCCATTTCTCACATCTCAGTGTTTCCCTTCCCAGCTCAGAGACTCATTTTCTCTGCTGCCACTGCTCCCCCCTCACCACACCTGGGCAAACTTCCCTGCTGTGTCACCTGCACAATGAACCTCTCATTCCAAATGCACCACAGCTTTAGGTAAGATACTATGATATTAAATAACACTTTCTATCTTTCTACTCACTGTGTAAACTTAAAAGAAATTCCCCGGGGGTGGATCAATTTCAGGCCAAAAGTGTGAGAGCTGAGCAAGAGGAGACAAGCTAAGGGCTGTGAGAGTGAGGAGTGCCTGTGGTTCTATCTCCTCCTCCTTGCTCGGGCAGAGGGTGGCTTGTTTAGTCAGAGTCCAGGCTACTGAAGCAGCTCCAAGCCAGAGCAGCTCACAAATAGCAACAGCAAAGAAGTCTTTACCTGCATAATCCTCTTCCCTTCCTGTGTCAGCACTGCCACTCCTGGGCTTTTGCAGCAGCCAAACCAACCTGCTGCCTTCAAACCTTACTCTCATTTTTCTGCAGTAACTTTGCAGCGTTTCCCAACAGGGACAACTCCATGGGGTGTGAGCAGCAGCAGCAGCACAGCAGGGGAAGAGGAGGCAGAGGGTGATGGAGACCACAGCAGCCAACAACTTCCTCCTGCTCCCCTCCTGGCTCCTAGAAGCAAGGGGAAGGCCCCCCAGTCACCTGCAGCAGCCTGAGCACAGGGCTGGGACACAGCCTGGCACACACAGCAAAGGAGGAAGCACCAGCAGAGAGCTAAAGGGAAGCAATTTCAGGATTATAAACACTCGGAAAAATCCGATACACAAGTCAGTGTGAATGTCATTTGGGGTTCTCTGCACCAGTCAAATCCCAATAAAAATCAGGAAAACAGCAGGCAGAAGCAATTTGGGGAAATATTGATTTGTGGTGCTCAAAAAATGACTCTGAGCTTTCCCCAGGACACGGGAGCAGTGTGTGGTGGAGCAAAGTGCCTGCAGGCTGAGCACTGAAGGCACCACAAAGGCAGCTGCTTGTTTTAAGGAAAAGTGCAAAATGATGTAATTGCATATTCCAAACTGTAAGTCTAATTGCAAGTTGCTGGTGCTTAAACCATACCCACACCACAGCCCAATTACTTTCTGCCATGTAACAAAAGTTCTCATTTGCATTCTAATCACCACAGGCTCTTTCAGGATTCTACCAAAATTCTCTTAAAATACAGAAGAATTTTCAAGAGAAACTCCCTTTTCCCCAGCAGAACTTGGGTTACTGTGACACAACAGGACAGTAAAAACAAGCACAACTCCACTAAAGCCAGGGCTGTCATGAAGAGTCTCCCCAAATTGAAGAGAATTTCTCAAGCCATATATATATATGTGCATGTGTATGTATATATATATGTGGTTGGATCTTACTAATCTGCTTGGTCAAAGCTGGTAAAAAAGTAACACAGCTGGTTTTTAACATGCCTCTTAAATAGATGAATGTGAAAATATCTTTTTCATATGTCCAAAAGTCTCCAGAAAAGGAGATTTGTTGGTCTTTTAAGTCACCTAAAGGAGGATTACAGAGAAAATCAATCCAGACTCTTCTTGGAGGTAAGAGGCCAAGAGGTGACAGACCCAAATCTCAGTCAGAGAAACTCTTGTGTTTTTAAGGGCAAGAGTTTCACAGGGAGGCTGGTTAAACAACACATCCAGAAACTGCCCAGAGATGTTGTGTTATCTCTGTCCCTGAGGATTTTGGAAATACTGAGTGGACAAGTTGAGCAACTTGATCTAATTTTGACATCAGCCCTGCTCTGAGTAGGAGTGTGGACAACACAACCCCAGGAAGGCTCCTTCAGCTGACATCCACAGCTCCCTGAAACAGGCCATAAAAGATGCCATTAAATATTTTTGCTAAGTATCAAATTGATCAGTTCATTTCATTCCTAGATCACAGCTGAAAACTATGACAAATCGTCAACATAAAAAGCATTTTTAAAATGACTGAGCTGGCAAAGTATTAGTTTTCAACTCAAGCTGAGCTTACACCTACTCAGCTGGGAAGTGTTCTCTCCTCTATGGACTGTAGATCCCACTCCCAAACAAGGACTCGCTGAGCCTGATGTCCCACCAGGACACCTCACTGCCCTGGAGAGCACCAATAAATCCATCCATGAAACTGGGGCATCTGTCAGGGCTCGCTGGAGAAGTGTGACTTGCTGCAGTCTCCTCCTCAGCAGAGCAGCAAAGCACAGCAGGTCTCTCTGCTCTAGCAAAATGCCTATTTTTAAGAAACCTGCACACATTTTCCATCTTTAAGCCTTCTACTACCTGTCAGATTTGATGGAAGGCAGGCAACAGGTTCAAGAGCTGCTTATAAGAGCCCAGGAGACAGACTGGTGAATGACAGGCACGTACTTTGAACACAAAAGCCTCATTTCCTTACTAAATCAGCGGTGACACAAAGATGTTCTTGTAACAACCAGTCCAATTCCAGCCAAGAAATGCAAGATTTGAGCTGTGAGATTTTCTTCCAACTGCAATCACGTTTATCATTTCCATGCAGTTATTTGCAGCACTGATAACACTTCACATCAGCTTGGCAACAAAAGACTTTCAAAAAGCAGAATATCCCTCTCACAGTCCCACTCACCAACACACAACTTCTTTCCTAAATGATGCCCAGAGAGAACTTCAAGATCACCCTTTCCACACTAGCCCTCAGCAGCTGGATAGAGAACAGGTCACACTGGGAATTCAAGGCTCAACACAACCATATTTGTGTCACTGCTGCAGTGTGCTTAAAGCACAGCCTCCTAACAGCTTGGGCTGGAGAGGGCTGCAAAGAGAATTTTTAAAAAATAAACAAACTAAAAAAGCCCACGCACATTTGGGAAGGAAGAGATAATTTCAAAAACCTTTCATGCTTTACTGTGCCTGAAACTCCAGACTTGGTCTCAAAAGTGTATCATCCCCTGTTGCTCAAAGTCACAGAGAGAACTTCACACCACAACCCCTGAGCACAGCTCTTACGCAATAGAGGAAGGAGAAAAAAAATAATAAACACAACATTTGCATATATTTGGATAAATTAATTCGAAGTAATAAACAAGAATGCATGACTAAATTGCTCAAAGACTGTCCTGCAGCCCTACAAAGTGCTGAGGATCTCAGCTAAACCTCTGCTGACTCTGTGGTCACCCCCAGTTTTAGGGCAGAAAGACTGAAAAGCAAAAGCGAGGTCAGACAGGAACTGAGGTGGATCCTGCCTGGTTAACCCCTGCCTGCCCAGCACCCCAGCTTCTGGGTGAGGCACAGCCTCTACTCAGGGACAAACCTCTCTGCTGGCCCCGAGTTTGCCTCTTGTGCTCTCAAGGCTGAGCCAGCAGAGCCACAGCAGCAAATACACTGCTCTGACCAGTTTATTTTCACTCGAAACCTGATTAGGTTAAAAAGGACTGCACAAGGGAAAAGAGTTAAATGCCTTTAAGGGCTTTCAGACCCAGAAGAAAGAACATTTGCCTAGAGTCTGTTCAGACAACAGCTTCCTCTGTTTCCTGGGCTGTTATTTTATGTTGGGATCAATATTTCTCAAACATTATCCTCTCTGCTGCAAAATCAAAATGGAAGACTGAATGTGAGAGCTCTACCCCCAGAATGCTTCCTTTGCCCTTTTATTCAGCAATATAAATAAAAGAATTTTGTTGTTTCCAGCTTTCCAATGCAGAGATCCCAGACTTGGGAAAAACAGGATAAAGAGTCAAGGATTTAAGAGCACAGTCACTTGTTTTCCATGGAGAAGCTTTAGGCAGGATGCACTTGCAAATAAGTGGCACACATGAGCTGTGGCTGTGCCACAAAGCCAGGGCAGCCCTCGCTGCTTCCCCCCTCACTACAGTCGCAGCCTGAAATGGATTTTGCAGTTACAGGAAACATCTTCATCTGCACTCACAGCTCGGCCTCTCCCCGCCCCAGGGGAGCAGCTCCCGCACATCTCCCCATCAGCAATGCAAGCTGATAAGCAGCGGCACAGCCCACCCCTCCTCTGACTGACATCCTCTCTGCAGTTGCTATGGCATCTCAAACAAGCACTTCCAACACCTTCCTTATCAAGTGCACAACATAAACCGGGACTTTGGTCTCCCTTGCAGGAGAGCAGCAATTATGGGCACACCATATTGAATTTAGTGCCTCCTGTTAATAATTTCAGAGTAGGAGACACAAGAGCCAAGTGCTCAGATTGGACGAGATGATCCCTTCCAATCCCTGTCGTTCTGTGATTCTGAACCAGAGAGAGGGGCTTTTGCCATTAGCAATTTTGTAGAGCAGCAACAGCAAATACAATGTATTCAATTTTTAAAATGAAAGATAGATAGCCCTACGCAGCTTTGGAGGGGAAAGAGGTGCAGCAGAGAGCTCAGCAAGTACCACCCCAGGGGCAGAAGCAGCCTTTCCCTCTATCTGCTCCCAAAAAAGGGCAAGGGCTGCCCTGGCACTGCTTCTTGTCAGGCCTGATGTGGGGAGAAAGGCTGCAGCCCGAGCTCCCTGGGGTTACACACCCTGCTGCCACCAACAGGACCTCTCACAGACACACACACAACCCCCTTAATCAGACCCCAGCTATCTGCTGGGTCTCCTCGTCCCTGCAGAGATGATAAAAGAGCTCGTACCACAGCCCACACTGACAAGTTTTGCACTTCTTGTTGTGATTTCTCACACAATAACAAAGATATTTCTATGCTGTAAATGGGGTTACCGAGTCACATTTGGAAGGCTCTTCCCACAGCTAAAAAAGCAAAGGCCACAGCTCAAAACTTGGTGAGAGAGCTCAGGCCCAGGGAAAGCTTCCACCCTGAAATCCAGGATGACTTCATCTCCCCAGGCCAGCAGCAGCACCATTCCATGACGACAGACAAACCCCCTGTGCTGTGACAATGTGTAACACACAGCTGAAGGCTCTGCTGAGAAAGGCACCAGCTTACACAAGATTAAGCATCAGGGAGAAAAGCAAATGCTGATAAAGCTTTGGTGAAGTCATGGCCTGCAAACCTCACTTAGCTCCCTGGCTCACCAAACCTGCAGCAGCCTGGGGAGAAAGCTGACAAAACAACAACAAACTTTTCCATCTGCACCTTTCACATTCTTCCCCAAGCAAGCAAAAATGGGTTTTGCTGACAGGAGGCAGAATAAGAAACCTTCTGTCAGATTTCTAACCCAGCCACTAGAAGCACCAGCCCAGCCCTCCATCGGCCCAGTTCACATCTCGGGGCAGTGGCTCTGCGGGGCTGGAGAGAGCGGAGCGAGCAGACGGATCGCTCCCCAGCGACACTCGGGGCTCGAAAGGGGCCCTTTGGGAAGATGAAGGGAACTTGCAAAGACCTTGAAGGTTTTCATCTGCCCAAACAACCCAGGCCGGGCCGACTGCGGACACGTTAATTCACACACCGAAGGGGCAGGGGGAGCAGGCGGGGAGCCCGGGCAGGGAGCGGGGAGCAGCGGGCCGGGGGCGGAGGAGCCGGGGAAAGGCCCAAAAGCAGGCAGCGGGCTGGCAGCGGGGCTCTGCGGCCTTCTCCTCGCTGGACGCCTCAACCGCACCACAGGCGGTGAAAATAAAGAGAGCGGCGAGTGCAGGGCCGAGGGGAAAGCAGCAATGGGAGCAAACAAACGGCAGGC
>VZTY01013610.1:0-61908 GCA_013400935.1 Turnix velox
TAGCTAAGGCTCCTCCTCCTGCCCTCCAGCCCCTCTCTGGGCACCTGGACAAGTGTCCCACCACTCCCATTGAGCCTTCCTGGGAGCTGTGGGTCCAGGCTGCCTGCAGGAGGGTGAGCAGTTTGTTTTCACTCTACCTGCTCCATATTCAGCCAGAAACACCAGGACTAGACAGCCACACTTCTTGTTTTGCTCCAAATGGGGTTTTCAGCCACTGATTACTTTACTCAAAGCCCGAACCTTTGTCTGATACAGCTTCACATAAGTGAGTCAATGTGCATATTATATGCATGATCAAAATGCAGCAAGTCTGACATTTGAAGGTCAGATCAGAGGGCAATAACAGAAAGGAAATTACTAACCATTATTTTACCATAGAAAAAAGGGCATAATAAAGGTTATATGAGAACAAAACTTTTAACAAGATTCCTGATAAACTGTTATACTACAAAAAAGAAGCACCCCAACCCAGTGTCATCCATATATTGCCTTCTGTTTAAAATGAATCTCATGTAATGTTCACAGATGTGTGTAATACTTTTGAATTTAAAGCATTGGGAAATGTGAAAATCTGCATGGGCCACATTTCTGTGCTTAGAAACTTGTGGGGTTTTTAATATCTGAGTTCAATACAGTGAGTAAATTTTGCAATTGTCTCTCAAAAAAATAGTATAATCAAGCCATCTGATTAAACGAGTTTTTAAAGAAATCTCAGGAAGGGGGCTCATAAATATGCAGCTTTGCCCTGGGAATACTCCGTGTGAATTACTTAACGGCACTGTGAACTGGGTAACTCATAAGTCAAGAAAGGGCGATGCAATTAATTTACACTCTTTTCCTGATTTTGTGATGAGAAGTGGCAGACTGGCAAGGGAATGTATTGAGAACCCAATTAGACAATAGCTGCTGATGTGAAAACCATGGAAAGAAGGAGTCTGAACCTGACCTTGGCTGGAAAGACTTGACTGCTGGAAAGAAAAAGTAGATCTGTGACAGATTACTCTGAAATGCATGAACCACCTTGCTCAGGTTTTCATGCCTGTACTATACAATGGTGATACAGAGAGCTTAATCAGAAGCTCCAGAGCTGAAGAACTAAACAAGATATTTCTGATAGACAAAATCGGATAAGTAATTGGAAACAGCAAGCTGCATTTTAAAATTTCAAGCAGGACAATGTCAGGCAGAAAAAAATTACTGTTACATCAAGCCTCAAAGGAGGTCATTATGCAGCAAACACAACTAGTCAATATGTTTATACTGAAATGTTGATAAAACATGGGTTTTAGAAATTAAATTTGGTCTTGATTTGAAAAATGGAACACTAAGGAAAACCACCATATTTAATTCTGGAAGGAAGAGAGGTAGGGTGGGATTTCTCAGAACATTTAATATTCTTCCCCTCAGCCTTCAATTTGTTGTCCAGTTCTAGATTTGGGCCCCACTTGGCCAGCCCTAACTATATTATCATCGAGATCCTTCTAAAGTCTGATCTCAATAACTTTGTTTCACAGGTATACACTTGAATAAAAAGACTGCTTGGTGTTCTCATCAAAGCTCTGAACTATGATATGCAAGCTTTTATTAAAATAAAAGATTTGAATCTCCCCTGACAATTTTTACTTTTACTCTGCTTTACTCCACAGAGCAACACAGAAAATAAAAGGTATGCTTATTCTTTAGTTCTTACACATTAAGGAAACTAGAAAGACTGACCTAAACAAATCATTACTTGTGAAGTGCCAAACAATGAAGTAAGTTTCACAGAATCACCTTGGTTGGAAGGGACCTTTCCGATCATCAAGTCCAACCACCAACCTTACTCTGATAAACCTTACTCTGTCTCTACGAACTACGTCTATCCGTGTCTGAAATATCTCCTGGGACAGTGTCTCAACCACCTCCTGGAGCAGCCTCTTACAATGTTTGATAACCCCTTCAGTGTAAAATTTTTTTCCTCATATCCTGTCTAAACCTCCCCCAGCACAGATTGAGGCCATGTTTCTGCACCTTTCAGGTAGTTTTGGAGAGTGGTAAGGTTTCCCCTCAGCCTCCTTCTCTCCAGGCTAAATAATACCAGCTCCTTCAGCCAATCCTCCTATGATTTATCCTCCTGACCCCTTACCAGCTGTTTCCTTCATCTATGTTTTTTATGGTCTGTGTTTGAGGACATATACAAGCTTTCTCAAGTGAGTAAATAAGACTTCACCTTTCTAAAGCAGTCAATGAACCTTTTTATATAATTTTGATTGTAACATATTCAGGAAGCACATTCTTTTTGGATGAATACAACATTTACAGGAAACAAGCTTTTAAAGACTTTCTTACACCGTACTATGCTTCTTGGTGAAAGTCAACTAGGCTTTCAGAGCAAAACTTACATTTTCTTTAATGAATGAAATTTAAGATGAAATTTGTTGACTAGTGAGAGTAAGCTTTTTAAAAATCATTTAAATAAACATTTAAATAATTTAAAAATCATTTAAATTAACTCCTTACACATGCTTCTTGCATTACGTGGCAACCTAGTATTATTTCCAGAAATAACAGACATCACTAAAAACACTGGCTATGTTTGATAGCCTTAAAATGCTTTTATTTGTATTTCATTTTAAAAAAATTACTGCAAGTTATAAGTGGGCTACTATAACATATCTTACAGTCATGAATTTTCCTATCAATAAGACAGTAAATCTAAAAGGCAATTATGAAAATGGATATGGCATTGTTTAAATCAAGTGAAACTTCCCACTAATAGACATGCTAAGACAAATGGAAAGTTCTTTTAAGAAATAAAAAACAAACCACCTGCAGATTTAAAGCAGAGATTGAAGTGGTGAAAAGATAGACACAAGACACAAAAAATATATTGTGAATGTTACTGCCAGAATAATTCAAGGAAACATACGTTTCTAGTTCAGCTGATGCATCAGGTCCATAAATCGTTATGCTGGCTTGTCTCCTACCACTTTATTCTCTCTTCCTTGTTTTCAGCATCACTCCTGCTCCTGCCACTAGGAGCTAAACACAGGGCTTTGGATTTTTATCAGCTTCAGCAGGGTTCAGTAGGCTATTCCCTTGAGCCTGTTAGTAGGTTTCTCTGATCATACGGTGGATTTTATTTTTCAAGTGGTGATGTGATACTTTGTGACTTTTTGTGGGGTCTGTATTTGCAGAGAAGGAGATTCTAAAGTAGGTAGCCAGGAGAGAGATACATCTTGATTCCCTTGAGGTCTCGGATCATACTATAAAACCGTAATTTCTGGCGAGGTTGTTTTGTGCTTGCTCATGCAAAAGCGATTATGACTCATAAATATCACAGCAGCATTTCAGTATTAAAACTATGGGGAAGATTTTCAGGAGTTGCTACATCCTGATCATAATTAAGTTCGGCTTAAGCCCTTTTGTACAGGATAGTTTCACTCATATTTCACTTTCTGATAAAGTTCTAAAAACCTGCCCATTCACTACCAACACTAAAATATCTGAGTACAAAGAAAGCTGTCACAAAGCAACCTATACAATCAGCTGGGGGTGGAAAGTGCACAGGTAAAATCAAAATGTTCGGTGATACTATGTGGTTACTCAAAACATGATATAAAAACTTTAGTAATTCTGTAAATGTTCAACTACCAATAATATTCATATAAGACTGGAATCTTAACTTTCTTAGAGCTTTAGATAGACCTGCCCATGAAGTCTTCAGATCAAACCCCAAAGTTTCACTGTGTTTTTTGAAATAAAAACTGAAAAAGATTTCTTTTAGTATTCATCAAATATACCCAGAGCAAGAGTAGGAAGTTAATGAAGTTACTTAGATACTCACGTTTGTGTGAGCACACATTGATTATGCCTCATATTTTGAAAAACTTGAGGTTTTATTCCAAGAATTAGGGTTTTTGTAAATATATTTAAGATTATGTCCTAAAACTGCAGTTCATGAAAAATCCTGACAAATAGTAATGCAAAGAGACTGTTCACTCTATTGGTGCATTAGGGTGCATCATACACCTTTCAAAGGACAGTAGAAGATACACCATCTTTCTGTTCTTTAACATTCACAAAGACATTTTTAATCTAGTGAGGTATAAGTTTGATGATCTCTCATCAGATGTGACACAGTTCACATTGAGCTAACGAAAGACTGGTAATATAAGTTCAACTAGCTTTATAAACATATATAGAAAGCATCAGGCTAGATGCTAAACAGTACCATCCATTCCTGCTCATTTTCTGAAACAACAGTATTGTGAAGTAGCTGGCCAAAGAGTGAATGCTGTCACCAGTTTCCCAGACTAATTCTGTCTTGTATTTCTGTACTATCTCATATTCTCACTATTATTTCCCCCTAGATGGTATCTCACTTGGCAAATACACTGAAGAGATAAGCAAAGGTAGAAGATTTCAACCCTCAGTAGATGCACCTAAAACACTTGCTTCCCTACCTATGAATCAGTTTTACAGTGTTGCATATCTCCCTTCTCATTTGACATTATAAATCAAATCAACAAAGAAAGTGATCCAAACAGGTAACTGTGATGGGAAGAACTTGGAAAAGGAGAAAGTTATTCAGCAGCATTCCAGAAAGCTAAAATGGAAGGAGTTAAATCTTCAAATCAGTCTTCAGATTGAATTCTCATTGCCTTGAGAATTTATCTTGTATAAGGAGCTTTGAATTCTGACAAAAATATTTTAAAGAGGATTAAAAAATCATCCTGGAAAGAACAGCAGAATATGAAGTGAAATATATTCAGATGTCCATGAAAATCAAATGGCTTTTCAGGGCTAGACATAAATCAAGGTGGTTTATAACCTCTGGAGCTTTTAAAAGCTGATTTCATATTGAATATAGAAATGTTTTAGCTGTTTTTATTTCTTTTAGTAGCAATGCAAATATTTCAGTATTATATTGTAAATCATTACAGATTACAACTTTCTGCACTGCATATAATCAATTCAAGAAGCTATATTTGAGTCAACCTCAATAACTTTTTCTTTACAGACAGCATGCTATAAAAAACAGATTGTTTTATCCATTTGTTGATTGACATCCTACCATACAGTCTTTTAGCTCTCATGATTATGCTATTCAGTTTTTAAAGGTAAACATTTTAAACATGATATTTTTAATGCTTTGAAGGAATTATCTATTTCTTCATGTATGAGACTGAGTTTCAAGTGTAGCTGTGAAATATTCCATGACTTTTGTCTGCTTCACACTGAGCATTATCTGCAGAGGACAACATAAAAAGCAACACTTGGGAATATTCCCAGCTATTCCTGACACTGTTTCATGTGTTGCTTCTCTACCTTGTTCTGCTTCATAACCACAGAATTCATAATTTTGAAAGCTTTGACTGGTACTAATAACATGCACTGAAAAATGCCATGGCTTTATGCTTTACCCATAAAGAAAAGAGATATACTTTTTCTTCCCTTGTAATTTTATTTTTCATTCTCACTAAAGATGTATGACAAAAATATGTAAATAGATCTATATTTTCATTTCTTTGTAGTAAAAATCTTCTTTGGTTACACTACATCTAATTACACAGAACTCACTGATTAAAAGAAAACCCACTGTCTTATTTCTGTCACTTTGATATATTACTCCAATTTCACTAGATTTCTTCTGGCTTACACTTTTGGTTACTGTTTTCAGAAATACCTTCCTTAGGCAATTCATTCTCTTTGGAACTTGTGTGACATTGGAAAATCTTTTCCACTTCAGACTGGGATTGCTATGATTTATGGATCTGATCCTCCCCTGTAAAGTAGATTTTAAAAGTCGTCTTTGAACTAGATTCACCATAATGTTAGTTTAATTTTCTGCAGAAGTAACTCCATTACATATAAATTCCTTGTGAAAAGCCCTCTATAGTGAAGTAGGTGAAGTAAACAAATTTCAGAATGTTTCACAGAATTATTGCTACTTTCTATGGTCCTTTTCTTTTGATGGATATTCTTAATTTTTGTTTCTCATCTTGAGCAAATGACATTACGTTCGGTGTGGATATATACTTTAGAAAGAGCTAAAGGAATTCTTTTACTCTGCTGGTATGAAAGAAGTCTTGCAAACAATATTCTAGTTAATAGTCCATTTTGGGTATAACAGGGAATCCACAGAGATCATTGCCACCATTCCAAAATAAAAAAAGAAGACTAAAAAAAAAAGTTTGACTTAACCTACTAAAAAAAAGGTTTTTCTGTACTACCTTTGGATGGCTATTCCTTGCTTCAATGTCTTGTTTTCTCCAGTCTTCATAGAAGCATAGAAGCACAGAATCATGAAATAATCTGGTTAGAAGAAACTTCAAGAGATCTTCACACCCTGTCTTTTATCCAGAGTAGAGCCAACACTGAATTAGAGCAGGTTGTCTAGTTGGGCTGTAAAAACATACAAGGACAAAGATTCTACAGCCCCTCCAGCCAACACATTCCAATCCTTAATTATGCTCAAGATGAGCAATTTCCCCTCCCTCCCCCCTCCCCCCCTTATGCTAAATCAGAACTTCACAGCCAGAGTTAAAGATTCAATAAATGATGAGTCACAATGTTTCCTTTTTGGGGAGAAGATTTTCTTCTAGTAGCTGTGTACATGTGCCACTCTATAAATCCTTTGTTTTTCGTTTCAATGAGCCATGCTCCAACTCTGCAGGCTAGTTTAGACTTCAGGATTTAAAACAGAATTATGATAGATGTAAAATGTAAACCAGCCCTGATGAATACTCCCAGGAGGCCCAGCAAATCCTCAGAACTACATTCAGAGTCACCTCCAGACTTCTCAAGGTTGTAGGATAAACTGAATTCTTTTACATAAGGAATGAGGTCAAAATACCTTCCTGGTGAGGGATGTCACTTTAGTCACCTTAATGCTCAAATCAATATGAGAAATGTATGGCAAAAGCTGCAAATTCCACAAGGGAATGTGTCTAGACAAATTGTTAAGCAATATCTGTATGCTTCAATTATTAATTATCACCAATTGATGGAGAATCTCAGGTGGTTGCCACTCCAAGATAGACCAGATTGTGGATAGATAGGACAACTTCTACAGTCAGTCAAAGTGGTTCTCCCAAATGCAGAAATGTTCACAAAGGTCAGTCTTTTGTACATACATAAGACTCAGAAATTTCACAAACTATTACCTCCTTGATACCCCTCTGTCTTTATCTATGCAAGAAAGGGAAATAATTCATGCTGCTGGATCAGTGTGGTGACAACAAATTGCTGCAGCCCTTACTGCTTGCTCATGCACCAAAGGAGTCAGAGAAAAGACAAGTAGTTCATACTTACAAAATCATGAAGAGAACCCTTTGTTTGGCACTAGACTACTATTTAGTACTCTAGGCAGCTGCATATTTTGTCTATGGCTGTCATTAGAGCCTGTTATCATAGTCCAATAATAAAATGAAAAGAATTTTGATATTGCCATAAATTTCCCTTCCATTCCCATCACTCAAAACTTACATTGATCTGCAGAGCTATGGCATCTCTTTATTTGTAACAGAAACATTAACTGCAGTCTGATCTTGCTTGGGTGCCTTGAAGTACCTTTTCCACCATAGATGTTCACAAAAGCTAGAATTTACAAAGCATAAACAAATGCATTGCCAGTGACATATCAGTAGCTAACCTAGCAGATGGTATCCCAATTAAGTGGAGTTTATATACATGCACAAATTGCTTCCCATTGAATCGAAGGCAGGAATACTGGAAGGAACCATCATTCTATACAATCAATTAGAAAATAGTCTTTTTACAGCTTCTGAATTGTAATGTTGTAAAGCAAATATAACATACATTTTGATGTGTAGAAAGCAACTAGTCTTGAGACAATCCATTATAAATTTGATAAGATGACTAAACTACATAGGATTTTAGAAGCTTTTACAATAAAGGGAATCAAGATATACTTGTATGCTGTATTCAATTATTAAGCAAAGAGCTCTTAAAAATATTAAAAGTAATAATACCACAAACAGTATAATATACGTGAAGGAAGAGATTCAGACATCAGCTTCAAAGTTTTCTTGATCATGTAGAAAACATGGAATAGTACTACAGAAATCTTGTCTATGAAAAAATTGGAATATTAAAGGTAAATTTATTTGCCTATGTTTATATAGCTTATAAATTAATATTTCAGTACTGCATAATGAAACTAAGCATTCATGTATTTTGAGAAAACTGATCAGGGGAGTATTTTTTTTTCTCATTTGGAATGTCTGTGATGGAAGAAAACCCATTTCATCAGCCTTCTTTTTTCTCTGAGGGCATGGCTATAGGAATTTAGAATAGATGTGCTCCTCACATCTCTAGCATAATTTTTTTTGAATGGACTCAACTACATGTAGAGGTGAATTAAATGAACAGCAATACTTAATTGATTGTTAGTTGCTCTTAGTAAGGCAGCCATGAGGCCACAAGATCAAACTAAAATCAATCCATTAGGACCATTAATGGACTGTAACACATTAACATCAAAGAGTACACATCACCTTTGAATTGAGACAATGATTATATAGAAGAAACATCACCAAAGAATTTAACATTTCTTCTTGAAATATTATTGCCCAAAACACCTGTTTTAATAACTAGCATTGTTTTTGTATATTTTGAAATAAAAACATAAAATAATTCATACACTTTTCTTTCCAGTGACACAGAAAGAAATCCATTGCTGAACAAAATCAAAATTATTTTACAGAACCAAATCTTACATTAAGTTTAAATTAAATAGACATTCTGGCATAAGATGAGGATTGACTAGATTCTGTTACTCAAGTGCTATCCATCCAGCAGTCCATTTAAATGAGCTAACAAAAGAAGTTTTCATAAACATCAGAATTAATTCAGCTACATGGCGATTACCATCAACAGCCTAATATATGCAGCTTTAGTCAACCCAAACATATTAGGACTACAGCAATCAAAAGACAGAAAGAAGCTTGATGCAAGCAGAATGTAGGTTTATTGTGTGCCTCCTTAGGTTATGTACCCTCTGGTTACCACACGTTACAAACCTATTGGCTACACACCTTGTTTAGACCACACCACACAGCCAATCCGTCACAGGCATCAGTCACAATTCAAATCAACACCCAACACCTCCTAACCGCCAAGAACAGCAAAACCCCTCCAGCAACCATGTGACCTTCCTAGCATTAGTAAACAAGTGCTAAGGCCTACAGGCAAGAAGGCCAGGCAATCTTCACCCTGCATTAAGTTTTGACTTTAAGCACTTTGTTACATTTCCACTTTATCAACTGAGCTGCAGTACATGGGGGCCTGGTCTCTAGAGCAAATGCTACAAGGACCACTCCACTACTGGAGAAAAATGTTATCTAGCAACCATTGATTTACAGCCATTTTCCCCAAAACTGATTTTGCCTTCCTATAACCTACAAACAGCTGGCACCACACGACATCCTTCTGTTCCATTCCATGCAAATGCCTTAATTTCATGCACATTATTCTTATTTTTTTTTAATAAGCTAAGAAAAATGTATAGTGCAAAAAACACTATAAAATCTTAAAACTTTTGGCCAATACCCAAGGAAACAAGAAAAGTTTTGGCCTCACTTCCAACCCATAGCCCGTTGATTCACCCTCGCATTTCCTGCTGTTTTGAAATGCAGTTCTGTTTATCTCCTTTCCTAAGCAAGCTAAAACATTTTTATTTTCTTGACCTTTAGTCACACCAGTTATTCTTCCCTTAGTGTTATAGCCTTAGATGGCAAGTAGCATGTAATGTATCACATCACTCTGAGCTTCCTCTCGCTTCCCAATGAATTTGAGTCAATTTTTTTTGCCCATGGATGTCTCTGATGCACAAATGATTAAAACTTCATTATTACAGGATAAGAAATTAGGCAATCTGGCATGTCAGCGTGTGATATAGCTCTCTAAGTCCTTAAATTTGCACTACAATGAAGTTTCTGACTTAAGACCAGATGCTTTGCAATAGGGTAATAAAATATCATTTATTGCAAATACTAACAAGGTAATGGTATTATAGTTTATTGTGTAATGGAGCATTAAAATTTACAATATTCTAAAATCCAACTGGTTCTCAGATGAATCAAATTTTCACTGAGTTTTGGCACACAGAAATGATAAACTGTTATTCAACATGGTCAAATAACTAAGTCTGTTAGAAATTAACAGGAATTTTATGTCAAGAGGACTAAAATCCTGACAGCATACTCTGAAATCAAGTTTTCTAGCACTCTTGGCTGGTTTTGTCCAGCCAAGAAGCATTCTGCTAGAATGTTCTCCAGGGTAATTAGTATGGAGTTGGAAGGAAAAGAAGAGATACTGCTCTTATTTCCTTTTCAGTGTTCTCTCCGTTTTATACAGCAGTACAAAAATCTGCTTCTTTGAAAAGATTAAGCTGAAATGAAATGTTTTCCAGGCAGTCCTGTGACTCTAGCAATTTCATGTTTTACCATCTCTTAGCACAAATGACTGACTCTGCTGGCTTTCTTCTTTTTGTTTTATCTTCACACTCAGGAAAATACTACTACAAACTGAAACTGCTGTTTTATGTGAAGCTTTTTACTTTAATTTATTTTTTTCAAATATATAGCTGTACATGCAGTTTCATTGTTTTTTCATTTAACCTACATGTAAGATATTAGATATTTGGCACAGCAATTACTGGTAACAAGATCTATGCTTTCTTACAAGTTAAAAAGCTATTCTTTATTCAACCAGCTGGCTGTTGTGAGTGCAGGTAAGAGGTGCAAAATCTCCATAAATTTCTTCTATAGGAATAGAAGGTCCAGACGTGAATTCTGTTAAGAATTAAAGGTGAGTGCTGCAATGGCTAAGTCTTTCCATGAAATCAACTGGCATCATGGCTCAATATCTGCAGAGATGCAGATATGCACTATCACATATCTTGCCACTCAGTCTGAATTCCAGCAGAAGAAAGCCAGAGGAGCTGGAAAGGTGTTGGAGTGCCCTTACATGCTCGCATTCCTGCTAGATAGGATTGGAGGAACAGGAAAATTGAGTGTTCCCTGGTATACACATGCCATAATCCCATTGTAACCATCTGCTATTTATTTTTTTTTAAAAAGTCCATCACAAATCACATAATCAAACAGTGCTTCTTTTCTGCTATAAGCCACATTTAGCAACAAATTTGACAAGAAACAAAGCACTGCATAGTGAATTTGCCCTGCAGCCTTCATCTTGAAGAGCTCATTTATCCTACTCCTCTGTCCTCTTTTCCAGCAGCATGTGACTTGCAGTTCACTGCCACTATCATTAACAAATGCTAGATGTGTTGTATTATATTTAAACATATGTTAAGTGTCTGTTTTTACTAGAAGGTTGGGAAAACAGTATCAGACTGCAATAGCAACTTGAAAATTTGAATGTCTTATGGATAAGTTACAAATGTAACTATGGTTATAAAAATTAAATAAAATATTTCTGAAATGGAAACTTCACATATTACCATCAGTACTCTCAATAAAACACACTATCTGTAAACATTAATACTTTTTCTACATTTGTTTAAATCAACTGTTGTTTAATGAGGTGTACCTATGGTTACATGAGTGATATCTTACGAATGGTCTGTGGATGTAAATTGCAGGAAAAAAAGGTATAGGCACTTTCAGAGTGATTCCAGGCTTTAAACATATATTTCAAAGGGTAAAAAAAGGAAGACCTAGGGGATTACAGGCTGGTCAGTCTCACCTTTTTGCCCAGCAAGATCATGGAGCAGATCCTCTTGGAAACTGTACTAAGGCACATGAAAAAGAGGAGTGTGATCAGTGACAGTGACATGGCTTCTCTGGAGATGAGTCATGTCTTACAAATATGCTGGTCTTCTGTGACTGGGTTACAGGTACCATAAGGCAGAGAGAATGGGATTTACAATTGCAGCAATAAGGTGTTGTAGTTTCTGAGGGCAGACAGTTTGTTTTAGAATTTTCTTGTGGATAAGTATTTATTGAATTAAGTTGTTATTCAGAATAAAACCCCAAACAAAAAAAGAGAAAATAAAACAACCATACCACCTAATCCACGTGTTTAAGTCTGTTCTTTCTCAGGACATAACTTTAACGATATAGAAATTACCTTGCATAATAGGACTCTTGAATTAAAACTATGTCATATTCTTAGTGCATAGAAGGCACTTTACCCTCTCATTCAAATGAGTTTGTTTTCAAATGAGATAGATTTTTAGTGCTGTATTATAAAAATATTTTATTGAGTACCTGTATGTGTTACTGTTCCTAAGAACGTAGCACTTCACAGCAAAATAGTAGTGACAGAGAATAACTGCTTCTTGGGCTCATTTGCATTTTTCTGTACTTTGTACAGAAGCACTACACGAAGATGGAGAGGCTAGCCTGGGGTTAGGAAGCCTCCACATCAGAAGTGAATTCTCTTTTTGTTCCTTCACAAAAAACCCACATGTAAAGATACATGAATTTTCAGTGCTGGCTCAATTATAATTCCTTTCTAGATTCACTACCTATTTTTATAAGCTTTTTGAAAATTAATCATTTCCCATCCATGTGTGGTTTTCTTTATTTCCCACCAGCCCACCCCATGCCTTCCCTTTTGTATTCTCTGCTTGCTGCTTTCATTGTTCTCCCTTTTGTTTTCTCTTTCTTTTTATAACTTTTCAAAGGCCTCTCTCCCATTGTCCCTTACTCATACTCTGCACTGCTGAAAAATATGTGCAGCAGCAGAACTTTTTAGAAGTGAGTGACAAGAGATGTTGCTGATTCAGTGCAGTAGGGACATGTGGTACAATGAGAGCAGTGGGTGGCTTTGAAGACCATGTCAAAATATGGGTTGGCCTTAGTTTTCTTGTAAATTTGCTCAGCAGACTGGGTTTCTTAGTATGAGGGGAAGTAATTTTTTTTACCTATCTGCAGTTCTGCATCTTTTTGGTATATAAATCTTATGACACAAAATATTCCCTATCGTGAAATCATAGGTACATACTTTAAATACTGGGTTCTAAAAATTGTGCCTATTTGAAGGAGTTCTGAGATTTTTCATTGTTTTCCAGAAGAATCTAATCATAAACTAGCTCATTTTCTGAAAGAGGGATGTCTACTTTGAGGGGAAAAAAAATCCCAGTGTCCAATTGAAAAACCACTCCAAATTGTATAGTGTTGAGGTTTTTTAATGAGTTTGAATGTGCTATTTGAAGTGATCCTGCAGCAGAAGCTACATGTGAATGCAGTAGTTCACACAGAGCATGGGGGTTTTTTTGCTCTATGTACTCTTACTGCAGCTATACACATTGTTACATCCTGCTAGCTGTCATTGCAAACTACACTTGGACTCTCATGGACCTGAACGTCTTCCTTTTTTTTCTGGAATGTTTCAAGGAAAGAACAGTGAAGAAGAGGAGAATGCTATTTCTCTTATTCTCCAACCCCTGTATGTATGTGCTGAGAAATTGGAAAGGATTAGAGGAAACAAAGTCAATACAGCTCCAGTTGGAGAATTCAACTTCAGTAGTTGTTTACACAAACAGGAAACCATGTGAGAAAGGAAGTTCTTAAGGTGTTTTGAACACTTCTGCAAGAGATAAATATACTGTTGGAAATGTCTCTAGTCCCTGAATACATATAACAGAAGTATGAAAATCTTACATTAATGTAAATAGCACTTTCAATGCTAATCTCTTCAACTATGCTGAAACTAAGAAATGCCTCAAATAAATTACATCACATAGTAACAGGTCACCACAGATGAATCCCTTAACACATCTGTGATAGTGCCCCTTCCCTTTCTATGGTAAATGCAAAATTGCTCACATAAGGCAAGTATTTAATGAAAGAACATTGCCTTAGATACTTCTACTTCCCAGTGGGCTATCCTTATGATTTAGGTGATATACATTAACTTGTGCAAACTACCTAACAGATATGAGCACTATTTCTTTTCACCTTGATTTTCTTCAGTTAGGATGCAGCTTAAGTGAACATTATATAGGGTCATATTTTTAATAAAAGTATCCAAATAGTGTTTGATTAGTCTGACTAGAAAAGTTCTCCTATTGTAAATAAAACCCATTCTTTGCCTTTCTGCTGCATTCCTGGCCAACAGTCTTTTAAAAATAAAGCAGAACTCAACAGAAGTTACTTTTTATAGTCAGAGTGCAAAATTTCATATGCGATTTCCTGTCTGACACTATATAATTTTAATTAAAATTCTTTTTTTTCACCACAATGTGACTTTTTTTTTTATTGGGGGATAAATAGTCTGTTCTGTGAATAATGATTGCTTTTTTCCTACATTTTCCTAATGCCTGCTGCCTAACACTGACATTGGAAAAATCCCACATTGATCTTGCTGCACTGAAAATCAGAGGTTGAAATCTGGTCCTAAGGTAATCATGTCCTTCATGATAAACAGTATCAGGGATCAGACTTAACCAGTCGTTATCTATTGGTCAGAAATGCAACCATGGAAATGGTTATATTTTTTTCTTTATGAGTGATGTAATTAAAAATTCTCAGTATCTAAATTTATTATCATGATTTCAAATAAATGCATAAATTTGGCATCTTAATTACAATTGCAAGTTCTATTCCTGGTAGGATCATTCTAATTTGTAAGTTCATAGAACGCAAACGGACATAACGTTTCAAAACATCTTTTATGTTATAAAAGGTAGGAAAAAGGTTTTTTTTATTTTTAGATTATTATTGCTACTTAGCAATGTAGGTAAAATGTAAAGAGAGATTAAGTCACACAAGAAGTATAGAGTGGGGATCTGACAACTAAAAGCACCCCACCTAAGGTACATACAAGCCAGTAGCACCTCTCATACAATATTGCTGTTCTTCATAAGTGCATGTATTTGCTGAGTAAAATAAAACAGTGAATGATCTCAGACTGAGAAGTTTTATAAACCGAACATCCTCAATAACGAGCCTCTGAAATGTCAGATTTCACTGCCAAAGGGCTCCCTGGAATGGTTTGATATTAAACAACAGTCAGTTTATCTGCTAATTCCTGGTACTTACATTAAATGTCCAGGAGTCTAATGTATAAAGAAGAAAAAAAGGCTGGAGAAAGGGTAGATTCTTTGTTGTTTTGATGAGTTTTGTTGTGCTTATTTTTTAGTAGTGAACATATTGAGAAACAGCTACTAATTACATCCTGTTCCTACCAAAACAGAAAATCTGTGCAAACTACAAGATTTTGCATCATCATAATGTGTGTTCCAGACAAAACACTTGTCCTTTGAAATAATCTAAACTAGTGCTCTTTTAACTTCTCATGTGCAGGTGCTGGTCTATTTCTAGCAGCAATTATGCTGTCATAAAGGGTTTATTGTTTATTATTACTGAGTTTGCACATAAACCCAAGGTTTTCTACTTATTTTCTCTCATAACAAAATCAATGGAAAAATCTTACAGTCATATCGCAGGTGTTTCCTATATCATCTATTTTTATTTAAGTGCATTTGAAAAATCTATGCTCCAAAGAACAAGTCCCATGTTCTTATACAGAAATACTACTTTTGTTAAGATAGCAGATATCAAACAGACTTCATCAACAATCATAGGATCATAGAATGGTTTGGGTTGGAAGGGACCTTACAGATCATCTAGTTCCAACCCTCCTGCCATAGTCAGGGGCACCACTTATGAGACCAGGTTGCTCAATGCCTCATCCAACCTGGCTTTAAACACCTCCAGGGATCATGGGGCATCCACAATCTCTCTGGGCCACCTGTTCCAGTGTCTCACCACCCTCACATTCAAGAACTTTTCTTATAACCAGCCTAAATCTACCCTTTTCCAGTTTGCATCCATTACTTCTAGTCCTCCCATCCTGTACCCTATTAAAAAGTCCTACCCCAGCCTTTCTGTAGGTATTGGTAAACCACTATGAGGTCCGCACTGAGCCTTTTCTTCTCCAAGCTGTACAACCCCAACTCCTTCAGCCTGGCCCCGTAAGGGAGGTGCTACAGCCATCTCATCATCTTCATGGCCCTCCTCTGGGCATGCTCCAACAGTTCAATGTCCTTATGTCGAGGGCTCCAGAACTGGCAATAGAAACATAAATCTTACTCGATATCCTAGGATAACTTGAACATTTAAAGAAATCTTTTTGTGGGAAAGGTGTGGGCAAAATCTTAATAGCTGTCTTGCAATAGTAAATAATCTGACTTTAACATGGGAACTGCTACCTATTATAACAAAGGTAACAGGAGGAATATACCTCTTGATGACATTGATATAAATAAATGAAAAAAAAATTTTCACCTGTTTGTAACTGGGTCTTCACATCCCCTCTTTTCCCTGTGTCTGCTGTATAACACTGATGCTCTCTAGTTTTTCAAAGTATTGATATATCATCTACTCTGAATGAAGTCCTGGGGATTCAGAGTACTTAATTCATTTCCCTTTTTTGAATGCATCTTGTTGTGACAATGTACTGCACGGAGTGTAAGAACATCTATTTCCCCCCTGAAAGGTCACAAGCTGTTAAGCAATCACCCTTTTCTCCTGTTATATCTGCCTCTGTCTGACACTCAGAAAACTGAAAGACAGTGAATTCAGTACATTAGAACAAATGTAAATATTTGGAAATACTTTCTTTTGATTACTTTTTTCTCTTTCCTGCACTGATGTTCTTTCCAATTGTTAATGCTATGCATTGTCAGTGAACAATTGTTTTGTAAGTCAGAACAATTGTTTTGTAAGTCAGAACAATTATTTTCTATCAGTCATGAAGGAAATTAAAGATTATAAAACTTTTATTTTTACATATCCTTACAAGCAGTCTTAATTCCTTAATTGCATTTTTTCTAATCCTCTCTTACTAAAATACCTTAGATGAACCTTATGAATGCAGTTTTAAGAAAAATCAAGATGACGTTCGTCACAATACTGTATTTTTATTCCCCTCTTCTCTAGAGACTGAGTTTTAAATAATGTTAGAACAGTTTCTATTCCAGTCTTCAGTGATGCTAGGAACCAGAGAAGTCTTACAAAAATCTTACAAAAATTAGCTGTTGCTAATTTCAACAGCAACTACAGGTTCTGATTGCAAAAAGTGCTGAGTATTGTATTCCTGCTGAAACTAATAAAGTATGGACTTAATAACTCAGTTTAATAACTCAGACTAAATAACTGACTTTATCAGATGCTTTATACCCCTGTAATAAACTGCATCATTATAATGCATCATCTCTCTAGGATCATGTTTTTAAAAACCAACGGCAACATCATGCTTAATTTAGTAAGAATCACATTTATTTGGGATATCCAGAAATGTCATCATCTTCCCTCTTTTTGCTATTATAAATATGTGCAGTGCTAGTTTATTTAGTAAAAAGAAGTTTAAATTAATGCAGAATGTCATACTGTCAGCTTGGTAATACTCAAAATACAGAAATGAATTTGAGAGAAAGTAAACAAAATATTTTAGTTAGAACAGTGAAGCAACCACAAGAGAAGCCTCCAGGGATTTCCAAGGTTTTACCTTACAGCATTACATCGCCAGGTACACATTTAAAAATCTGTTTCCCCCAAAATAAACTGCACTGTCTAGACAGGTTGAATTTTCACATGCACATGAGGTATGTCCATGGAAAACTAAGTATATTGTGAGTTTGGAAATGAGAATCAGAAGCAATTTAAGCACTGTGATTTACTGTTAGTTTTTCATGCAAGTTTTTTTCAGCAGAATGACTTTTTCCTAATGTGTTACACTTTGTTCTTCACCTCAATTTTTGTGAAAGTTTATAGCAATGGATGATTTACGTTTATTATCTGCAGTTGTGAATTCATACAATAGGAAGAAGGTAGTTCTGTTACCATGTTTGCAATGATCCAGGAAATGCTTTAATAAAAAGGAACCAATTATAATAACATTCTATAAATGAGGATATAGTCCTTATGAAAGATTTGCTTTGATAAAAAAGACATATTTCACAATAGTTCTGTTGTAGTAGTCCTTAAACTACGGAAAAAAAAGTAAACCACCAAACAAAGGCTTTTGGAAGGATTACTTAATTAAATTATTTCAGCTAGGATCAGGAATAAACCAGCCTCACTGCACTGGGATTCGTAATATTTTATTCTGTTCAGATTTATTTGCTTTTCTTGAGTATGGGCAAATCATTTTCTCAGCTGTGCTTCTCAGGTGATTTGTATTGATTTAGTTAATAACTGTGAAAAACATTGGAAAGATGCTTACCTAATCCAAGCAAGATGATTAAAAAATACATATGAAGATAAACTGAATTTTTTTATTCTTTAGCCAAGAAAAAAAAAATTACTATTTTCGGTTATTTTTTTGTAGAAATAGAAAAGAAATATGTGAAGAAATCCAGGGGAATGCCACTCCTGGAAAAAAAATATTATGTATCTAAATGATCAAAGCCTGGGAGCAAAGAGCAAAACTTGAGTCAGGCAAGTAAAAAATATTAGGAGACTCCATTCTTATTTTTCAACAGAGGCAACAAAAATAAGCAGCCTCCTCCAAGTTCTGAGAGCACTATTGAAAAACATCCCTCACTGACTGACATTATTGACATGACTATTGCTCTGAGTAGGATGTCTGTGACCTGCTTTTTGCAAATATTTTGGCAAATTTCAAGGCTAATAAATAGTTCAATTTTGTTTGTTTTTCTTTAGTTCTTTTTCCATTAGCATTCCAGAAAAGGCACTTTAATTTCCAAAATGTAAGAGGAAGACAAACACGTGTTAGTATTATTTTCTTAACCACACCATAGTAGTATCTAAATGCTTTTGCTCTAGGGGAGAAACAGACTCCTTATGTTATTCAAAATTCAGTGTTATTTGTTGTTATGTAAAGTGAAGAATACAAGTATATAAAGATTTATACTAGGAAAATGTGACCATTGAAAAAAGCCTTGTAGAGTAGTAAAAAAAAATTAAGTGGCTTGGCCACTATTTAGCAATGACATACATATAGACACATATAAAGATCATTTCATATTATTCTCAGAAATTTTCTTTCTTAAAAGAATATGTCTCTAAACAAATAGAGGATATGGCAGGATTTCTTTTCTCAAAATCCTGAGGACACAGAGCTAATAAATTTCTGTTCCCACGTTACATCACTCTGCTTATTGCTCTCAGACACCACCCAAAGACACACAGAAAAGAACAGCACCATGAAAACTGTGAAGAGCTCACCTGTAGCTAAGCATCATAGATAGTTACTAGAGTTGCAAGTCAATGTTCTTGTATGAGAACAGTATGAGTTGTACCCACAACTGGCAACCGTGACATCTTGTCAACAAAGTGAGTACAGCATTGAGATTGGGCTGACTGTAGTGACCCTTACCAGAAGACCATTGCAATAGGAGGATCTAGTGATCCAAGTTAACCTGAACATGCACAGGTCCATGCTGTGCTGCACAATGTCCTGGCTGCAGGACAGGCTCAGCCACTTTGTCATAACAGAGACTACAGACAACTTCAACTTGGTACGGCCAATTACACCACCTGCCTGGCCTTGCCTTTATCTAACTAAGCATGAAGCTCTCTTAAGAGCATGACTGTAGAAATGATTAATAGTTGTTTACTTGCAAGAAAAATTAATTGAATGACTGCAAGAGAAGAATCTCTACTACAGAGAGGGTCTGCACAGCATACAGCTGGGTCAGTCTTGGGCAACACTACACTGCTTGAGGCTCCTGGCATCTAAAGCAAAGCAAAACTACCGATGCTATTCTCCTCTTCTGGTGTTAACTCTGTAGCATTGTGAATGATACCTTACAGAGTCTCAGTGCCTTTCTTAAAAGGATCTTAACAAACCAGCACCTCCAGGCACAAATCACCATTGGAATTGGAAGAGACAAGAAATGGAAGAATGACTGAATAATTTCTTCCTTGAACAGCAGTTTGAGGTTTTCTAAAGCTCTCTGTGAATTTAAACTATGCAGAATCAGCATTTTCTGTCCAATAAGAGGTACAAAGCACCAAAACTCTAGGCATTTGAAACAATAAAAGAAATATAGATTTCTAAACCTCAAGCAGAGGAAGGGCTGAAAGTATTCACTATTCATCCTTTCTCCAGAAGTCCAGGAACTGAGGCAATACCAGACTGATAAACCTGCTTTCACATGGATGAAAGCATCTGTGCACCTAACAATTTGGATGCTTCTATGTATTACTTCTCTTTGATTTATACCATGTGGTTGTACTGACAGGACAGCAATTTGATAAACCAGGACATCTGTTCAGTAATAGGTTCTTTGATTCCTACACATAAGAAAAGTATTCATTATTATTTGGGATCTGTAGAATTTTTCTTTCTTTGTTATTAAAAACGCTAAAGCATCTAAAACTGAATAAAGCACTATGTTCACATGTTCTGAACTCCCAAATACCCAGGAGATAAGTTATAACAAACAATTATTTGCAAAATTTGAACTTCCAAGTGTATTTTAAATTATATGTCACAATGTAATAATTCAAAATATTTAATCAAAATTTTAGGATTAGATTAGCTGGCATCACCACAGGTATAAGTAAAAAGTACTAGAGAGCTTACACAGGATTTACACAGATCAGAACTTGTAATAAAATAGATTTGGTCCCTAGAGAAAAGGCACTTCAGTCAGTTAATGAAATAAGACATATGTGAGTGAAAAGGCGAAAATCAGGATATCACATTAGAGTCTGCATGACATCTAAGCTGTGAGGAAAGCTGCAGAGAGCTGTGTGGCATGATGAGTCAAATCACTGTATGGACTTTGTATTGCAGAGATTTAGATTTTCTCACAAGAATAAGTTGTCTCTGTTTAACCATGTTGGTATCTGCACACATATAGAAACATAAATACCTGTGTATCCACACACACGCAGAGGGAAAAAAGCAAGTTTGGAAAGTTAGGATGAAAGTTTGTGTTTCAATATTTAAATTATAAATTCAGTCAGTAAAAAAAAAAAAAACTTAGAAAATTTTGGAGAAGTATTCTTCAAAATATTAATCTACTTGCCATACTTTGTAATATTTAGCCTTTGGGATTAGTTGGAGAGCAGTTTCACATGGTGAAAAAAATTCCTCATACGTCCTGTCCAAAAGCACAGTTACTGACAATTGATAGTAATTGAATATACATATCAGTCAGTGATACAGTTCTTTTTTAAAGGTTACTTCTCCCAAAATGCTACCAACCTGTGAGACCTGCCTGTCTGAGTCTATCTGTCCAGTACTCTGCCCTTCTACCTCTGCAAAAACAGTGAGTCTTGCATTCCTGAGCACTGAAGAAATCCTGCTCAGAAATCCTGCTCAGGGAAATTCTTTGTGTTAATAGTAACTTTTGGTGCAATGTGTGTAATTTTGTTTGAATACTAAGGTAGATTCTTACAGTGTGGTTGTTCAGAGCCCTAGGAGAAAATTCCTATCTAATGCTGATATGCCTACAGCTTAATTTACATGGAGTCTTTGATTATTTTATATGAGTTTTTAGAATGCTGTGCAAAAATTGTACCTAACTCAACTTCTCAGTATTTTTTCTCTAGTATCTTTAATCAAATGAGAGCCTGAAGAACTAGCATATAGTAAATGTTATAAAAAAGTATCCTTCCAGGCCTACAAGAGGAATGTCAAGATCTCATGTAAATTCCTGTTCAGTGTGTAGAAAGATCAAATTTCCACAGAAGTCAAAGCTAATCACACAAGCTTTTCAAAGCTTTATTATCATTAGGATTTGTTTCCCTCAAAAAGTGAAGATTTGAGAAGACATTAACAATTACACAAGACTGATCAAGTAGTGTAAGCTAGAAAGAAAACTGCAAACATTTCAAAGAGTTTTAAAATAGAAGAAATACTTATCTGGAAACATCAAAATAATTTAAAATAAAATTTTCAGCATTTCATTTCAATGCTACACTTTTTCCATTTCATTTTTTATTCTTCTGCTGATAGGTTTTGCATACTTAATACCTCAATTTCCCCATAAAGCAGTGGATGTGGTCTATCTTGATTTCAGTAAAGCATTTAGTACTGTCTTCCACAACATCCTCTCAGCTAATCTGAGGAAATGTGGTCTGGATGATCGATCAGGTAGTGAGGTGGACTGTCAACTGGCTTAAGGAAAGAAGCCAGAGAGTTGTGGTCAATGAGACAGAGTCTAGCTAGAGTCCTGTATCTAGTGGAGTCCCTCAAGGAACACTACTGGGACCAGTACTGTTCAATATATTCATTAGTGACTTAGATGAGGGACTAGAGTGCACTGTCAGCAGGTGTGCTGATAACACAAAGCTGGGAGGAGAGGCAGACATGCCAGAAGGCAGTGCTGCCATCCAGCGAGACCTGGATAGGCCAGAGAGTTGGGTGGAGAGAAATTCAATGAAATATAGCAAGGACAATGTAGGGTCTTGCATATGGGCAGTAACAATCCCATGTATCACTATTAGTTGGGGACCAACCTGCTAAAGAACAGTGTAGGGGAAAGGGACCAGCAGGATGACCGTGAGCCAACAATGTGCCCTTGTGGCCAAGAAGGCCAATGGCATCCTGGGGTGTATTAGAAGGGTGGTGGCCCGTAGGTCTCCTTCTCTTCTCTGTACACCTTCCTGTGACCTGGTCTAGGTGTCCCTGCTCTGGCAGGGGGATTGGACTAGATGATCTCTTGAAGTCCCTTCCAATCCCTGACATCTGTGATTCTGTGTAATTCTGTGATAAAATAAGCATTGTTACATTTTTCTATTCTATCAAAAACAATGCCAAAAATAGTTTCAGCTCCTACATTAGATCAAAGGATCTCATTATAGTTATCAGTGGGAGTTTTAGACACGTAGAGTCTGAGCAAAAACTGCAGGAAGGAGACTAGAATAAATACAATACCTTTTAATGAAAGTCAGAAGTCAGAAGGATGCTACAGTGTAACTACCACTAGAAACACATTTTAATAATTTACTTTGTGTTTGAATGTCATGTACATATTTTACACAGTGAGATAGTGAACAACCCTAATTTCTGTAACTTCAGTATCCTTTGAATATTAAATCAAATAAGATTTTATGTTTACAAAATCTGCTGAAATACTCCAAAGTTTGAAAGGATAGGAAGATAATGGTAGCTCTTAATATTTAAAAAAAAAATAAAATTATATTTACAAAATGGAGCTGTCAGCAAACTATCATATTCTTGCCAAAAATACTAGAGCTGGTATGTACTGCTATCTTGACCATATTCAATTTTGTAATTACTAGTACAATTACCTACTGTATTCTAGGATCATATCAGCTATATAGTCAATTTTAAATCCCTGAAAAAGGGGTTTAGAAGACAGAAAAGAGAGGGGAGAAACAAGATTACCTTCTGGCACAACTGTGTGGTACTATACAACTGTGTGGTAATATGCTTAATGAATGTTATAAATACTGTTCATTTGGATACATATTTGCTTCTATTTTAGAAGATATGCCTTTATGTAGAAAGTGATGCATGAGTTATCTTGATATATACTGGAAAAAACAGTATTTTTGTGTTAAATACGTATGTGCATATATACATATAAAATTTATATATTCCTTTTTTCTTTTTCTCAAAACTGACCTGTAATAAAAGTAAAAACCCAATTAGAAAGGTAGCATAATTGGAAAGTGAAGCCTGCTTCAGATTCACAATATTAATCTTGGAATATCCATCTGAGAATTTTATTCTCAGTTTAATTCTCAGACAGTAAAGTTAAGATATAGAGAGTGTAGTGTGAATTCATGCCTATGTAAACTGTAAAGCCAGAGGAAACTTTTTGTACAAAGTTGTTTTAAAAATGTGTGTTCAAAGCCAGTATTACCATTTACATATTTGGCATTCCTGATCATTCTCAAAGTGGTTTTTCTTCTTTTTTTAAAATTTATGCTGAACTGCAGCTTTTGAGGCAGAAATTTAGTATATACAATTCTCTAATACATTTTTCTTAAACTCATACAATCTTTCAGAGTTACAATGAAGAAGAAAGAAAGAATTAGCAATATTTTTTCTAAGTATAAACATAAAGCAGCTGGGTGCATATGCTATTTGATTTATTTGATTATCCTCCTTCCTACTTGCTGTTGTCAAAAAACACCTCCTCAAAGATGAAGGTCATCTTGATATTACCTGCTATAATACATTTACAGGTTTTGGTCCGTTGAGTGAAAGCTATGATAGTTCTTCAATTATTGATTTCAGACTAAATTTCTCCTGGATGTAGCAGTCTAATTAGATCTATTCAGTTATCAAAGTTTAGTATGAAGATCAACACTTTTAAAGATATAAAAATGGAAAATGTTAGGTGTTGATTGAACAATATCTAAATACTCTTTTTCAATAGACCACATGCCAAGAATTCCACTGACATAAGGTAGGAGGAAAATCCTTTCAATTAGCAGTGATTCTGAGAGGAGTCGAATGAATCTCTGAATCTCATTTATTTTGAAACTTCATTACAGCTAATAAAAGGAGATTTTGAAGTTTTGAGAATGTTTAAGTTAGGTAAAGAACTTATGAAGTCGTTGACTATGACACAACTTTTGAATATAAACACTAGATATAAAAAATGTCAGATCTCAGTTAATATATTTTAGAATCCACAGTCACTGCAAAATGTTTGGTTAATTATATGATTTTATCTCCAGAAACTGTAATTGAAGTCTGAATACTGGTATTTACATTGATGGCATGCACGAGTTGACTGAAGTTCCTGAAGGATTTCACACACGTGCAACTGCACACAGAAACAAACAGGTAAATTATTTGTTGCAGTACATTTAAATGCAAACTGCTCAATTTCATATAGAGCAAGATCAGCTTTAACTGCATTCTAGTCCTCTAGTGGTACTGTCTAAAATATTAACTACATTAGAAAAAGATGTGTTTGACATTCATTAAAATGCATTAAACTGTCATTTGAATGGACATTTTAAGTATTAATTGCATAAAATAAAACATAATGAAACAGTGCTTAGATGCCAAAGGTATGTAATATCATTCTTCTAACTATCTCTGTCCTCAGTGAGAAGAGAGAAAAATCTATTTTTCTTGGGATTACCCACTAAAATATACACTTTCCTCTATGGAAGAATGAAAGGTTTAGCACTTTGTAAGTGGAATGAGATTCCACCAAGCCTGTACATGCCTACAAAACACACTGAAATTGACTAAAAATTTCCATTTCTTGGGATTTAAACATCATTGTGGTTAAAGCAACGGAAGAAAATCTTCTCAATTTCTCTCATGTCAGCTGATCAATGAGCAGGTTCTCAGGACAATGTTTGCAAGTTGGCGTTATCATTGTCATGTTTAGGAAGCAGAATAAAAATGTTTATCAAATCAAAAGAGAAGTTATTCTCTTAACTAATAAGAGATAGATAGCACCATACAATGAAAACAGCAAATAGTACTATCCCATTATATAAAGGCAGAACATGGATGTGGATTTTTTTTTTGCTTTTTTTTTTTCCTGGCAGAAATATAAACTCCAAAATTAATTGGGTTATGTACAAGATTTTTTTTTTTCATAAAGATTATCTCTTAAAAAGAGTGCTGTCTTGTCTTAACATGCAAACAGATGTATTGGATTAATGCTATTGGGATAAAACCCCTCAGATTATTACAGTTTATTGGACCAGAAACCTACTTCCTTCCACCCTCCCCACAATAAGTTGTATAAGTAACAAAACCCATGTATTTTTAATAACTTTTTTTTCCCTTATTGAACCATAATTATTTTTTGGTTTATAGATTTTGCATCTGAAATTTAACTTGGAAATTTTGCCATAAATCTATCTCATAATAGATGGATAAAATAGGAAAGATGAATCTGACACTATCTATTTTATTTCAGTGACTTAAAATAATTTCCTGATAACTGGAAACCTAAATTTAGAAAAGTTTTGATTTTTACTATGAGCTGTGTTCCATTAACTCCTATGGTGTGTTAGAGTTATATTTATCTATCCAAAATATTGCAGTGTAGAATGGTTTGTAATGCTATGAGTCATGCTGCAATGCATTTAGACAGGCCTATTTGCATATGAAACTACTTAGTCTATGTCACCGGGTACCTTGCTGATGCACTCTTTGAAAGTACAAGCATGATGTTCATGATATCATTATTCTTTGTTTACTTTCCTGAAACCTCTTTCTGAGCCCTTTTGAGCCACACTGATGTGACAGCTCAGCATCAGGGCCCATCATTTCAGGTCTTGCACATAGCAAGGTGCTGGCTTTGTTACAGCAGGGCTTGGAAGAGGAGGCAAAGAAAAGTGTACAAAGCTCAACCAGTCTAGAGAGAAAGAGGATGTTGAAAGAATTAGTATGACTATGAGTGGGAGAAAATTTGAGAAAGCAGAAAACAAGCCTCTGCCTGTTCAAAGTAGAGTGTAGATGCTATTACAAAGTGAGACCTAGAAATAATGGCGAGGCATTACTTGCGTCATTTTACCACTAGACTGCATAACGGAGTTGTAACCTAATAGACCTTAGTCCATGACATCTTAATTCACTTCTGGTAAGCCAATCCCAGGATTTCTGCAACCCAAACTGATTACCGCAGGAAAAAAATTGTATGTCTACTTCCTAGCCAACTTTTTTGAAAAAATAATGCAGTAGATTAATTGCTCCCCAGGGTAAACGTTATTCACAATAATCTTCTCTGTGTTCATTACCACCATTAATTATAACTAGGAATGAAGCTATCAACTGCAGTAAAATTCTAGTTAGTTCAGAAGCACAGCCTGCCTACTGAGCAACAGAAGCTACAGTGTCATGCAGAGGCCATTTGAGCATCATACTGCTTCTTTAGTGACTGTAACATCTTTTTTATCCTTCTGTTATGCATCATGCAAATGCACATTGTAATAAATTTATCTGGGCTGATGCGATCTGCAGTGCTAACTGTGACAGGAAAAGAAGTCGGTTGTAGGTTCTAATTTTGGTGTATAAGGGATTGTATTTTCAATGTTGCTTTCAACTATGAAAATATTAGACAAGAGAAGGGAGCGACATGAAAAAAGTAAAAAACAAAACTAAAACATACAGCTAAACAAGCTTCTTCCTTTAGCATAAATCAAGAAATAATCTGCTTACAAATGCAGAATGTTACAAGGAATGTATAAACTGATCTCAATTGCTACATTACATTCACAATAACCCATAGTAATATTCTTTCCATAGTGTGACAAGTCCTACATTGCTAGGAGCATCAAACTCTACTAAAATAAACAGAAGATTGCACATTACATTAGGAGTGCACACTTCTTTATTACATTCTTTAAAATTTTAAAGGTTATAAACTCTAATGTAATGTAATGCAATAAAAAGATAATAAACTGTAAGGAAACTTAATTATTGTTTCTATTATGTAGAGAGACATTATTTTGCATTTAAAAAGGTACTGGAGAAAAAGAAAACCTTACTTTCTCCAGTTTCCATTCCAGACATTCTTTGGATCTCTTTAAAGCATTTAAAACTCCATGAAGGTAGGAGAGGTTTAAGAGAGGAAATGCATGACAAAGGAAAGGATGGCAATATAAACTGTAATCTGTATTGTGTGATTCCTTATGCAAACAGATGTACAGATATCACATCAGAACATTATACTAGTATTATACAAAAAGAGAAGCATCTTTAAAACCTCAAGTATCCTCTCAAAATCATGTGACTGAAAGGGATTGAAACAGAATCTGCAGAATCTTTGGAGGTTTCAGACAGCAAATATTTGGAACTGAAAGAAACAAACTAGAGATGTTTCGTGTTCACGAAACAAGGAAGAGGTTTCTAACTCCTTCAGGTTAAAATTGGGAAATCTAACTGCAATGCATGTACTACAGAAAAGAGGAAGGAAATTATTTGAAGAATATAAATCACAACATCAGAATAAATAGAGACCTTATAGGAAATGGAGAAAACTATATTTTATAAATTAAAAAACTGAATTAAAATGAGAATTGCATCTATCAAAATGTAGATTGAACTCCTCAGAATAAGTGTTTCTCATTAATTTTTTTCAAAGTATTTTATCTAAACAAATATAAGACATAGTGTTAAATTGAGTTGTTTTTTGAAACTAATGCACTTCATGCATCACAATGCATCACAATGATACGTCTTAGAACAACAATGGAACAAAGGCAGAGTAAATAACATAAACCTCAGCATGTAAATTTTTACACTCAAATTGGAATAAAAATGCAGAATGTTTAGGCTGGGTAAATAAAGAGAAGACAAAGAAAAAAGTCTATGAAAAAATTGTCTCCATCCAGAGCCCTGGGAAAACCAGCACATGAAATACCAAATCCTCCAGCAAATATTTTAAACAAATCTAGGAATGATAATATGAAAGTATGAGAGAAAAGGAAATCCAGGCAACTAAAAGCCTCAAAACACATCAGGTTTCACCTAATAACCTGAAGTTAAAAAAGTTACACAGGATTAGGAATAATAATTTTTAAAGATAACAATCTCTTGAGCATTTCCTCTCTAAAAGAATGTTACTTCTTTGTTCATGCCATTATTAATGTCTACAGTGAGGAAACTGCTAAGAAGAGAGCCTACATACATTGTACTGTATTTTAGCTTGTTTTCTCTTGTGAAGCTGCTTGCTAGGAGAGACCTCTAGAACAAGACAGATCTGTATTAGAGTTTATTTGTCCACCTTTTTGTTCATCTTGTTTGGATCATAAAACTGCTCAAATAACTTGAAAATCCCTAAGTAGATATAATTCTGTTTTCTGACCTGAACTTTGCATTTTGTCATTTTCAAGTGAAAATAAGCTGAAAGCAAACAGACCTTACAGGGTATTTAGTTGGAAGTCTGTGCACAAAGGACAAGAAAACAAATCACACCAGAAACTATATATGGATAATATGTTTCCTAGAGGGAATTAAAATATCATCTTTTTTCTTTAAAAAGGAATTAAGTTAATATATGCAAGAAAGTCTGAATTAAGAGGGATTAAACTCTGCTAGCCTTTAAAAAATGAACTTTAATATCTCCACATGAAAGAATGTGCTCTTTATAAGTAAGAAATTTCAATATCTTGTAACAATATCATCTTTCATAGTGGTATCCCAGGAAATGTTTATAATTAGTAAGTTATAAAGAGCCATTTCAAAATAACTAAATTGATTTTTCACTACATCAAGCATTTGCATAATATTTACTCAAAATTCAACAACTGATCCCTCTAATAGAGGTATTTTGTATCATATTTATATACGCAAATATTCTACATGTATATATATACAAGTATGTATAGCTCAGTTGGGAGAGCATCACACTCCTAATCTGAGGGTCAGGGGTTCAAGTCTCCGTCCAGGTATGAGGCTTGTCACCCAGGGCTGATGGTTGGACTTGATGATCTGAAAGGTCCCTTCCAACCTTGATTATGAAATGAAATGAAATGAAGTATACATACGATAGGTGCAATTCCATTATCAAAATTGTAATACAGATGCCACTCTAATAAGTTCTTGACTGTTCTGTTAATATTTTTAAGGTTTTTTGGTTTTAGTACACTTTATTAAGACAAGGGAAATTCAAAGAAGCTAATTAAGCTTCAAAATATATGTCTAGTACAGTACAGCACATGAATGACTAAAGTATGTGTTATGTGGTAATCAGTTTTAAAGGGGAAGATGAGTAAAGTATTTCATTTCTAAATAAAATTACTCTAGTTTAACCACATAAGTGGCAATATTATTTCCTACAATGCAGCTCTATACACATCAGTAATAACACATTCACATGTATTGAGGCCAATTCATCCCTGTATTTTTACCACAGTGTCAAGTGAAAATTGAAGGATCAAGTGCTCAAATGAGCCTCAGCTGATGCCACTTCAGGCCACAGTTGCAAACCCAGAGAGTGAAAAGGAGCACTGGAAGCAACTGGAGCATCCTCAAGCAGGATTAAACCTTCTCCAGGCCAAGCATTCTGTTGCTTGATTCCAACTGTCAAGTGGTATTCTTGACTGACAGATGCAGAAAGGAATTCATGGACTTTAACTTAAAGGTCATGGAAAGAAACTTCCAAATTCATGTCAAAACTGACCAAGTAGTTTCAGCTAAAACTGCAATGATAGAATACTTATGAAACATCACTTTCACTTATTCTGACACCTTCTGTGGTGTAGAATAATATATAATAAGACAAAATAAATGAAAGCAGTATTTTCCTGTTTCCTATGGGTGAATGTTAGTAACTCTGTTTGTAGATTACCACACTGCAAGGAAAGGTCTAAAAAAGAGGTTTTCTCAAGGTAAATGTTTTCAGGGATGAATTTGTAACTCCAAACGAAACCAGGTTTTTATACACCATATGAATAAATTAGATTGTGCTAGTGCATATTAAATCCTCATGAGTTTAGATTTCTCCCTTGTGATTTCTCTACATTGGACACACTACTTAAATATTCTGTAAAGTGGAAAGAATGACATCTAGAGAAAACAACTTCAGAATGGTAGTTTAGGCACACTGAGACAAAAAACTCAAATTCATTTTTCTCATGGATTTAACTAAGCCTCTTTTATGTCACAATATTTTCCTATATGTGAAGTTACAGAGTAAATATTTCTCTCTCCAGTAGTCACTATTTAAATAATACATAGGCAATATCTCATTCAAACGTTGCAGGTTTTTTCTCCACTTTATGGATTGTTCTTGCTTTTTTATTTCCCAGAAATGTTAGACTGCACACTTCTAAAGGTCTGCTTTTGTTATTTTCTAGTTCCTCCTGGTTTGTTTATACCCTTCAGCAAATACATTTTGCATTCAAAGAGTTTTTTGCATAGTCTGGAAAGATGGAACCATAGAAGTGCACAACTAAGCTAGTTGTAGCACAAGAAAATACGTTTAAGTGCAGTGAAACCTCCACATCAGCAAAGACTGAAAGAGTATATGCTAAAAGAGATTTATCTCTGAATCCCCCAAAGCTACATGCACACATGAATTCAAAATATATGCAAAATATGTAAAAGCATTCTTATTTTTGGCCATCAGAAATATATTTCGGGGTGAAATTCTTATTTTGAATGAAATACATGCAACAATTTTCTACTAAGTTGGCAATGTCTACACAAAGCTTCCAAATACTTAATGGCACTCTACACCTATACTTCAGCAGTTTTCTTCACAGACAGGAAAATCCAGTATCATCACAAGTGGCATAACAAAAGAGAAAGCTCCTATAGAAGATAATGAAAAGTGTGTAATCTAACTTAGAGGATCAAAATTTCCTTTCTATAGAAATTTATTTCTTCACATTACCTCTGCTAGAATTCAAGGGAGAATGAACCCCTGAAGCCACAGAACTAAAACCTGTGTGCAAATAACTGAAAAATTAGCAAGTACTCTCCAAATCTAACTGGTTTATGAAAACTTAACTGATGCACTGCTTTGCAAACTCACATTAGCAGCTGGTGAATTTGGAGTCAAATATATGGATGAAGATTTTTTATGAGAAAGGAGTACTGGAAAAATGATACACAAGTGACACTGATAAAACCCTGTTTGTGCTACTCTGCTTATCACCTTTAAGAACACTCTATTCTTATATTAGATGTTACCTTATGAAAATATCAAGGTGGCTGTCAATTTGGCTTACCATCAGTGGAAGCATTTGTCGCTTTCAGTCAACCTTAATTTGTGTAACTTTAAGTTATAAATCTCAGTGTGAATCGCTTATTTATAATAGAACACATGTTTTCTCTTCTCTTCACACCATTTAGCTTTTAACATTGTCCTTTGTGAAAACAACCTCAAATGTGTAGAACAGGAGAAGGTTGAGTTCAGATGATTAGCAATGTTAAAGCAGGTGGGTATCATGCACCTAGTTTCCCCATAAAACTACCCCTTCTTTAATATTTGTACATTCACATATATAAAACTTTTCAATCTGCATTCAGATACGTTAAAAAAAATTAGAAAAAAGGAAGATTTTGTATTCCCGTAAGAACTTAATTCTCCCTATAGTTTTTATTGACTTTGTTTACACTTCTGTTTAAAAAAACCTATAACTGAGATAATTTGCATTAAGTTAGTTATTGAGACATTCTGTCTGCCAGACAAGGTAAATGGGAACAATTTTCTTCAAGTAAATGGAAACTATTTTCCACAGAAGATACAGATCTGTCTCTACTACCCTTCAGGAGGGCAGGGCAATAAAGCAAATGTACAGAGATGTGTAAATATTGCTTATGATAGTAACAAGATTAAACCTTTTCTGAAACTCACACAGCTCACTCACTTGGCTTTACTTCAAATAAAATCACATTAAGTTTTGCTCTGAACAGCTGATATTTGGCTCTCATTGCAGCCACTTCTCATTTTCTTTGGAAACTTTGTGAAAGGCATTCACTTTCATCAACTTCTGAAGCATATGTCTGGATCTTTGAGTGAAGGAGGGTTTCACTTTTATACTACAAGGCTCTATAAAGACACTATAGAATGTGACTTTACTAATTTTAATGACTAATATGCTGAAATTCAGAGGTCATTAAAACAATGCCAAATAAAAGCGTAGGTTATTAATGTATTAAGCTCAGCCTTCAAGAGCTTGAAAAAAAAAAAGACATAGCAAGGAAATTAAATGTTACACACTTTCTCTAGATGCAAATCCTGGTTTCTTAATCCAGAATTCTTTTATCTAGAAACCTACAATGTTGGAAACAGAAAGAGACACACTTCATGGACACTGAGACTTCAGAAATAGCTTCTATATCTTGATTACTAAGCAGAGGTAACAAGGAATAGCTAAAAACATACTGTGTTGTAGTTCATCAACTGAGTGGAGCAGTGCTTTACAATGAGAGAACTTACTACTTAGTGCAGAAATAAACAGCACTGTGAGGTGAATGACAGTAATATGTAAGATTTTTATGTAGTAGCAAAGCTAATTTTTAAGTATTTTCCCTACAAGGTTCTACAAAATAAGCCCTTAGGTGATGGTACTAATAAATTAGTCTTGAAACATTACATGCTGTACTGATTTCAGTCAGAGTTTTCTGGTGAAAAGCATCAGTATTAATATTAATATTTTTACAAATGAACAATAGGGATTTTTTGACAGCTTGTTAACTCAAATTACTAGTATAGGCATACTTAACAAAATATACACATTTAAATCTTCTGAAGTCATGTTTCTTCAGATTTTTCCTTTAAGAGAAAGCTTTTCTTTCAAACATATCTGTAGAAGAGTCAGCAGAGTCTCTTTGTGGGGAGCAGGACATGGATACAGTCCCTGAAGCCCATCTCAGGCCAAGGCCAAGCTCTTCCTATGCTGCCCATCCCAACTTGGAGGACAGCTCTGCTTTGTCCAGGTCACTAGAGTAGGTGACCTCCAGAAAGCTCTTCCAAGCTAAAATGAGTCTACAACTCTAAACATAGCATGGACAGGATAAAGTATTAACAAATCTTATGCTCTCTTACCTTCATATAAGAAAGGTTATGAGAAGTGCTTATTTAGGAAGTTAAAAGACTATTTTTTCAGGCTTTTTTTCAGATATTGGTTTTAATAAAGGCATATATCTGCACCTTAAATATTCATGAACTTTGAACTAAGGATGGAGACTGCTAGTGAGGTACAAGCATCAATAAAGATCTAACTTTTAAGTTTAAGAAAACCACTAAAAATCAAATTGTCAGGCTTAAAATACATGAGAACCTTTTCAAGACACATGGAAAATCCTTAAAGCAGTATACTTTACATGTTTTATCTAGAAAACTTTCCAAAGATACTTAAATTGTTAAGATACCTATAGCCTTAAATGGGCATCTATGGTGATACATCTATCCTAATTTCTTACATTGGAATCTACTCCAAAACATACATTTATACTCTTCAAAGAGGCAATTTACTGACAAATCCCAACTAAACTCATCAACAATCACATTACATTACCTCAAAGTATCTGCTTTCTTGCTTCATTAGAGCAAAGCAAGTTTACATCAGCTCTTGACCTGATTCTTCATAATTCCATGTAATACATTTTATGAACTAAAAAAGAACTCTGGGGAAGAGCAAATTGATTCTGAGACTCATGTAGCTGCTGGCTAGTTGTTTTAATTTGGAAATCTATTTTAGTTAATAAGGGAAAAGAGAGGGGGAATAAAAGGCAAGCTGTGCTCTCAGATTGGATCTATGAAGCCTCCATCTGATTCAGTCTGTGCTATTGGAAAAGGCTAGTTCCCTACTCAAGATGTGAACTTACAAGGTGAGGCAGTCAATTATTTCACATTCAGAGTCCAATCCAAAATCCTTCATCACCTCAGTTTAGAATTCCTTATCTAACAAGAAATGGGTAAAAATGAGTCAACTAATTGATATGACCCTACCGGTCAGGTTCAGAATTGAGCTGATCTTTGTTCTTACAAGGACACAAAAACCACTGCTTACACACTAAAAATGTTCAGACCTTGAGCAACTCATAAAATAGTCTAGGGTATGATGGATCAGAAATGTTTTGTGAAGATGAGATGATTTTTAGGTGTGCCAAAACAAATTATTATCAGTGTAGGAAATAACATCTAAAATGTAGATGTCATAAAGAAAAGTCATCAGGAAATCTAAGACACTTTCAAAGACATAAATTTCATTATGATAAGAACCCATCAATAGCTGTTACTGAAAGTTAAATTTGACAAAAAAAAAGCTGAAGCAATAGCATAATAAGGGATGCTAACGTTCAAAAGAAAAGTATAAGAGAAATTTGGTGAATAAAATTAATATAAGATTAATAGTTCTGCCCATAATATGATTCTAGAGTCCTTAATTTAACTTGGATATGTATAAGAAGAGCTAACTTTTATCATCACTTTCCATTGCCATTCATTTAGAATCTCTCCAGCTCATTCTTTCTGTTCAGTGGTAGCCTGCCTTAGCCAGATAAGATCCCAACAAAACAATCTGCCTGAAATCACAAGACAGCTAAGTAATGCTTTATTCACTGATACTAGTTTCCTAGATCTCTGAATGCACTGTAAAGATAATACACAAACCTTTTTCTAGCAATTGGCAAAGGCTCACTAACAGAAAGGGGAGCTGTAGTTCACATCTGCTGTTGCCCCTTCTCAGGATACAGCATCAGGCATCAACAGTATCTACAATGCACTTCATCACCTTCCTCAATCCAAAAGGAAACCAATGGGCCTAATTATAGAGCAATTTGTGTTTAAAAGGTCACCTAGATGAATTTCCCCTCAAATGAGCACCTTCCATAAGATCAAGAGGCTCAGATCCCACTTCCAACCTGAACTTGAATGTTTCCAGGGATGGCTATGTTTCAGCTCCTGGGCAACAGGTTCCAGTATTTTACCACCCTTTTTATAAAAAAATTTCTTCCTTATCTCTAATCTATATTTACCCTGTATTACTCTAGAACTAATATCCTTTGTCCTATCACAAAATACCCTGTCCCCTTCTTTCTTATAAGGTCCCTTTAAGAATTGAAAGGTTGTAATGAGGTCTCTCTTGTTTATATTGCATTATAACATGATGTAAATTTTTAATGGAACTAAATTTAATTTTAGTTTAATTTAAAATTAAATGTGATACTTAAAAAAAAAAATCACTGTTGTTTTCCCTGACAAAATTGTCATCAGGCAAAAAAAAAAGGTAAAGAGGGAAGTTATTAAAAAGATGACATTTCTTACAACTTTCATGTCTGATTGCTTAAACTGCTGTCTCTTCTGAATATTTCAGATTGTCAAAATGGCTGCTGTTTGACACTAAACTGAGACAAAGCATAAATAGTAGAATACTTTGAAGCCTGTAGTACTGTGAGAAATTTCTAGTAAAAGTATTTTGAGGTGAGTCCCTTTCACAGTGACAAAGATGTCAGGAATGCCTTCAAAATCCTAACTTCCCACTTTTTTAATCTCTGGTTGTGATACAAGTAACACAGCTAAAGGATCCTGAGCAAAGAAATAAAAAAATTTCATAAAGATATAAGAACAATGTAATTTAGAAATTTTGAACACAAATTCCAGTGTGTAAATCAGATTAACATTCTATGGGTAAACACAGGAAGATCCTATACTACAAATGTGGAGTGTATGAGAGGAAGATCCAAAAGACTACTTTTTCTACTACAGGGAAGTATGAGATGTCCACAGTGGAACAGAATAGCTGGAGATGGGAGAGTAAACGTGAAGAGTTTGTACTGACTTGTCACTATAATATATCTCAGGATCTCACTTTAATATAGCTTCTAAAGGAAAGTAAGATTTATAAATTATTGTTATTAACATAACAATATTTATTTTTGTTTGTCATTCCATATTTCTTAGGCTCTTCCTGAATAGATGCAACGAGTTGCATTTTCTTGGGAGCATAGATGGAGAACTTGAAGATGCACATACTTAGTAGAAGTCTATGAGATTATTATTGCTCAAATCTTCATGTATCACCTGTAGAAAAGAGGACATGGATGATCTAGAGTGATTCTAAGACACTTGAAATGTCAGCTTGGAAGGTAGGTTCTCTTACATAGACACACACATATAGATGGTCCCCACTATTGCATACTGCTGGAAAAGGTAAAGGTTTCATGCTTGGATACACACAGACGTGCATAAATGCAGTTAAACATTATTTTTATCTCCTCACACAGCAAGGTCAGCAACAACAAAATCAGAGTCAAGCTACTAATAACTATGATTACTTTAATTTAGTTATCTCCTTACTTGACATTCAGTAACTAAATTCCTTTAGAGGCCTGTATAATGTCTATAACTCAAATTACTGCAAGATAAAGATGCCAAATTATAGCTAGGAAAACAGTTTTCAAACAAATTTATCTTAATCTTTATTATTGCACATCCAAATGCTGAAATAATTTTATTTTATCAGTAAAATTATGCTTCTTGTACCTTATTTAATAATAAAACAGAAGCAATTGGGGTGATGTATAATTCATTCTGTCCAGCAATATATCATTACTTTTTCAAGTTTACAGGTAATGTATGTATCATGATAATGAAGAGATTTTATAGTAAAAAATGTTATTCTGCTAACAAGAACAAAAAGCAAATCTATCTGCAATTTCTTACAAGAATGTATTCATTATGCTCCAAATCATGAACAGACTTTGATTTAACCATGTGTACTGTGGTTTAAGATCCTGTTTAAATTATGTTAACAAAATGTGGTTTCAAGGTCTCAAAACAAAAGGAACTAATAAGTAAGGCTGTCAATCAAATACCAACACCAAAAGAAAAAAAGCTATGAGAATGCAGTAGCTATCTCATCTGCTAATCAGAAAGTCAAAAAGTCTGAATATCTCACTGTAATTTAGAAAGAGAGCAGAAAAAATAAATCCAGTAGAAAACTTGGCGCTTGCAGGGAGAATATTAGATAACTATGTTAGCATTTGCTGAAGGTACTACTTGGAAAAGTCCTCTTATCCTCTTTTAATTGCCTGGTAAGTATTCTCAAGGAGAAGCAAAAGGACATAGGGTTTATTTTGTCCTTTATTTACTTACATAGTGTTTGAATGACCACCCTAAAAGTGGCATTTGGGTTGAAATAGTTATGAACAGAGCAATAATGAATACTTCAATAGCAAGAAACAGCTTATATCTCCAGAACTAAACCATTTCATAGTATAGTCTCTTAGCATTGTTACAAGGGCAAATCAACTCAATCTGGGATATTAAATCTTACTCTGTATCTCAACAATCCTTCCCATTATTGGTATCCAAATTCTTCAGCAACACTATCAGAGGCAGCAGAGATAACCAACAGTGGAAACTATTTTCATGAACTATATTCATCCTTCATCAAGGAGCTTAAAATATCTCAACTATAGCTTATGCTCAAGTTCACAGAATCACAGAATGTCAAGGATTGAAAGGGATCTTAAAGGATCATCTAGTCCAACTTCCTGCCAGAGAAGGACACCTAGACCAGGCTGCACAGAATCATGTCCAGGCAGGTTTTCAATGTCTACAGTGAAGGAAACTCCACAATCTCTTTGGGAAGCCTGTTCCAGTGTTCTGTCATTCTCACTGTGAAAAAGTTCTTTCCTATATTTATTTTTTTTTTCCTATATTCCTGTGTTCCACTTCGCACCCATTACCCCTTGTCCTGTCATTGCATGTCTCTGAGATGAGCCTGGTTGCATCCTCCTGAAACTCACCCTTTACATGTTTATGAATACTAATGAGGTTACCCCTCAGCCTCCATTTCTCCAAGCCAAAGAGACCCCTCTGCCTCTCCTCATAAGGAAGATGCTCTAAAGCTAAATGCCCACAAACATGCTCAAAGATAGTAATTCGGTTGTACATCCATGTCTATTCTCATACCAGGCATCCAACAAAAAAGTGATTTTATGAAACAAAATTTAAATTCAAAATAAAAATGTATCTCTTATTAAAGTTTACATCAAATCAACCTGACTGCCTCTTTCACTGTTGGAGGCTTAGCTCATATTGACATATTTGAATACAATGTCCTTAAGGTGTTTATTCTAACAGTCATCAGGAGCAGTGATTTCAAAACTCAGTATGTGGGCTGCTGTACTTTTTACATAAAATTCACCCATGACTCACCAAACAGTACAATAAATATAGATTAAATGAGCGTTGTGATAATCATTTAACTGATGGATAAACAAGGCAATTTGACAACCCATTTATTTTGAAATAAATTTTCACTCTGGTACTACTGCAAAAAAAATCCTACTAGTTTCTCTGTCTACTTTAGGCTACTCTTCAAAATATGTGTTTATCAGAAAAAGGTAATATTCTAGAAGTATCTGAATGTAATTATCTTAGAACAATTTCTGGTCATCTTTACCATATGATGATGGATACTCATTTGGTGTCATGAAAATTAGACTGCCCTTTTATCTACTCAGTCTAGACCAACATCAGAAGTTGAACCAGAAAGAATTCCTTCTCAATGCCCAATAACAGATTTGTGCTTCTTTACAGAAAATGTAAGTATCGAAAGGGATGTTATTGAGTTTCTGAGAAAAACTAATGACTTTGCCTTTAAACTTTTTGCTACTGTCCTTGTATAAGGAATGTGAGCTCTTCAGATTAAATCTTTCTAAAAGTGTTCAGATATGTATAAAAAGTATGTGATGTTTTATAACACCACAACAAATCTCAGTGGTATTTCTACTATGAAGTTTTCTATTTGTCCCAGTCATTTATAATTAAGTCACTTTCTCCATAACCAGCACCTAAACTTCATGGCTTAAGTAATCTTCAAAGGCAAATAGCTGCTCACTCAAGCTGTGGAAGTTAGGTTTCCTTCTCCATTTCTTTGCTTTGATGATATTATACTTTATACAGATCATAGCATAAAACCACAGTTAGCAAAAGCAATTACCATTATCTTTTCTACAAAAAAAAAAAATCTCTGTATGTGTATTCTTATTTGTATGTAGCTTTTTTTTCTTTTCATCAACAATCATATGCAAATAACAGCTGTGCATAGATCTGAGGAATCAAAGGGAGAAGAAAGCAGTGTTTAAGGCTTGAGGTCACCTGCCCATTGCCTGGAAAATACAGGTTGTGTTTGAAGAGCAGTACATACAATCAAAGCATTTTTAGTACGAAAAATAACTTTTCTATTTTTACATAATGTATGCAAAACTTTCCCCAAGCTGTGAACCCACAATTTTCTCAAAACCTAAGCAGATTCACATTCTGGTGTAGTCAGTAAATACTAAAGCAATCAAATACAGTGAATTCTTAGTTAGTAGCTTTGCATTTAATTATTAGGCTTATTATGCACAGTGGGGTAAATACTTTCAAATCAACAGACATTTCAGTACTTTAATGCTACTTAGATCACTTTAATATAATCAACAAATACAAGAACTCAGAAAATGAATAAGAAATGGATGCTTTCTCACCAGTCCTAAAAAGTCTAAGAAGTGTAAGAACAAACTGGAAAGACAGTAAGCTCCTTCAGAAGTCTTTTTCAGTGTCAACAACTTGTCTGAATTTCAGCACTTTTTATTGACCTATGTGATTCTGTTTATCCTCATCACATAGTTGACATATTGGTAAGTCAACTATTGGTAAGACACCTGTCCTCAGGCTGTATTAACTGGTCTTCAGATCTCAAAGGAAAATGCACTCCTGTCTTTTTCTATGCTACCCTTAAAACACAGGAATGTGTTCCTCTCATCCTTTCAAATGAGAGAATTTATTAAAGAAGTTTTGTGAATGATTTGACCAACATCACGTGTATAATGACACATGAGCTTGCCATGGATCATAGATCTTGAGTCAGTGTTTGAACAGACAGATACTGCAAACAGCGAGATGAAGCCTACTTTACACTTCTGTGGGTTCCCAGGCAAATTCAGGACTGTTAGGCTCTTTCAGTCTGTCGCTCATCATTCTTATTTAAGTAAATTTAATTTATCTTTTAATCATGTTTACACTTCTTGTCGTAACTTGAAATGTTAACTAACACAAGGAACTTTCTATCTTAATTCCAGAACTGTTATCTTTTTGTGTGCATTATGTAATAGCTATGCTCTACACTGCTGGCTGAACCAGGTATTCTGTGAACAGTAATTCATTCTGGAGATACTGTATTATCAGACAAACTCAACTGTTAGCAACAAAAGCCAGACATAACTAATTCTTTGCTTGGCTTAGTATGATTGATTTTCAAAGCATATACTCTCTGTTGATCAATGTTATAGCAAGATTTTATAAGGCACCTTATTTCATCTTATATTGTCTTTTGTGTCCTTTGTTGCCCTGCTCTGTGCTTTGCTTACCCACCTGCCTCTGTTAATAAGAGCTGGTAGGACTTGGGTATACTTGTGTGCAATTCTCACACAGACCATGTAACCTGTCAAGGGTACGCTGCTTTAGCTTCATTTGGATAGTACTCAAAACTAACAATCCAGACCCCCTATCTGGCTGTGTTTTATTCCACACCAAATGCACCTATTCTTTTTTTTCTTTCTTTTTTTCCCCTGTAATATAAGCTGACAGCTAAAAAGAACCATTTGTAGGTATGATTCTCCCAGAAACTCCCTTTTATTATTCTGTTCAGCTACACTCAAGGATGTAATAATTCCTCCTCCATAAAGTGCCTGTGGTCCTTTATTCACCCATTACTAATAGCTATACAATCTTATTTTGTTTAGAACAGAATATGAGCTTTGTTTTTATTCTTCTGTATTATGCAAATAAATACGTATAGCCCCACCAGTTTTTAGACTGAATACAAATTATTTCCCTGTCTCTGAATTCAACAAATGTTTAAAACAGCTTTTGTGAAGAAAACATCACATACATATTACTGGTGAAGTAAAAATATTTAAAATCTAATGTCTTGAGAATGCAGAAACGTATCCTTTTCTTAAAACATCTGCTGACTCAAACTTATTTTAAATGCCTGCTGAAACAGACTATTTGAGCTGGAAGGAATGAAGTTGTCTCTTCCTCTGTTTTATTTATAAATGTATTTTCTTTTTTCTTGTTGACTTTTTAACTAACGCTATGACTTCACTTCAAATGAATCGAGAGCATGAGAACATTTGCATTATTAATTGCACATTTGCTTGCACAATAGTTGATAATAAAGCCTCCAAGGAGAATCACAGCAACTGACCTAGCTGCTTAATTCTTAATGACCACTGTCAAATTAATCATGCAGCATCCCAAAAGGGTGGCAGTTTTTGTACCATTTAAGCTGTATCTTTTCCTCATTCCAATACAGGTACTGGGTAGCTGAAAGCATCGTTCTTCAAGAGCTACAGACTCAGTGCTTCACTCCCCTTATGTTTCACCCTGCTAACATTGAACTATAGCTAAATCATTGCCACTGACAATTCATCCAGATAATTTCAATTTGCTGCTAATCAAAGAACCATTAGTGTGAGGTGACACACATTTTCATGACGGATGCAGTGATTCAGACTTGGGAAGTAGGGAACTGTGAGAACAGAAATACTCAAAAGTATTTGCTTATGAAGACTCAAGGTCACAAGTGGACAATTCAGTAATTGGTGACAGTAATGAAGAGCAGAAACTCAGCAAAAATTACTCAAACAAGCAGTTTAGAGAGTACTATGATGCTTCTTTGTTAGAACTCTCAGGCAACAGCAAGGCCAAGTTGCCCTGTAAGGGAAGAAGGCCTGGGAGCTGACTGGCACAAGGTGGGCAGAGTCAACACCCTCCCTGACAAGGAACCAGAAGAACAAGTCAGTAAGTCAGGGTCAGGCCTGGTGATAATAACAGGGAACAGCTAAGAACCCAGCAAACACCTAGAAAATCCATAGTGATGAGGTATGCCAAAGGTCAGAACATAAAGCCAGCTCACCAGGTTGGGATGTAGATCAGGATCAGGGAGTTACAAGATGGGGTACAGATACTACAGCTACAACATTGTTCAGGTGGCACTGAAGCACCAGAAACTTGGATATTAGCCTCTATCCTAAACAAATATGGAAGGAGCTGTTGCTGGAGCTTCTTCTAGCTTCTCCTTCACAACAGTTTTTTACAGTGAGATGGCTTCCAAAAAGCAGCTAAGCTTCTGCAAGAGGGGAAAACTAACTCCTGAGATACAGTTCAGGATTCACAGAACTACATGAAAGACAAGGTCACGAGGCTTTATTTGTTCACCTTTCTTTTAGAAAGTATAGGAATACTTATTTCCAGTTCTCCTTTCAGGTTCCATAGGCAACATGTACTTAGATTAAAAAATAAAGACCAAACAGACTTTTCTGAAAATGGAACCTTACTGTGGCAATTGACATTTTTTCTGCAATGCACTCTACTTAAAACACTAAGCAGTGTCTTGATACTTACTTGTTTAGAGTAAGGCAGAAGCATTTCTTGGTTGCTGTAAGAACTAAATTGAGGTCTACACAACATAAACATCATCAACATCTTGGTGATGAAGATTAGACAGTTACTTAACACATCAGAAGATTTAAATTTGTATTTATAGAAATACTTCAGTTGAGGAAATAACAGGTCTCATACTGAATGTATTAAAACAAAATGGATAAAATTTTCAAACTAGATAGGAGGCTTCTAAATGAATAGCTAAAAGGAAGGTCTGCCCCAAAATCATTAATTGGTATAGGATTCAGAATTTCACTAAGAACCTATATATCTATATAAATCCTTGATACAAGTTTTTCAAATATGGAAATTTTGAAAAAGAGAATGAACTGGCATTTTTGTTGAAGGAGATGACACTTCAAGTTGCATCTCAAAATTAAAGGTTAAGAAACTCACACTCTTACCTAATTTTACCTGGAACCAAAGCCAAGTCAGCAATGTAATGAAGGGCTATTTTGAATTCTCCTGGGCAGTGAAGAACTCTTCATTAAAATATAGGAAGTAAAAGTACACTGTTTCTAGCCTAACTCCCTGACCATGGAAATGCAGGACTCTGTAAAGATTTAAAAGTGAGGACAAGATGAATTTTGTCTCTCACAAGATTTTAAGCATCAGGACAATTCAGACTTTATAATACCAGCAATTTACATGTATTTAATGTAATCTAATGTATATTGTTCTCACTGTGGCTTTTTTTTCTCAGTATCTACGTATTTGAAGTGATCTGTCCTTCAAAACACAGTAGTATAAAAACTCATTTCAATTTTTCCAAGCACTGTTGAGATGAAAAATAGTCTGTAGAAGAGTTTGAATGATAAAAGCAAGTTTTTCCCATGCTTCACAGAGAGCCCTAAGAGGGATACCTATGAAAATTTAAAGATTTAATTACAGTGTCAACATAAATAATGTTAACCATTTGCTTTTATTAAAATATTTTAGATACAAAACACTGTAGCCTTATTTCAACTGGGACAGGCAATCTGTTAAAAAAAAAACAAACCACAAAACCCAACACAGGATTTACTGTTCTCCCACTGCAGTATACTGCAATTTTATTAGAGTGAAAGAAAGTGGATATTTCCTTTTATATAGCAAGGTTCCATTATATGTCCTCTCTGATCTATGTACCTTTACATCACAACCTTTGCCTTTTAATCTAAAATTTCTTCACTGAGAGCACAAACCATTCGGTAGTTCTTTATTTTCAGTTATGTCTTAGTCCTGGTTTAGTAGCAGTGCTCAACCATTTGTGACAGATATACTGCAGAATCTTTATTAAGTCCATCTGTTCAAATGCCTTATGAGAAGCCGTTGCTTTAATAAAGTCGTTGTTGGGAAGACAATGAACACAAATTAAAGGAAAACAAGTTTTAATAAATACTTATTACTTTTTCTTTTCCACAATACTATATTTTTCTGTTAACATAAAGAATAAGTATTTTTAAATCAAAATGGGCTGTGTACAAATGAGACATGTAAACTAGTGACCTTTATTAATGGAATGGACAAGGAAATATATAAAAGGATTTATCACTTTTTTTTTTGTTAACTTCTATTTAAACACATTTTACGTAGTCCTGCAAACACTATAGTTATAAAAAATGTTACCAAAATGAAGTCATATTACTGAACTGAGAATGCCATGTGCTCAACCAATATTGATGGGAATTTCTGATCCTAAAATTACATAAATGAGAAAATGCTCCCACTATTCATGATCATAAAGTATTTTGCAGCTACAAAATCAAACTCTGTTTTCTTATTGAGGACTTTCACACCAACAAGTGAAGAAAAATACAGCAGGATCGACCTGAATAAGGCACAGCAAGGATTAGAAAGGGTTTTGTGACTAAAGCTATGCACCTCACCTCTACTCTATGCACCAGCAATGACTCAGTTCTGGAAAATAATGTGCATACTTTTATTAATAGATATAAAATTCACAGTAAGACTAAATTATTAATTGAAGTTCTAAATTCATAAGGCCTGTTAAATCCTAGTAACCAAGAAAACTGTGGAATACAAAGCATTCAAAGACAGAATAATAAAGAGCAAGTAACCAACACAGAAAGTTACTCAAAATATAACAAGAAGAACAGCCTGTGAACAGTAACCAGCATAAGGATGATTTTAGAAATGCAACAAAGTTTGCCAAAATTTAAAAATGTATGGCATGAAAAATTAACCTAATATATCAAAGCTCTGAATGAATAATGCTCATAGAAAATTAAAAAATAGGCTTGTGGGAGAAAAGTATTAGCTGAGAGACCTTACACACTATTCACCTGCAAAAAGTTATACAGTGTCTTCACGAGGAATGATGTAAGGAACTGTTCTAGAGCAAATATTGAAACCTGATGCTAAAAGAGATTAAGAGAAGCACAGTGTATAATAACTATCAAAAAGTACAGTGGTCATTTCAATAAAATCTTGCCTGTAACAGCAAAGAAAGGCACAAATCCACAACATGTATATGTGCATTCAACAAGTGCTTTGGATATTAAATTTCCTTTTTAAATGATAGTTTTGATGCCACATGCTGGCACTTAGAGTGCTACTGTGGAAAACACCACATAATGACAATTTGTGAGCTAATCAAAATTGCCTACAAGATTGGAAGAAAAGCCATTTGTGAAGGCAGAAATACAAATACCAGGTACAATTAGAATCTCTCTGTTATCTTCTGTCCCTAAAAAGCATTATAGAATAGCAACAGAATAGTGGATGGAGAGAAGTTGTTAAGAGAGGCACACTGGAAATAAAGGGTTTGTGAACACAGCTCTTTTGCACAATACAATATGGCAGGCTGCCCTGAAAAGACTGAGTAGGCCAGTTTTCCTCACAGATGTAAGAACTATTTCCTGTTCTGGGATTAAAATAATTAAAAATATCTTTAAGGAAATATAAAATTGCATAAAAGCAGAAATATGCACAAGCAATCTATGAAATGCCAAAAAACACACAGTACTCCACATTGAGTACTACCATAATGCCAGCTCTAACCAGAGCTGTCTCCACATGTGTCTTAGTTTCTAGGTTTGTTTTGCATTATCTAAAATAATAGACTCTTTGCTTACAAAGCTGGTAGAAATGACACCACTAGTAGCATCTAAAAGTTATTTATGTTAGAAGAGACAGACTTTAAAAATTAGAATATTACCTACACTTAGAAACAGCTTCTCAGACTTTCTATATTATGAGATTTATACTTGGTCCATTTCTGATAATGAAACAGTTTTTTCAAACTTCACATGTAAAACAGAAGAATTTTATCCCTTCTAATGTTCTTTGAGCTAGTTTTTAAAGGAATGTCTGGAGGTAAAATACTTTTCATATTCTAGCCTTTAAGGTGGGCTGCAGCTCCAAATAAATGCTGCATGAACTGGCCTCCTCTTGATAATTTAACATTAGCATTTTCACCACATGCCACCGAATCAACTGATTTCTCACATCCATAGGTCTAGTTAAACTAAACCCCTTTTCAGTGTTTGAGTGATCTCAGTGTGGAATTAACAAAACAGCAAGTTGATGCTGAAAAGGCATGCCCTGGGAGCCAGCAGCAGTAGCAAGCTCATCACGAGGCAGAAGCACACTTACTGAGGCTGTGGAAGAGCCAAGGTCAGGACAAAAATAAAAAAGAGAAATACATGCAGTAAGAGATTAGTTCCTGGGGCTGTTCCTTTCTTTGCAGATTGCGAAAATTCTTTGTAGGTGTAGCTCTGGGGATTTATATAGAGAAGACATTTCATTTTCTTTCTCTTTTTTTGCTTCTGCCAGAATCTTTGTGAGCTCTGCACTCAAATAAAAACCTTAGTTGTACAGAATGGATTAACATAGGATTACAAGAAGAGGATTATTTTTCTGGATCGGCTCATTTCTCTATAAAAGTGCATATTCCAATATTACATTTCACATATTCAGCATAATTCCTTTGTACAGAGCCATATGTTAATATAGCTGTCAGAAGAAAGTAATTTTTTTTAAAAATTAACTGAGATTTGTGAAGAATTCAAAGGAGATTTACTTGGTTTATAGAGAAACTTAATAGGGCTATTCATTAAAACTCTAGAACAATTTAGGCTTTAAATATGCCATTACATTGTGCACACTTTGGATTTGCAGATGGCTTTTTACATTCTGTATTACCTGGCTTTATATTTCTTCTTTTTTCTCCTTCACATATTTTGTGCCCTCTGACATTCTTGTGAAATAGAAATTCCAGCACAAAATATCATGGACTCTTCCTTTTCTGTCATCCTAAGAACACTGTTTTTCTGAGCTTTACTAGTCACCACCATTTGGTGATCTGAAAGGTCTGATCTTGCTCCTACTGAAGTCAGTTCAAAAACTTCAAGTAGCAGCTAAACAGGCTTCACATCTCTCTGTACATCCTTTAATACAGAATATTCCAAAAATAATCCAGTTTAAAAAGTAACTTCCTCAGTGTTAAGGGTCCCGGAAAATATTGCAAGTGAAATAATTACAATGTTTCTGCATGTTTAAACTCATTTGAACATAATGAACTTTGAATTCTGATTCTCACCTGAGACATGTAATAAGCTACATAGCAGAAATGGCTAGTATTGCAGTTTGCCTACAAGGAACCACACTGAGTCAGACTCTTAAGCGGTACTGCTAGTCCAAACACTGGTATCTGAAACAGAGAGGCTATTACTGCTTTGAAATACCACCTTGCATTTTATAACTACTTATCTGATAAATTACCAAATTTTAAAAAAATTGAACATGGTGTTTCTCATTTGATTCTCCAGAAACAAATCTGAGAACTTGCAAAGATCAACAAATAGCTAGACACTAGAACAGGCTGCCCAGAGAAGTTGTGCATGCTCCATCCCTGGAAGTGTCCAAGGCCAGGTTGGATGGGTCTTCGAGGAACCTGTTCTAATGGAAGGTCTCCTTATCCATGGCAGGGGAATTGAAGTCAGATAATATTTAAGGTCACTTCCAGCTTATGATTCCACAAAATACTAAATTGTAACAGAAGATTTCATAGGATCAAGTCATCTTTTCTGTTTCTGTAAGCACATAGAGCTGAAGCTGGAATGATCCTAGCTTGGGGTGAACTTTTCCTTTTTCTAGGCAAAAGAGCTATTAATATAGATAGTCTTCTAGGAACAGGTTCACTCAGTTATAAAGGAAAGAAAGAATCAGTCACTGAAATAAAAGTCTTATGGAAAGTTCCTACCATTCAGTCTTTCCCATCTCTACTGTACAACAAGTGTGCAAAAGTGATGACCAAGAGTTAAAAAAACTAGAGGGATTCATGTAAGCACCCCATGTCATACACATCTCCTCATCATTTAAACTGTCTCATCCCTTTTTTTTGTTGAAAGGTATTACAATAAAAGAAAATAGTTTTTGTGACAGTGAAGAAAAAATTAGATGTTTTTTCTCTGAAATTGGCTTTTGCTAAGTTCCTTTTGACTCTTATCCTAATTTGCAATGTTGCATTCAGATTTGCTCATACTTGAGCTCATCAGTCAGTGATGCCCAAAGCCACCAAAGCCCTTGAGTGTGAGGGGGGGAATACTCTTCTTGTCCTGGTTTGAGTGGATTAATTCTTGAGAAAGCTACAATTTTATATAATATCTGAATCTCTAAAAATATTTACTTCATAGTTACACAAGTCTCAACGTTTCAGCATTTTCGACCTAGCCAGATGTAGGGTTAAGGAGGAGTGAGATCAAGGTAATTGACCTAAGCTGGCCAACAGGATTATTGCGCATCTTGAACACAATATCCAATAAAACTTAGAAAGCTTTTCAAGCAGATTTTTATTTTCTATGATGACTGTGATCCTGAGAACACCTGGACCCCTGAGACCTTCCTTTTCACCAAAAAATGTAGTGGTCCTAAGAGTTTGACCTTTGCTGTCCACTGCTGGGAGAGCACCGGTTACTACTGGTAGAATTGGCTGAGTACAATCTCTGTATATTTTATATTGATATTATTTCTGTAATTCTTTAGTAATTCTGTGCCTTAAAAAGTTTTTGCAATTAATAAGGATCAGTATGTGCAATGAAGATTTAAAGTTTTCATGTAGGTTTCTTTTTGATGTGAATTATTCTTACAGGATAAACAAAAAAACCTTATGTGTGACAGATATGAAGAAAAAGACTGTGTGGTTTTAAAGGTAAAATATCAAGGTTTTTCATCAGGGCTGCTGTAGCAGTTTTATACATACTGCAAACACCAGGCTTGGAAATAGGTCAGACCATTATATTTTCTCCTGTTGCACCACTGTTCCTCAGTTCTAAGTAGGGGAGATTCTTCCAGTAATAAGAATAATACTATCTTTTACATTTCGGTCCATGCTGTCCATGTAGAGATTAGTGTATAACTGTGGCTGACCATTAGAATGATGGACATGTGAGTCTGCTAAGATCTGAACTGAGAAAAACAACTAATTTCATAGACCCTTGGTAGAGAAACTCAGTATTCTTAAATTTCCATTTTGCACTTTTCCTTTTTTATGTGCCAAAAGACCAGCAAAATAAAATTTAAAAACTTAAGTGACAATACATGTTATATTAATGATTATATCAGAGACTTAAGTGGGTCATACTTAATACAGGCTGGCTGTAAGAAGAAGACTGCACCTGAGCCTATCTCATGGTCCATGCCTGGATAGCTAAACCAGAGAAATTAAAATATTTATCTCTTTTTATTAAACTTCTGTCTTACTTCAGCTAGCCAGGTGGTTCAGGTTTTTTAAAAAAAAAAAAAAGTCCTTATTTAGGAATAGATTCTGTGCAAAAGAAAGAAAGACATGCTGTATATTTCTAATTTAACTATATTTTTAGAGGATCCATGGCAGAGGAGCTGTGGAGGTCCATGTGCTGGTAAGGAGATGGTGGTGTGCATCAAAGCAACAGTGCTCAACCTAGCACATTTCAACATGCTTCAGGTTGCTACTAAATAGGAACTATTCTGCTTAAATTTTATATCCTCACTCAAACAAATCCCCATAATCCAAAAGAAGGATTTAATCCTGTCCATGTTTCTAATTTGGCTGTCTGGGACTCAAAATATAATTATGTCTGTTTTTCATTTACAGTGACAGTTATGAGATCTGCTGCAACAGTTAAAGAACAAGTTTAGGAGGGAATCTTTATAAAAAATATCATTCAAAATGTACCCCTAGTCAAGATCTTCCCAAAACACTCATAAGGAGTCAGGAATTTTAAATGATACTTCCTTTTCACTGAAAGAGTATATATCCTAAAGCAAACTTACTGTTTCTTTTCTCTCATTCTGACAATACAGATAACTGAGGTAATAAGGGAACATTTGCAGCAGATTTTTTTTTTAGTCTCTGTTTAGTGTCTTTCATCCAGTTACCTTTATACTTAGTGGAATTTAGACCCAGCGTCAAAAATGGAAAGGCTATATAAGTTCTCAAAGTGAGCTCTTTCATGCTTACTTTTCAAGATATGCATATGTTGCATTCTGGTTAAAAAAAATACTATGAAAAAAAATTCTTTCATCATTTAGGTTGATTGTTTTTATATACCTAATAAGTAATGGAAAAGATTTGAAGATAACAATTTTAAGATTTTTTATGATATGCAAAATTAACTTTCTGGAAACACATTTTCATTGCTTTGGAGATGCAGCAGCATTTGACTTGCTTATTTTTATAATTTATAGGTTAAGAAGAAGAGCACTTTGATTTATTAAGTGCAATGGAATTATGAGACTGAGTCAAGTGTCAGGTAATATTAAAAAAATCTTTTAGAACCAAGTGTAAAATCTTGCTCCTTAGTTAAATGTCAGGTAGAATTTTGGTCCTACAGAAGTACCAATTGTAGTAAAAAGTAAGTAGCATACTGAAAAAAGCAATTTCTACTGTTTTTTGCATGTGCAGAGATTTCCACAGAGATTATTCATGTGATTCTGCAACACAAGTACCTAGAAGGTCCAGTCCTCCTATTACAAGAAAGTTAATACTAGCAGCTCTGATTCAAATTAGTAAGGAGAATGACAAGGCTCTTTTGGACTAGTTTTATCTTCCCTGGAAAAATCTTTTCTATATAGGCCCATATGGAAAGATTCAATGCAGAGAGTGGGTGTGCAAGTGGCACACTTTTTGCAAGCATTTTACACTGTGTGTATTGACACAGTAATAGAGTTAAAGCTATAGCAACTTATTCAAAAATCAAATCCTTGTTATAGGATTTTTACAGTTGTGCCAGAAACAACTTGAAAATACTGCTATTCACACTGCAGATGTAAAAAGTACTTGCAAGTGTTCATGTCCCTTATAAAACATAACAAATTACTTATTACTGTAATAATAAGCTCTGCTGTACTGAGGCATGATACTAGGTTACCTTAATAATGCAGAGTAATTGTGATCACTGCAGGAAAGTGGTGTTAGTATTTATTTTCAAAGATTTCAAGTGTTAATAAAAACCCTTCTATAATTTTGAACACAAGTAAGAAATTCAAGATAAGTAGAAGGCAAATACTACATATTAACAAGCAGCGCTTTTTTAAAAAAACATTTATTAGAAATAAATCTACTATTTTGTGTACTCTGAAACTTGCTACGGTTATATCTTCAGAGAAAATCAGTAAGAAAAACTTTTAACTGGTGAGGCAAAACCAGAAGAATTATAAATGAAAATTTAAATCCTGAACTTTTTCTCATATTTCATATTTACAGAATTGTTTCTGTATTTACAAGGAAGATGTACTTACCATAAAATGTGTGATTGGGTAAGTTGTTCTCACCCTTCCCTCCTCTCCCCCTGTCCCTTCTTTTTAATCTTGTATCTCAATGTGGGTAAGGAACACAGGCAACAGTAAGAAGAAAGTAGATCACAAGATAAATCAGAGATCATAAAGCCATAAATAGATTGTCTCAAACCAGATAGTGTAAGCTGCAGGAATTATTACTTGATGAACTTTACAAAAGATACAACTGAAGTTGTAGATGAAGACTATACTGTTTCTCAGGTGAAACTTTGTGAATGGACTGAGAGAGGCATGCCAAATGCAGCCTGAGTGAAAATGAATACAAAAGCAACCTTAGCCTGGTGAGGCTGCAGCTGAGGGCAATTTCAAAGCTGCACAGCAGAAGAGAAATCGTCTGAAAAAAAAGAATACGGCAATGGAGAAAGAAACACTCAGACAAAGGGCAGTCCAGCTTGTTTTAATGAGCATAACCATATGAGAAATTTCAGCAGTGCATTAACTGTACCCCTAGATGAGTAAAGATGTAAAAGATCAGGCCAAAGTAAAACAATTCAAATGACTGTTTGCTAATACAAAGAGTTAAGTACTGGAAAACAGCTGGGATGCAGCTGGCTAAATTAATCTATTTTTTAGGAAGGATGGAACTAAGATCAAAGATGGTAGTATAGTACTGCATACTTGTAAAAAAAAACCCCGATTACATTCAGATAACTTTCCCTTTAGATTAAAAAAAAACCAAAACCACTTCACCGGAATACTGTATTCCCTGTATCTTGCATCAGGGCTGATTAAATTTTTTGCTTAAGTTTAGTCACATGTTGGTATGAGATATATAACATTGAGTCACTTTTTATAATTCTTACTAACTTCTTAGTCTTTATCTTCTAATCTGTACCAATCCCCAATATTAATTCTCATATTTGCCTGGATATGTAATCAATTCTTAAATCAATTAGTCACTCCTACAGTTATGCTGATGGTGGAAGATGCTGTGAAAGAATGTACAGCATTTGGTTGAGGAAAGCTGAGATAACCTCATTTCAAATTGTCAGCCAAGACAGAAGAAGATCAAAACTTAAGCATCTGTGTTTTAGTATGGCAGGCAGGAAAATTAGGAAGAAATTTAATAAAGGTGGCAGAAGAATACGAAGATTTGAATGCGGAGGCAATGAATTTCAATAAAAATGAAGTATGTAGAGTCCTCAGAAAGAAAGGGAAAATCAGAAAACTGAGAGTTTGCTCAGATAAGTAATCAGAAAAGATAGAACTTTAAGAGCAAGTGAAAATAATAATAAAGAAAAAAGATAGCTGAGTTACATAAATAAATGTCTGAAATACAAATGGCCATAAGCTTATTTGTACTGCAATTTTCTAAGGAATTTAAGATAGCATGAAATTAGTGATGTGGAGATGGCATAAAGAAAACTACTGCATTGAACACAGGAGCAAATTTTCTTTGAAAAAACTGAAGAGGAAGAAAATCCCTAAACTAGGATATTTTTAGAATTCAGGTAGCAAATTTTCAATTAGTCATTCCATGTAGAGACTGTAACCTGTGACTAATGAATAGAAAGCCAACTACTGTTCTCGCTGCCAGAAGGAAAAAAGATAAACTAAATACCTCAGCTACAAGATTGGTTGACTGCTGTTCAGAAGCAAATCAGAAATGTACTGGTAAAGAAAAGGTAATCGTACATGGAGGGAAGCAGACTAAAATCAACATGGGTTTATCAAAAGTAAGAATGTGCCTTTGTTATCTGATGCACTTCTCAGGCAAATGCAGTGCATTCATGCTAATTCATCTAAATTCATGAAGAGCCTTTAATATGAAGCCTTCAAAGGAAATTATTATTTAATGTAGAAAAGATAAAGTTTTAGAGATAGGATGCAAAATGTATAAAGAATAGAACAGCAGCAAAAAAATACCCCAATAAACAGAAAACGCCACTAACAAACTAGAACACAAACAGCAAACATCAAAAAAGGAATTTTGTTGAATGATAGGTTATCAGAAAAGAGATACAAAAGATGTTTAATAGCAGATCTTGGGACTGATCTCATTTGTTGCTTTCACTGCTACAAGAAATTATGGTAATGAAAGATTTCAGAAGCAGTATCACTGAAGACTGTATTAATGTCCTTCAGAACAGAAAACAGATGAACTGTAAATGTACAAGCTGTAAGTCCAGACACTTAGAGTATAATAAGAAGAATGTTTGTCCTAAAATGAGAAAGGCTATATTTGTTGAACCTACTATTGCAGGTTATCCTTGTGAGTGGATCAAAGGAAAACAAATTAGTGTCTAACGTGCAAGTACTGTTAAGTCTTGCCCACAAAGCACTGAAAATACCTCACAGATAACTATTTATAGATGTCTGATACATATTTTAAAATACAAGATTTGGTATGCAGAATAGCTTTGGGGCTTATTAGAGGAAAAATCATCACATTAAAACAATTTAATTTTTTTCATGCTAGTAAAACTAAAGCTGAAATGATGATAGTAATTTAACATGATTAGAGACCAGTTTGTGTTACTTTTTTGTATTCAGTAAGAGCCAGCTTCCATTGATCTCTGTAAGTACTCTATAATTCAGTGAGTTGTACCAAGAATCTTCTTGAATGATAAAGAAGTATATTGTGGTTAGTATGCTTAGATAGGTTATTAGCAGTGTTCTAACAATCAGTGGCTGAAAGTGCTTGAAAATTTCATCAACTTGGAGAGGCAAAGCATTTTGAGATTGAATTTTACAAGTTCATGAACAATAAAGGAGTATTAACTGAGAATATGAACATATGACTGTCCTTACAAGGTTCAGAATTTCATTCACACTAGCACAGTCCTGACAACTTTGTAATTTTAGGATGACTCTTTAAGGTTTTCCTAGAAATCCAATTTCTGGAATCATGAAGCAGCAACCACGAAGTAATAAACATGAAGAAAATATGTGTAAGTGAAGAACAAAATTTTGTTATCTTTTAACTGTGAATCTGAAACTGTAACTCCTGGTAAGTTATCAGCACAGGTTGCCCACCAATGATACAAGTACGGAAGATCTAGATAAAAAGATGAAAAATTATGACAAAATAATAGTAACATATTTAGTTTGCTCTTAACGTAGTTTCAAGGACACTTAATTAACATTTCAGGTTGATGCAAAAGAAAACGAAACAAAAAAAGAAACCTTATTTTTCTAGTCATTATAAAACTAGAAGTGAATTACACGAATCTGAATTCTGCCCCAGATCTTTGTCTATAGTCACTACTAAACAGTGATCAAAAACATCTTTTACAGGGGAAAACTGTAGTCTGCACCTACTTTCAAAACCAGCATGGATTCCAACACACATATAAATAATATTTCAAGTCATAGAAATTTAAAACTTCTCATATAGGTGCATATGGCCTATGTGCCCACAAGTGCCTGAAATGTACATTGAATCTTAAATCCCACCAGCATTATAGAAAACATTTATATGTATGATACAGGAATAATTTGCTATGCTGAAGTATATCTCTGTTTCTTCTACATTTCAGCTTTGCTCTTAGCAAATGCACAAGGTTCAAATCCTCCAAATAATTTTACTAGTGCAATTATTTTAAATAGTTGGTTCATCAAGACGTCTACTGCTGCTCTAAAGAAATTAAACAATAGATTTCAAAATGCGGAAGTGTTTTGACAATAAGTAATCTCATTAGTTTTGTCTTTTTTACCTCTTTGATCAACAGTGGAAAAATTCCAAACATCCCACGACTCCCAGGATAAGATACCAATCCAGCCAATGCAAAAGCAGAAGAAAAAATAAGCTTAGGATTAACTCTACTGTGTCTTTTTACCATTTGATATGAAGGAAAAAGGCTAATGCCTATATGTATCACAGACTAATAAAATGACTAAGGTTGGAAAAGGATTCTTGGGATCATACTGTCTAATTACTCCTGATGAAGCAGAAACACTTAAATCTGGTTGTTCAAGATCATGCCCAGGCAGCTTTTGAATACCTCCAAGGAGACAAACTTTATAAGATCTCTGAGCAACCTGTGCCAGTGTTCAATCACCCTCAAAATATTAAAGTGTTTCCCAATGTTCAGAAGAAACCTCCTGTGTTTAAGTTTAGGGTCACTGACTTACCTTCCTAAAGATCCTGTGTTTTTCTGTTGCAACATATCAGTGATGACAGCCATCCCACCACATCTCTATGATCCCAACAAGATCACTCTATGTTACTGGTATTACCAGGATTGCCTTTAGGATAAGTTACACAGTTGAATTAAAAAAAGAACAACCCCATGTATCACTATTAGTTGGGGAATGACCTGTTAGAGAGAAATGTAAGGGAAAGGGACCTGGGGGTCCTGGTGGACAGCTGGATGACCATGAGCAGCAATGTGCTCTTGTGGCCAAGAAGGCCAATGGCATCCTGGGGTGTATTAGAAGGTGGGTGGTCAGTAGGTCAAGAGAGGTTTTCCCCCACCTCTACTCTGCCTGCCCTGGTGAGACCACATCTGAAATAGTGTCCAGCTCTGGGGCCCTCAGTTCAAGAAGGACAAGGAACTAATTTAGAGAGTCCATTGCAGAACCACGAAGATGATTAGGGATTGGAGCCTCTCCCTTCTGAGCAAAGGCTGAAGGAGATGGGTCTCTTTAGCTCTGGGAAAGGGAGGGTAAGGGGTGGCTTCTTTAATGTCTATAAATATGCAAAGGATGAGTGTCAGGAGGATAGAGCCAGGCTCTTCTCAGTGACATCCAGTAACAGGACATGGGGTAATGGGTGGAAGGTGGAAAACAGGACGTTCCACAGAAATATAAGAAAAAACTTTTTCATGGTGAACATGACAGTACACTGCCCAGAGAGGTTGCGGAGTCTCCTTTTCTGGAGACATTCAAAACTCACCAGTACACCTTCCTGTGTGACCTGATCTGGGTGTCCCTGCTCTGTCAGGGAGATTGGATCAGTTGATCTCTTGAAGTCCCTTCCAATCCCTGACATTCTGTGACTCCATTATTCTGTGATTACTGTGTCTGGTGACTGTTCCTTTTAAAGAGGGTAACACCATGTGGAATCTCAAAGAGGGAAAACATGCACTTGAATAAAGTCATATTGATTGCATGAATTCTTCCTTTTAATAAACTACATCTTCATTGCAAGAGGCTTTGTACAAAAACACCGTGTTTAAACTAGACACACTTGAGAAACTGGCTAGCATGAAACTCACATATCACCACGTTGCATGTGGCATTATGCTCTGAAACCATATACGTGGCACAAAACCTCATTTTGCTATACAACACCTGAGAAAAATTCAGTTCAGCCTCTCCCTGAAACTGATAATAGTTCATGATTTGCACGTTGGTCAAAGATGATACAATTATAATAATGAATATTTTGTCATTCTTCTCTGCCTGGAAATCATTTTATTTTTGTACATTTTTCTCTCTGCAACACCTTTCTATCTTCTGCAATCATTTAAAAATCAGAGCTGTGTCAAATTGCAGGTCTCATTTTCCTTGTCTGGGATTTTAACAGAATGCTGTATCAAATTCTCACTTGAGATGTGGTTTGTGGACAAAAGCTCAGAAGGAGCTTGTAGCCTGTTTTCCTTTCTGTTCCTTGTGTTTTTATTTTTCTTTGATTTTTTACTTAATTTGGATTATGAAAAAGAAGAAAATATCCTGGTTACTGTTTCTAGACAGGAAGACAGAAAATCTACCAATACACAGTGCCAATAAATACAAATCAGATTGCTCACTTCAAGCTAGTTATTTATGATTTACATCCTCAGTCACCAAGAAATAACCAAAAATAAGTTGCACAATGCACCATTATTTGAAGTGAGCAATGTCTGTGTTTCTGACCTATCTATCACAATGAATTTAAAGGTTATTATAACTGGAATCAGATTACTATCTACCTTTTTTTCATTCCTTGAGCATGATGTCGAATGTACAGCCACTTGTACTTTAGAGACAACTATTCCCTTATGTTGGTTTTTTGTTCACATGCATATGAAGATGCTCCCCTACCCACGGGGTCAGGCTCTCCTTGTAATCAGAGGCCAGACTTCTATAGCATTATATAACAGAGAAGTGGTCTCCCAGGTATTGCCCTGTTTGATGGTTCAGTGCAGCACAGGTATTGCCCTGTTTGATGGTTCAGTGCAGCATCTTTGTAACATAAACCTTAACGTAGTATGTAAAGATGTAATTCGCCATTACTATATTAAGGCAAATCTCCGGATCAGTGATCAGAGTAAAGCCATAAACGAGAGGAAAGACTGCTCAAATCTCTATGATTCACTTGACTCTACAGACACAGAAATATTGGTGAGCCTTCAGCATACAGTTTCTTAGTTCTTACCCTTCAAAGGCACCTGTTTTTTTTTTTTAAATTACAGTGCGTGTGTGTGTGCTCTTTTCAAGAAATTTTGCATCTACATATTTTGTTCCCTTGATTAGATGAGAGCAGGAAGTTAGAAAGTTGCTTTTAAGTAACTTGTGAGAAAACAAGTAACTTATTAATGTCTGTAATTTCCCACATTCCCATGGTATGCATAGTATTCCCACAGTAACACAACTCCCTAAGTAGTTTCTAAGTTCTGCTCTCCAATAACTGCCTGTAAACTAAACAACACTCTAAACCTATTCCAAACTATTTGTAGCTATTAACTATTTACTTGAACTAGATCACTCTTAGCAGAAAGCTAGTTAAAATAGTTTCATATATTTGAAAGGTACGAAAAATTGTTTGAGACATTACTATGTATTCTTAAGAAATGAAATCCATGGAATGTATATCACTGTAATTAGCACAGAGCAAACTGAAAGATAAGGAGGTGGGATTTGCTGTATTCTGCATTACCCTGATCTGAATGAGCAACAGAATGCACAAATATCCAAGAATTATTTTGGGAGAATATAAGCTAGCTAGATAACTAAATCAATAAAATATTGCAACCACACTGGCAACTAGAAGTCATTAAATGTATCTAATAATAGTTTAATTACCTAGTGGCATAGTTGAAAGCAAAAATTTTATGACTCACAGCTTTTGAGTAATGTCAGTGAAGACACAGGAGATGTTTTTTAATAACAGTGTAGGCTTTTAAAACTAAGAGATTCCTGGAGTTACATCCTAGGACTGGACAATTTATGATTATTTCAAACTATCCAGCAGTAACTATTTGAAAATATATGAAGTGAAATTTATCTGCTCTGAGAAGATTTTAGGCATCTGGGGTTTGCATTCTCTCTGGAGTAAGGCATCAAAATTGCATACACACAGAAACTAAGCAGTTGCCTCAGGCGATTGTAGTCTAATCTTCCTTCTTCTGTCTTGCTTCACCCTTCCTTCCCCCAACACTTCATCTGTATTTTATGTTATAATAGATTTTGGAATAGGGTAAAAAGCTCATCTCATAACAAAAAAATTCCATCAATTTTACAATTTCTGCTACGTTATCTACACACCTTGAAAACTTAGTGGAAAGAATGTAAGGAAAGTTACAAAAAGTAATAAATGCATTTGAGTACACAGATATTTTGAAGTAATGGAGGGTTGGCAGGAATGCCTGCAAGACAGAATTGTTGTTTTAAGTATCTCTAGCCATGTATGAAAGTGCTTCTGGTATCTCAAGTAATGCTCAAGAAAGATTTCATATTGTGTTTCAAACATGCTTTGTCTAATCATGTTTTCAAGTCTTTCACATCACCCAGAGTATCATGCATTAGGACCATCCTAAAAGTGACATCAAGAAAGTGTATGAGTTAAATTGAAACTCCCAAGAAAAATGGCATTGAATCTTTTGGAAAAATATAACTTAAATATTCAGGTTTTTGCTTATGATGCTTTTGATCAAGACTGAAGACATTTTTCTAGTTCTATTTACTTGGTAAGTGACTAGGCAGGTAAAAGCAGAAAATATCTAATGCATCATGAAAAAAAGTACCCTCAATCAAATAAGAACAGCTAGAAGTTAGAATCCATCAAATAAAAAAAAGCTATATGAGAAAGAAGTGTTTTTGGATTATAAATCATAGAAAAAAAAAGTAGACATGGAAAATTGAATTACTGCTTCATAAACAAAACCCTTTTCTGGAAAACATAGCTCTCTGTATAACCCACATTCATATCACCACCTGATTATACCTGATCAGCAGTCTTTTAGATGTGATTTATATACAGGTTTTTTCCAGAAAAGGAAAAACTCTAATTATTCTAATAGCAACCAAGTAATGTAACTGGAAGTTATCCTTCCTTGGCTATATTCTCCAAGATAAACTCTGAGCCATGAGAAATTCTGTGCTATTAAAAATCAAATAAATCAAAAGAAAAGCACCCATTTTTTCTTTTTTTGTCTTGTTTTAGGTTTTGATATATTTATTTAAGTATTTACTTTCTCTTAATGATACCTTTTCCTCCTCAGTGAAGATTGTGTGCCTATGGGGAAATTACTCTTAGAACCAGTAGTCTAGTGTTTAATGATATTTCAATGCTAAGTGGTAGGGATTCTTGGTCAGATATGAGATCAGATATTGGACATCATTTTTCTGAGACCTTCTATAGCCTGACAAATTTGAAATTATATAAATATTTATCAGGTAGTTAACAGCTGCCATGGTTTAGGACTACATTAGCTAGTCATACTATCATTCTAACTCATTGAATTGAGATTCAGTATTTTCAGCGTTAAACTACCCTTCAAGTCATTTTTGCATTGTACAGTGAAACACAGATTGAACTCTATGCTAAAACTAATTCAAGCTGGGGAAGTCTACATTGGTACTAGTGAACTGGGATTCCTATAGCAACAAAACTCCACTGGCTAGTTATACTTGTCTCTCATGTTTAATTAACTAAGGCAAAGCACAATGCTGCTGTTAACTTCCAATTACAGACACAGTTCATGTCAAGAGATGCTAGGTTGGGACTTCCTATTGTATTGTATGGCCAATATAGTAATAGAAAAACACAGTAAAACAACAAAATGCAACAAACAGCTGTTCTGTAAATATATGTGAGTGTATTGTACCCAAAAAATGTCTTCCTCAAACCCAAGAAATAATAATGTGAAATAAAACTAATTCTTCATTAAACACAGAGTTATCATAAGTTTACTTAAAAATTTAATTAAGATTGTGATTTTTTTCAAATACCTTAACTTAAACTCCTTGCAAGTGAGGAAAAAGAAATGCCAAAATTGAAATTATTTTCAGAAGCTAAAATGTTTTAATGACTATGCCTTCATTCAATTTTTAGAAACAACTGCTTGCTTTTTATTGAAATAATTCTTGCTCTACTAAGAAATTTCGATTTAATATAATTATTTTTTATATCTTGATATATTTAGTGTTTGAATTTGTCTATTTCCTTTAATTAAACTGCACACTACAGAAGAAAATACAGACTATTTTCTGAATAGTAATTATGCCTCACTTGAAGTCTCCTAGGTCATTAAAATATGATTAACCAAAGACTTTTCTTAGGTGGAATTAATAATACACATCAAACACACAGATCCATTTCAAAAGTCTACAATGATTACCTTCTTGGGGTTTAGTTAATGAGAAAAAAATCTATCTCTGTTGGTTTAGTGACATGGGTGAATGGTTCAATTCCCAAAGATGACAAACAGAATTCAAAACACCTGGACAAGCAAATTAGCCACCTCATATGGAAGGGCCTACAAACTATTAAAAAGAATACAAGTGTTGCTGTTGAGTACATAACATGAAGCCTTCTCTTCCTTAATTATTTTTATCAGATTACTTTAAATTAGCCCTGTGCTGTGTCTTATTAAAAAAGAAAAGAACCTTGTCTCCATGGTGATAAATCTGTTTTACCAATTTGCAATAAAAGAATTTACTAAAACATTAACAAAAATGGATTTCCATTTTAGTTTAGATGCAAGCAAGCATCAGATAAAGCTGCCTGTGAAGAAACTGGACATGCAACATTACATCACTTATTTAGTATTGCCAAATTTTTCTTTTGGGACTAGCCATAATTCCATTTAGAAAAAATGTTGTAATCATCATTTTCAATCTGCATGTGGGTTTAAGGAGCATATTTTTATAATAATATTTAATTCACTTCATCAGAAAATAGGCAAATATTATATTACTCAGTGTCCAGGGAAACTGTTCATCCAGAAATGGTCTGAAATGATCTTGCCTCCAGAGACATCAACCACGGGAACACATAAAACAGCTCAAGTGATGTGATGGCATATTCTGAACTATTTCATAAAATTCTGGTGTTGTCTTTGTATCATAGAATAGTTTGTGTTGGAAGGAACCTTAAAGATCATCGAGTTCCAACCCCCCTGCCATAGACAGGGACACCTCCCACTAGATCAGACGCGATCATTATTTTGCAGACTTCT
>VZTY01013610.1:62192-79985 GCA_013400935.1 Turnix velox
AAGGTCATCAAGTTCCAACCCCCTGCCATAGGCAGGGACACCTCCCACTACACCAGGCTGCTCAGTGCCTTGTCCAGTCTGGCCTTAAACACCTCCGGAGAGGGCACCTTGAGTGCAATAAATAGCAATTTCTACAACAGTATTAAGTAAACTCATGGCCTCCTCTGGACACTCTAATTTCTTTTTTATTGTTCTAATAGGAAGCAGAAAATCACCCGGCTCCAGGACACCCAACATTACAGCCTCTCCCCGACACGCGGACTCTCCCACACCATCTTCACATGCTGCGGCGCCAAGGCCCTCCAGGTTGTCCGATTGCCGCCTGGGCTGCTTTCCACGAAGGAAACAGGGGCCTGACGGCCCGGTGGGCGGAAGCCTCCACCCTCTGCACTAGCGACCCCGACGACAGAGAGAGGCGGCGGCCTTCTATCTGGATGCGGGCCATGAGAGAACGCAGCGACTCAGAGGGGCGGTGGCAGTGCCGAGGACGCTTAGTACCAAATGCTACGAGGAGAAAATTAAAAATGTTGCGGCACGTCCTAACTGATTTCCTCTGATCTATTAAGTTGTAGTGAAAAAAAAAGTTTTCCAAGTAGCGTATGTGTCCTAAGAGCTTTAGAGGTAATCATAGCAGCTGTGGGATGAGCTGCACATCCCAGGAAATCTATGCTAAAATTCAGGTAACAACATCAACCACAACTGTAATCTCTGCACTGTCTTCATTCTGTAGCAAGACATTGGGCAAATAACTACCACAGTCTTGTCTTTTTTTTTATTTTTTCTATGAATTACTTTTGAATTCGTTAATTGGAAGCACTTCAGAATGTGCCCAACCAAAACCAGTATACTGCTCATAATTACAATAATAAAACATCTACACATAAATCCTGAAGTTTCCCATGTGATGCAATGAGAGTGATCTGGATTTGCTCTATAAAGCCCAGAGAACTGGCACCACCTAATGAATTAAGAAAAATGTAACAACCCCCCCAAATTTTATGTCATAGACTGGCAATTTTATATATTATGCTCTGTATTATAATGGCATGAACTGCTAAATACCCAGAAAGTTCTCAAAAAAACCCCTTTGAACTCCCTTCTTTCTAGATTAACACTGCATACGTGTTAAGATTCTTCCCAAAAGTGCAGTTAGACAAAAGAGGGATTATGTTCTGGACTAGCACAGGTCTTTCTGATGGGAATAGTGTGTGTAGATGGAAGAAGTGCCGCTCTGGTTTAGTTAGTCCCCCACCTCCCCCCCAAAAAAAGGGAAGAAAGCACCTATGTGTAGATACTCTCACATATTAATGAAACGCTCCAGTCCAAGACTGCACATGAAAAGGAAGTGTAGACGAGATGGAAGGAGGGTAAGGTAAACCAAGAAAATACATAATGTCTGAGTATGCGGTAATTGGCTTAGGAAATCCAAAGCCCACATGGAGCTAGAGACCGAAGGGTGACAAGAAGGGAGACTAAAGGGTGGCAAGAAGGGAGACTACAGATCAGGAAGACCAGAGCAGAAACAGGTCCACTGTTGAGTAAGACAGAGGACATGGTGATGTTGCAGTTTGGGCTAGACTGGCCACTGAAAAAAGTGACCTACGTTCATTCTCTTTAATCTCTTTTCCCTTCAGAGAAGGGACAGTATCTCCCTACAGAGAACAGAAGAGAAAACAAGAGATTTAGGAGTTGGAAAGAAACTAAACCACTTTAATTAAATATCAAGAATAAAGTAAATTTTGACAAGAAAATAATGAAATACATATGCGATACATACAAACCCAATATGGGGCTCCCAGGATGAATTTCATGTCACAAGCAGACACTGGGAGAATTCTAGACTGGACTTGGTGATGTATTGTAGAGGAATTCAGGGACTTGATTCAGGAATCCTCAGATAGAGGATCAAAGGCAGATGAAAAGTGTCCTCTTCAGATACATGCCTTTAAAGAAAGAAAGCTGATCCCTTTGATCCCTCATCTTTTATGCTGAACATGTGGCAGATGGGACAGACAGAATACTCCATTGACCCATTTCGGCTTCTTTCTATACCTGTGACCCTTCCGTGTTGAGGAACTCCACACAGCCTTACATACTGGGGCTGACAGAGAATCAACCTTGTAGAAAAGGATCCTGGTGGACAATAAGTTGGACATGGGCCAGCAGTATGCCCTTACAGCAAAGAGTCAGTGGTATCCTTTGTTGCATTAGTAGTACTGCCAGTAGATTGAGGGGGATGCTCCTTTCCCTCCGCTCAGCCGCTGGGGTACACATCTGAAGAAGTGCTGAATCTATCTCTGGGCTCCCCAGAACATGACAGACATGAATGAAGTGAGTGCAGTAAAGGGCCAACACAGATGATTAGAAATATTTGTGCTCTTTCATATGAGAAAAGGCTGAGAGAGCTGGGACTGTTCATCCTGGAGAAGCAAAGTATCAAAGGAATTTTATAATCAATGTGTTAAAACACTTGATAGAAGGAAAAATAGTGACAGAGAAAATATTCTCAGTGATGCCTGGCATAAGAAGTATCAATGTGTACAAACTGAAATGCAAGAATTTTAAAGCAAGTTAAATGTAAAAAACTTTCTTTAAAAAAATCTGTGAGGTGGTCAAGCATAAGAAGGCAGTTGTGCAGTCTTTTATCTCAAAACCCAACAAGAAACATTTTTAAGTAGCAGTAACTGTAGTAACTAGATGATCTGTAGATGTTCCTTATGATCTCAGAGGCTACTTGATGGAATTAATCTAACTATTGCATAAACACAGAGGGACAACTCTCCCACTGCAAGTCATCAGATGCTTAATTCATTTTTTCCCCACACACAAAAGTAGTAAAAATCTGGCATAATATTTGGGTTTTGTCATAAATAAGATACTGTAATAGGCATACAGAATCTGTTTTTAAGCAATCCTTTCATGTCCATTTTCTCCTAGAAAAAAAGCTTAAGAAAAATTTTTATGGATGCTGCTGAATAACTCATGATTATATATATGTTGCTGGTATAAGCAGTGGAAAGAGTAAATCACAATTTGTCTCTCACTTCTGCCATAGCTATTTTGAGCTATTTTGAATGGCTACTGAGCTAGTTGCTAATCATTATGTCACTCCATATCAAGTTCCCTCACATGAGTGAACAAACACACACACATGCAAACACTGAAACAAAATTTAAATTTCAAGTAATTACATCCTGAAACAGTTTGAGAAACAGCAACTACATACAGGCAATTAAGTCTTCAACAGAATATCATTATAAGTTATTAGATGCTTGCAAAGTGCAGGTGGTTACTGCGGGTGTCCTGGACTACAGAAAGAACACAAAGAAAGAACCAGATCAACAAATAAGCAGGTACATAAATAATAGAACATATAAGAAATACATAAATTCTCTGTATGTTCCGGTTGGAAGCATAAGGGCTGAGAAATACATCTATACACAAAATAACTCCCAAAACTACTAGTTACAATTACTGAAAGCATATCTTCTTTTAAACTTGATTTTATATTTTGTAAATTCTTAGTAACTGTATTCACTGCAAAGAACATCTAATTGAGTCCAGTAATGGCAAGGAGAAAGAGCTGTAAATGACACCTGTAATGAAGAAGCACTCAGATTCTGGTGTTGTCATGATTAATATTTTCCTCATTGCAAAATTTGCCATTTCTGATGGCAAAATCTTTATTAACATTTTTATAGTACATAAGGTAGAAGAAAATACTATTTAAAAAATACTTGCCTAAAAATTATATAAGAAACTTATCTGTAAAGTGGTACATCATGATATCAAGAACTATAACCACAAATAATACAGGAAAAATGCTGAATAATACTTTTTTTTTGTAACTGGATGAAACAGTTTGTTTTTCTTCACTGTAAACAGTAGTTATGTTCCATACTGTCTTGTCTCCATTCCTATTTATGTTGACTAACATTTTATTACAAAAACTGAGTCTTGCTGAAATAAAAAGATTTTGTAAAAAAATAAAATTTTATCAGAGTAAGGATATCAATTAGCAGTAGAGAACATCTTGATCCTTTCCTAAAGTGGATCAAAGTCCTATGTACATTTTCTTATAGAAATGTCTATTCAAAAAATTCTGTTCATAAAAAAGAAGAAACTTTGCTTCCTCAGTACCATTAACAGAACAGTATATCTCTCAGGAGCTTACAACACACAAAAAAATGTTACAATCCTTTTTATTGCTAAAATAGGCCTTTTTGTTCCAAGCTATGCTTGTATACTAGCTTTATCTTTCTCAGTAGCTGCCTAAAACAGCGAGTACAAGAATGGAGACGCTATATACTATTAATTGCTTCTTCATACTGTAGCAAGACAAAAATAATTACCATGTGAATTTAGTGAGCTGGGTTTTGCAGGTATGTGTATTGATGTTCCCCAGCATCATTCAAGCCTCAGTTAACATAGAAATGAGTCACCTGTGCTGGTCTCTCTTACTGGAAAGGACTGTAATTTGTCTTGATGTCAGCTGCATGAAAAAACTTGATCCAACTTTAATGCAAGGTTTTATAGAGCCAGCTAGACAATAAATGTCCCACTCTAAATTCCTGACTTAAGGAATCTTTGTGTGAAAGAAAAAAATTGATGAATACAGAACTAGTAGGAAAAAATCCTCTGCTTAGAGAAATTGATGTACTTTGCCACTGATTTCCCTGGGAGCAGGATTTAATTCTTGGACAGGGAACAGCAGGATGGAATGGTACAACAAAATGGCAGAGAGATTTATAAAGACAGCACTAGGAGTTGTGGTACATGTAGAAGAGGTATGAAAAGAGTACTCAGGATTAACAGAGAAATCTTAATTACAAAAGGTGGCAACTAATATGAACCAATATGAAAAGGAAAGAAGCTAGCATAATTTTAGACGTGTAATCAAATCTTGGTTTTGAAATGTTTAGGACAGCAGAAGGAGGCAAATACAGAAGACACATTATCAGTGTTGAAGCATAATACTAAATCGTGGTTTCTTTACAATAAATACTCTAGCTGGGTTTAAGTCATTTAAGTAATATTAAGAAAATTGCTATTTTCAGCTTACTGGCACTTCAGAAAAAGTGGTTTTTTAAAGAAATGCTTGACATTAACAGTAACCTCCGACAATGTCTTGAGTACTGCAGCAGAACAATAGTAGCTCCTTGTGAAACGACATATGCATGTGTACAGACTTGTGTGTTCATAAAATATATATTTATATAATATACTGTTTAAACACTTACAAAATGTACATTTAAAGTAAAAAGGAAATAACTGTAAAAACTTTCCAAAAGAAGTATAGGCCTATTATTTCAACATCGTTCTACTTAATGTGGAAGGGGGTCTTGCAACAGAAATGGAGGCAGATAAAAAGCCATCTGGTGGATGTATCTCCTGAAGTGAAAATTGGTGATGTCCATCTAATTAGAAGCACATTTCAATGCTAACATAGGTGGCCTTTCAAACACTACTGGTGGTACCAACAGATTCTTCATGTAGTGAAGAAAAGAAACTGCAGAAAAAAGTGATACTAAACAGAGCGCAATATAGCTGACAAAAGTGAAGAAACAGGGCTATATAGTAGAAACAATGAGTTACTGGCAATGACAGCTCTGCTTGCAGCAGAGAATCAACATGAAATCTGACTGCCAGTGCACCTGCATGTGTGAAACATGACTATATTAGGGACTTGTAAAGATTATTTAAGGAAGATATTTTAGAAGTCAGCACAGTGTGTCCTCTGCTTTACAGTTTTTGCTTTATCTCAACTTCCTGCTAATGTGTACTATTTACTTAAATCTGATTTTTCATGAATGTAGATGTAAAAATATTCTATTAATATCTCTAGTAAGAACAAATCTAAATGGAAAGGTGCTTAATCAGATGGTAGCAGGCTTAACTACCTCTTTACCTGGTTGGAAGCCAGTGATCCCAGAAACAGGGATTTGGCACTGTTGGACATTTACAAGACAGCAACATCAAGGCTTTATAAACAGTGAGTCAGTTATAGTCTGGTTCCCTCAATCTAACTACCTAGACTGAAAGGAGAGTGGGGAGGTGGAAGTCCTTGTGTTCTGGATATCCAGCTGAAGTGAAGTTGAAAGGACAGCTGATGCTTTCCAAATTCCCCAGACTAGCTAGTTAGTGGGCTGAAGAATTCTTTGTCAGTTGAATCATATTGAACTTGTCAACAAATATCAAATGTTTTAACAGATTAAACTTGTGAACATATCTGGTTAGTCTGACATGGCACATACACAACAATTGTGTCTGCTTCTGAGAGCAAATGTACAATTTCCCTGCTTACAGCTCTGCTGCAGTACGCCCAATTGATCCAAACTTCCATTTCTCTATCTATAATTTTGCAAGAAAACTCTTGGGGTAGACAGGTAGTTATGCACCTGATTTGTGGGCTCCTGCAATGCACATACAAGCCCAACGCACATATAAGTCTACAGGGGTTTTAGTAAGATTCATGTAGGTAGCAACCACACAGATTTAGGAGTCTGCCTGCACACATTGCACAGTATAATCGATGCCTAACGTATTTAGATACCATACTGTTCATACAGACGAGGAGGAAAAAAATCTATTTCAGAATTTTTTATCCCAAATGTCAACATTTAAAGCAGTAATATCACAGAATATTCATGCAGCTGCAGAACTTTATTACTAAAAAATAGATCTCCATGAATAATGTTATTATTAAACATTCATACAATCCATTAACTTTGCATGATCCTTGAAAGAGATCATGAAAGAACAAAGTCCTGTCCTGGAAATTTTAGAATACAAATTAGGCAAAGATGTATTAGAATATAGTTAAAACACACAAGAAAGAGGGATTTATAAAAGAAGATTAATACAAATTCTGTATATCTTAGGAACAAAAACTTAATATATTTCACTTCACTTAATGTAAGACAAGAAGTGGCATGGGAGGGGAAAATTAGAAACCTAACTAGAAGGACAAATTATGTTGGAAGTGTAAATGAGACTCTCAGAAAACACCATTTCAAGTACCAAGAATAAAATATGCACTCTTAGGGCACATATTCAGTCAAAACAACAGAAAATGAAAGGTAGCCTGGAAAGTTCAAACAAAAACTAAACATAGTTAAATCCCTCAATTTACAGTGCCTCTTCTTCTGCTACAAGAAGCTGTATTAAGAAGACTTTCGTTACACACACACACTTTATCCTAAATTTTCTCTTCCCTAAGGAGCAAACAGCATTATGTTTATCGTATGATATTACATAGAGAATTCCTGCATTCAAAAAACACCTCCTAAGACAGTCTCTGTGCCATATAGGTTGCCTTTTGCTACTTTAGTTTCACTGGAAATATCATTCCATGCTTGCTTTCTGCTTACAACTTCTCCCAGGCATCTGGCTTGACCAAGCTTTGTGAAAAGATACAGGACTAGAACCAAAATTAAGACCCCTAAGCCCTTACACTTTAAAACATTTCACATGCCATCAAATCTGCATAGAGACTACAAATCAAATACTGTAAATCATTGATTTTCAGATGGATTTCTCTAACTATGGACTTGTTCCCACCATCCCTTGCTAGAATCACAGAAACCTTGTCATTCAAGTCCTTCTAAAATGTACTTGTAATTTAACTGGGCTGAGCATGAAAAGGTTGAGAAATAAGTGCATGGGGAAATGTTTGCGCTTAGTTATCCCATAGAACATTAGAAAATTAGAGTAACTATTTCCTACTCAGCAGCTGAATTAGAATTTTGTTTATTTAATGTATTCTAAGATATACATATCACATCCTGCTATGCAGTAAAAACTGTTTTTCTACTCTTAGAAAGAAAAATAATTAATATGTGAACAGTCTATTTCCAATTAAGCATTACAAGACCTATGTTAGTGTGAACTAGTTGGATTTTTCTCCTGCCAATGACTCATAAGTTACAGCACATTTGTTTCTCTATCTGAATGTATATTTATTGGCATCATGTGTAGGTGGAAAATGATGCTAAAAACTCTAGTTTCAGAGAAGCACAATAAGAGGTACAATAACTTTGTACAAGTGAATTCATTTTCAATATATTTTTAGCATGTTACATATTCTTAATTACAGGGAAGAAACTTCATACAGGCTGTCAGGACTTCTAAGATGCAAAAACATGAAAACTAGTTGGGGCAGTGGAGTGTAGAAGAATATTGAGAACTTAAAATATTTTAAACTCTACATTATTTCAATTAGTTACATTAAGCAGAGTACAGAATATTTTTAGAATTAAGGTTTGGAATGGTCTTTTAAGCTGTTTGCCATTATAAAGATAAACAGATGGTGGATATGTATAAAATGAGGCAATTTGATGATCATAAAATGGATTATATACAAAGTCTAGAATGCCATAAGCATGTGACACAAAGTTCTATCTTATTAGCCACAGGAATTATAGCTCATAACACCAAAAAGAGCTTTCAGATTAATCATTATTGCCCTTCTGCAGAGGATCAAGAATCTCATCCTCAAATTTTTCTATTTATTATCTAGACTCCAAGATGTTTCAACAAAGGTTTTAATTATTCAGATAATTTTTTATTCAGATAATACATTTTGGAATAAAAATACAAGTGATCTAAATTCAAGTTCTAAATTTAGACTTTCAAAATTTTTAGCTCCTAAATTTAGTATGCCTTTAGGGGGATGCAAAAGATAAAATTCTATTTTCTTTCTTAAGAAACAATGTTATTACTAGCAAGCCAACAATCCATATCAGTCATCAACATAAGAATCTGCTAGCAAATTTATTTCAGAGTGTGTATAGTGTATTAAATAGTAAAATAAATAATCCAGAGTTTTTAGGCCATGTTACAGTATACACCCCAGAAGGATCTTCAGCTGGAATGTGTACTCTATGGTATCCAACTGTGCTTCCTGCTGTAAAATATGTGCGCTACACAGTTTATGATGTTTACCTTAAGGACTCTAGAAACACAGAAAATGCCACTTCTTACATCCAGAAGTGCCCTGCAACTCATTCAAGCTTTCTACATCCCATAGGGTTTAAACATATTTCTCCACGTCTTGCCAAATGTCAGAAAGCCCCGAGATGTCACCAACGGCCACCAGAAGACATTCCTGCTGCTGGCCCCTGATCCTCCAGCTAGCTCATATGGCTGAAGCCCTGGTGATGGAGCACATGCTGAATTGCTTCAGAGGGTACCTACTGAAATTAGATACCTTTTTAAATTTGGGTTGCTTTGGTTTGCTCTTACCTAGTTACTTAAATCATCATTTATTTAAAAACAGCTAATATAATACACTATCAAATCCATACCAGATAAATTTTTCAGATGTTTGTATAGAGGACAAAGGTGAAGAAATGAAAGCAGAAAAATACCTAAACTAACTTATGCCAGGGTTACCTCAAAAAAATCGTTCTAGTTCTCATTCAGCTGCCTTACCGTTTCCCATTTCTCTCACATTCCTCTGAAAAAGCATTATAAAATGTTTTGAGCTCTGTATCAGCTGTACAAACTAAGAGGCCTGCCAAAAAGCTTACTCACAGGAAAAATTGTCTCCTGGAGAGCTCCTGTTAGAGGATACCTCCTGTAATACTTGCTTCATCCAGCATAGTGAAGAACGTTGATTCTCATGGCAAGTACTTCCTTTGAGACTGTTCTTGCAGACTCAATCTTTCATTCAAAAGTTTTTTCAGCCTCATGCTTATTGAGGGAGAGCCTGGTCAATATTTTAGTTAAAATGAAGACTGCTTCCTTTCTTAGGAAAGGCTATTGGCTGAGGACTGAAAATAAGCACAAGAAAGTGTAAGAAAATTCCAGCACACCTCCCCACACATCTAAGAGCCTGAAGCAGAGGATGCTGTGCAGCAAGAGGACTACTTATTACAACCAGGCAAGCAAAGGGAAAACAAATGGAAAAGACTTAAGTAAGCCTAAAGCACAGATGCTTTGCTTGAGCTGTGTAATGTTTGAGAGGTATTGCTATTGGAATAAGAGTAGGAAAGTTTGGGATTTACAATATGTCTGTCTAAATATATCTAGAACAAGTGCCAACAGCAAACTTTTTAATAGTTTCCACTCTTGCAATATAAAAGCTAGAGAAAGAAAGCCAAGACATATTGGAAAAAGGAAAGCTGTCTTTAAAAATTTATTGTCAAGTAGGAGATATAGTAGTAACTCATACAGTGCTTAGCTTTAGACTTGGGACCAGAACAGTGTGGATACCACACTATTACCAGTGTTTGTGCATCATCTAGGCCTTCTGGTTTCTCACTGTGCCCCCCCCCCCTTCTGAAATAGGTTGAAGGTAGGCAAGAGGTTGGGCACAGCTGGCTGAATTGACCAGACAGATGCACTTCCCACCATTTAACATTATATTCAGCAATAGCTGAGCAGGAGTTTTTCCAAAGCAGACATTGCTCTAAGACTAGCTGGGCACCCATGTGCTGCTGCCAAGTGATTACTTTTGCATCACTTTGAGTTCTTTTTGTTTTGGTTTGGTTATGTGGGGTTCTTTTCTCCCTAAAAGTGCCTTCTCCCTCCTTAACCTACTAAAAGCTCTTTATGTTGTAGATTTTTTTGTAGCTCTTCCAATTTTCTCCCCCATCCTGTGGTGGGGAAGTGAGCAAATGGCTGCTGTATGCTTGGCTAGAGTTAACCCATCACATCAGGAAAGTTGCTGGAGTTGGCTAGAGTGGCTAGCAGAAAATTAAATGGACAAACAAAGAAAAGCACTACAAAGTACAGCTAACAAGAGAAAAGATATGAAGCAGAAGTAGTGGGAGCAGTGAGTAGGATGAAAAGTTGTGAGAAACATAGCTAAAGGGATGAGAAGCAGAGCAATGAGCAGCACAGAACAGCAAGCAGTGAAGCTGGCAGCATGAGAAACAGCAAAATCGGAGACAGATGAGATCAATACACCAACTCAGCTTAAATGCAGCCTTACCTCCCCATCATGACTTCAAAAGCTTTGAACAGCAAGTGCCAATTATTACAGGAGAGAAAAAGCAACTAGCTGACCTAGCAGTTGCTTCCTCTGAAGAATTTACATTGAAATATTGTCAGTATATTTAAGCATTAAGAATTAAGAACCAGTACTAAGTTTACATACCTTGTTCGAGGTTTCTCATTTCCATTTCATAAAAATGTGCTTGTTAGCTTTTCGATTTACATTTCATAGCTGCTTAATACCTTCAGTACAGGATTCATTTTTCATTGCAATATATATCCTCTCTATCAATCTCTCTATGCACATGACTCATATACCTGGAAAAGAATTAATTACTAAATTAAAAATTTTGGTGATCTTCATACAAGAGTTATTTTTCTGTCAATATTTCCTGTCTTCCCTGTTAAATTTCTAAATTGCAGTAGTCATAGTCCTAGTCAAGAATGGTGCAGGACACCCAGTCTCAAAGAGATGGAAACATTCAAGTGCCTCATGCAATTCATCCATCTATGGGGATGATTACAGAAGAACATGCTACCTGAAATGACTGTCTCACCAAACAGGCAAAAAAAATTTCACTCCGATTTGAGCTTGATATCAAAGACTGAAGTATTAATTTTGTGTCCCAGAAGAACAGACACCAGCTAGAATGTAACAACTTCCTTAGGAGCTAACAAGGATTTTTCTGCCCAAGCTCTGTGTACGTTACTAGATCACATAGTCATTCAGCTCAAGGTTTGTTCACAATATAAGCAAAAAAAAATAAATAAAAAAGGTGAAATTAGACAAAGGTCATGCCCATTTAATTGCACCAGCAGTCCGGTATCAAAATTAATTGCCTGCTTTGCTTATGTCAGTCCTGGAAACTGTAATACAGTTATGTAAAAGGCAAAAAATCTTTGAATATGTCTAGCAAAGCTTTTCTAGCAGACCTGCATCTGCCAGGACCATATGACTGCTAGATGGAAAATCCTATTTGGAATGCTGAGTGTAATTCTGTCACACATGTTAATCTTTCTCGAATTTATATTGACACAGATGAATTTAAGAAACTTGGCTTGATTAACCACACCAAAGGCCAAGAGGGAATAGAAGCATTCCTTGCAAATAAATCAGGATGCAAATAGCGAGGAGAAAGTGATAATTCAGCTAAATGAAGAGGCTGGCAGAAGAACAAGCGCTGAATAAATCAAGCTGGTGACTAGAAGAAAGCTCTCAGTCACTGACGGTGTAAGGTACATAAAAGCTGAAACAGCTTCTTCATAAAGGCAGTGAGACACAGGCAAACTAGTGCTGACAAGTTCAGTTACTTTTTGAATTGCAAGACATGGTTTTCTATGCAAAGTATTTGCCCACTTGACAGGTGAGGCCCATCTTGTTTCCTGGTTGTATCAGATGAAATCTTTCTGAGATTGAGGATCTCATTTTCTAGTCTGGGGTACTGTTTTTGTCTGAGACAGTGCTGATTTTCTTTATAGCACCTCCTACACTTTGGATTTGTGAGCAAAACAGGATATTTTAGCCACTGCAGAAGAGCAGCCATTGCTAAGTGCCAAGGCCTTTTCTACTTTTCATGCTGCTCTGCCACTAAGTAGGCTGGAGGGGCATGAGGAATTGATGAAAAGGATACTCCAGACCATGTGACATCATGCTCAGAAATAAGAGCTGGGAGAATTAAAGGAAGGATTTTTCAGAATTACCATTACAGAGTAGCAAGTCTTTATTATATAATGTTGAGCACTGTACTATAGAATCAGCTTGGGAAGGAAAGGGAAAAAAAAACCCTCAAACACAATAAGAAAAAAGCTAAGCATGCCTTCCACTAACCAGTCTAGAATGGAATTGGAGCTTTCAACATTTTTGAAATCTAGTATTACAACAGCATCTCCCTGGTCATTGCAAATTCCACTTTGTCCGTACACTCAGCCAAAGCTCCTCTAATTTGCTGTGTAGAATGACCTCCCAAGCTGCTTTTACCATCAAGGAAACTACCAGGAAGCTGCAGGCAATCCAGTCGCAGAGCCTCACCAGTCAAGAGAAACTTCCAAAGGGTACCAACAAGCTTAATAGCAGCATGCATCAGCTCAACCTTTGGAGACTGCATCAGGAGAAGAATCCAGAAAAGGCCAATGAGTTCTTTCCTATCACAGTTAATTTAGCTGTGAGAATTTACCTTTTGTGATTATTTACTGAATAAAAGACCATCACCCTAGTTCCTCTGGTAAAACCCACCTATGCATTCTTCTTCCATCCTATAACTATTGCTCTTGCTGTCTGCATAATATGGTTATATCTTAACTCAGAAGACCAACAGAAAGAGGAAACAATTTTTCATTGATATTACAAACCCAAAGCAGAAAGTAATAGCTTCAGCTACCCTTGCACTTGCAGTGTTTTTAGTCATATTTTTTTCTGAGAACAACTTGAAAAATGGGTTTGTTTATTTTATCTTATCATGTTAGCCTGGTATTGCTTTTAGCTCATAACCATTCAGACATGTTTGGCATTCAACATATGCTACTTTGGAAGAGATTCTAATCTGTTAAATAACTTTTAGCCTTATCTGACAAGATACTTCTCTCGCATACTGCTATCTGCAGATGGTGTGATGAAAGATAAAGCATGTCAGAATCTCTCTCTTTCCTATAATCAGCTCCTGGTCAACTAATCGTAGCAGTTACAAGGGAGGATGTCAGAGACCTGGCATAAAGATTTTTGGACTCCAACTTACCACTTTTCTATACTGATAGATGAACAGCTGAACTGCAAATTACAGTTACAGTTAGACTGTTTTAGAAGAGAGAGACTCCTTTGCAGAGGAAGGGGAAAAAAAAAAAAGGAAAAGATATTGTGACCACCCTAGGCAGCAGGCAGCCCCAACCTTTCTAGCAATTAAGGCTAGCAAAATCCCCTCTCGCAAGCCCCTGCTGCTCTAGCAACAGCAAGTGCCAGCAGGCAGCTGTGTTCCCAGAGACAGCAAACATAAATCCAGCAGAAGATGACTTGGTAGCTCTTCCTGCAAGATGAAGGAAGCCAGACAGACATGCTTGCTAATAAACTTCTTCTGTGAACTGAGAGCTGCAGGGAGCTTAAGCTTTTATGTTATTATTTGCATAATGACCAGCATAACTTCTCATTTCACAAAAGGAAATCAGATTTTCCTGCCTGCAGCCACCATAGCTTGCATCAATCACTTCATCAGTTTTAAGCCCAGCCTGTTTAAAATTATGACCCGTTCAGAAACGAAATGCCTTATCAGGAGTTCAAGAGAACTCTGCAGCAGAACATGTGGACTTGTTACAGTTTAGCTAGAGATTTACTAAGTGTGAATCAAATTCATATTAACTTAGAATCCCCTTGGTCAGAAGGCACCTGAAATTGATGAGATTGTTTAGGAATTAGAAATATTAGAAAGCCAATTTAGTTCCATTTATCTAGTACTGTATTTAACTGTCTAACAGTTATAGGCAAGCATCTCCAACTAGATAGAAGAGTATGTACACAGCAATCAATGCAGCCAGTTTACCAACTAGGAATATAAGCTATTTCCTGATAATCACTTATAACAACACTCTGAACTCAGTACAAATACAAGATAGTTGATTTTTTAAAATCAAATTTTGAATTGTATTCACTAAGAAGCAAGAACACACCTGCATAATTCATCCCTATGTGTCTGTATATGCACTAAAACACAACCAAGTCTCAAGATCCACTGCGTTATTTGGTGCAGGGCATGAAGCGAGACTTTTGCACCAATACTTGCTGCAGAAGTCCTTTTCATATTCATGGTTCATTCATAGACAAGGATAACAGCATTTCTTGGCCAATTTTTGCTTCCAAGAAGAAATACATCATGTCAAACTTAGTGTTTCAGTACAGTCCTTTCTTTACAGGGCTCCCTTGTTATTTAGGACAAATTATTCAGATCTCTATTTGATGTGTCAATGCCACTGACATTCATTACTTCATGGCAATAATTACAGCATGATTTTAAGAAGCTGATAGAAAGCAGGAAGGTATTCTAGGAAAATATATAAAACTATTCAGAAAAATGGTGTAGAATGTACCCAATGTACTGCTAAAGAAAGTGGTTTTCAAACATCAGTTTACAGGTGTAAAAACTCCAACCATAGCTATTCAATTAATGAATTCTTTTAAATTGATCTTGGGGGAGTATTCATAGATTTATTCCACTGAAATATTATGCTTCAGGTATATCTGTGAACACTGGGCAAAGTCGCATTGCAAGGACAGGTTGCAGGGATGTGCTTCCAAATTAAGATGCATACAAAGTTTATCCTCTTAAAAGCTGTAAAAAAATCAGGTTACTCAGAAGTCATCCCCAGGTAGAAGTGTAGCTGCTATAATTGGCTGCATTGATGCCTAATAAAAGTGATTCAGACCTGCATTTTCCCATTCCAAGACCTCTTACTAATTTTTTTTTTTCCTTCTATCAATCTATCTACTAGGAAAAGCATCACATCCCTCGAGCTAAATTCCGGTCAGAAGATCTTCCTCTTGACATTGGAGGTGACAAAACTGCCCAGGATGTGGTTGGCTTTCTGAGCTGCAAGACCCCATTGCTGGGTCAATGTTGAGCATCTGATCAAACAATATCCCCAAGTCCTACTCATCAGGGTTGCTCTCCATTCATTTTCTGCCAAGCCTCTGTATTTGTGTGTGGCAGTATCCCAACACATGTGCAAGACCTTGCATTTGGCCTTGTTGTCCCTCTGGATGGCTGTCACCAAACTGTAGTCACTACTTCTACTGGTTGACACATCACATAAGCTTGTCATGTTCCAGGTATTTTCTGGCAGAGAAAGAGAAAAGCCTGAGGTTTTCAGGACTTCTTTCTACCTGACAATCTTTACCTCTTTCTACACTTGTAGAAAAATGAATTATTTCCCCTTACTCTGTTTCTCAGACTCCTTTAATTCTGACCTCTGAATTAGAATTTGACATGCAAAATCAAAACAGATGCAGTATAGTGGACTCTCAAAACAGCCATCATGGTACTGTGTTTCATAATCATCATCTTTTCTGTGTGGCATCATTCCCCATAATATTTGATAAACAGATCAGTTTAGTATTCTTCCAAATTAAGCAGCATGATTTTCAAAATACAAAGTATGACTGAAAACACTTTTTCTCTCAGAAGTGGACTTTGCATTGCTTTCTTTTCTTTTAAATCTACCATCCTCGATTGACATGATTCTATTAATCTTGAGGGTGCAGAGGAGTTAATTGCTCATGTGGCATTGGGATCAGTGTTTGAAAGGATTTCTGTTTGATTTCAAGAAGTCACAGAAAAACTCAATTTAACATCAGTCATGTTAGTGAAAGCCAGTGAATGGCTGTCTTATTATATATAGCCTTAGGGTGGAGGGAAAGAACATCCTTGACAACATGGAAAGTAGTGCAAAAGGCATCAGCAATTAGGAAGTACACAAACCCATGAGATAGCAATGAAATGTGGTAAACTAAGGGACCATTAAGACTCCAGAAAGAGGGTAAAGGCTATGGCCAAACAAAAAAGCTATGGTAAGGACTAGATATTCCTTTAAGGATAGGAAGAGCTTACAGTCACTTCAATATGGAAGGCTGGCAGCCAAGTGTGCCTGAAGTTCAATAAGCAAATGCAAATCAGGTATTCTGAACTGTCAGAATAGGCCGATTATGCACAGCTAAATACAAACCTTGGCAAAAGACCCAGTGCTCAACTTGGGGAAAAAAAACCTGCTTTCTCTTCTGGAAATGACAGGTAATTAAGCAGAGTCATTGTGCCTTGCTCTTGCTTGCACTATTCATGGAGCTTACACAGGAGATCAACCCAGTAAAACTAAATCACATCTGAAGTGGATTTAAACTTAAAAGGAGTGTAAATATCAGTCTTTGTTAAAAAAAAAAAAAAATCACCACCACTGTAACTCATACCTCACTTCTGTATCCAAGCATGATACAGGTTAATAATATAGGAAGGATTGCATTGTAGAGCCACTACTACCACACTTTTCAAGTACAACAGATTTTCTACTGAGAAGCATCCATCAAATCAGCTTTAATGATCTAAATGTCACTGTAAAGCAAAGAAACTCCAGGAATGTTCTTGTGTTATGCCTGGAACAGTCACATCTGAACCTGCAGTATTTAGAAAAGGATACAAACAATGCAAAGGTTCAGACAGGTAGATATCTGTAGTATCCTATAAAGAAATTCAGAAAGATTCCCTTGCTTGTTTGGCCTTTTCTTTTCACTTTATTTGTTTGTTAAACAAAGATGTGTTTGTTGCTGCCAAAGAACAAATTGTCACAGTGAGTCTTGGACATTGACAGTCTTTCTTCTACGTGAGAATCTATAAGCAATGCATGTCACCATGTATTCCCAAGACATCTGTCCTGGTTTGAGGTAAAACAGGGTAAATTTTCTTGTTTGTAACTTCACTTTTCAGCTAGGCCTCTTCTGTCTGACTAAACTCTGAAATTAACTGCACATTGCTCAGACACTGTTCGCTTCCAGACTGATAAGACCAGGGAATGGTATGCAAGAAGCTCTTATTTTCATTATTCACTATGGTGATCAAGGTCAGAAAGTTTGTCAGCCACCCTACCGGGGGGGGGGGTCTGGAAACGGAAAGACATAGAGAAGTCCCACCTGCAAGGAGGAGCGGACAGGGCAGGTGACCCAAAATTGACCAACAGGAGTATTCCATCCCATCTGCCCCATGCTCAGTATAAAAGCTGAGGGATCGAAGGGTCAGCCCCTCTCTTTGGCCCAAGTGTCAGGCTCATTCTCTTTGCCCTTCTCAGGCCCATGGCCTCTTGGCCTCTGGCCCTTCCCTTCATCCTTCT